>CM035424.1:36160950-36543450 GCA_020310875.1 Ceratopteris richardii
TGAGCTGGTCTTGCATAATGTGCGTTATGTACCAGGGATCAAGAAAAGCTTGCTTTCTATGGGTCAAATGGATATGCATGGTTATAGCATTCTCTTTGAGAGAGGATCATGGAAAATGAAAAAGGGATCAAGGCTGATTGTGAAAGGCACAAAGAAGGGAACTCTCTATTGCTTGCATGGAAAAGCCTTATCAGGGAATTTTATTGCTTTGGCTGAAGTTCACTCCCATATGGAGTTGTGACATAAGAGACTTGGCCATATAAGCCAAAAGGGTCTCACTAGGCTTTGTAACTTAAAGAAGCTTGATGCTAAAGGCACAAAGCTTGATTTTTGTAATGAATGTCAATATGGAAAGCAAATGAAACGTTCCTTTTACTCTGGTGTGTCTCGTAAGTTTTGTGTACTTGATCTTGTTCATTTTGATGTATGTAGCATGCCTACCAAATCTATGGGGGGTGCTTTGTATTTCATTTCTTTTGTTGATGATTTCTCTAGAAAAAATTGGGTTCAATTGCTTAAGTCTAAGGATGAAGCATTTGCTGCATTTAAACATTTTCATGCATTTGTGACCACCCAAACAAGTAAAAGGCTGAAATGCCTACGTATAGATAATGGGGGTGAGTACACAAGTGCTGAATTAAGAAATTTGTGAAAATTTGGGTATTAAGAGGGAGTTTACTGTTCCATACAGCCCCTCTTCTAATGGTGTGGCTGAACGCTATAATAGGACACTTTGTGAGAGGGTGAGATGCATGCTGTCCACAGCTAATCTCCCTCATGGATTTTGGGAAGAGGCACTCAAAACTGTAGTACATATATGCAATAGATCCCCTCACATGTCTTTGAAAGGTGACATCCCAGAAGAGGTTTGGTCCGGCAAACTTGCTTCATATGATCACTTACGTGTCTTTGGTTGCGAGGCTTTTGTGCATATAAGGCCTCAACTGAGAAATAAACTTGATGCAAAGTCCATAAAAGGACTCTTCATGGGATATGGTGAAGAAGGTGAGATGGGCTACAGAATTTGGATACCTCAGCTCAAGAAAGGTGTACACAGCCGGGATGTTTTTAATGAGAGAGGCTGCTTCAAAACAATAGTGCCTCAAGAGATGACCATAAAAGGGTCAGATTTCAACATGAACAGCCACTTGTTAGGCCCAATTTCGACCCTCATGATGCACCACAAAGGACTGAAAATATTGATGATCCAGTAGTTTTTGAGCCAGAAGATAATGGACAGCAAGATGAGGCTCCTCAAGGGCATATGCAGCCACCTATTCATGCTGAAAACAAGGCTGGAAATGATGTACAGGAGCCCGTTAACAATGAAGAAGTTAATGTGCCTCCAGATGTAGATCCATTGCCTGGTAATGTGGATCATTGGGTAAGAAGATCTACACGTCCTAGGAAGCGAGTGAATAGATTATATTATGTTATCAGATGAGGGTGAGCCTCTTACTTATAAAGAGGCAAAGCTATGTGAGCACACGAAGAAGTGGGAGTTAGCCATGCAAGAAGAGATAAAGGCCTTGCATGCAAATGATACTTGGGATTCGGTTAAGTTACCCAAAGGAAGGAAGGCCATTCCCAACAAGTGAGTTTACAAAATCAAAAATGTTATTAGATGAGGGTGAGCCTCATCCCTCTATACATTATATTATGTTATCAGATGAGGGTGAGCCTCTTACTTATAAAGAGGCAAAGCTATGTGAGCACAAGAAGAAGTGGGAGTTAGCCATGCAAGAAGAGATAAAGGCCTTGCATGCAAATGATACTTGGGATTCGGTTGAGTTACCCAAAGGAAGGAAGGCCATTCCCAACAAGTGAGTTTACAAAATCAAAAATGTTGATGGCAAACCCAAGTATAAGGCAAGGCTGATTGCTAAGGGATATGCCCAAAAAGAGGGCATTGATTTCCAAGAAGTGTTCTCTCCAGTGGTGAAAATGACCACTTTACGTGTGTTGTTTGCTCTCACAGCTGCCTTGGATTTGGAATTATTCCAAATGGATGTTAAGACAGCCTTTTTGCATGGTGATTTAGACAAAGAGCTGTACATGAAATAGCCAGAAGGATATGCCATTCCTGGAAAAGAGCATCTAGTATACAAACTGAAAAGGAGCTTATATGGGCTGAAACAGGCCCCCAAACAATGGTCTAAGAAGTTTGATGCATTTATGCTCAAACACGGGTTTAAAAGAAGCCATGTAGATCACTGTTTGTACACCAAAAAGGATGAAGATGGCAGCCCAATTATTCTTGTACTGTATGTAGATGATATGCTGCTGGCTGGGAAGAAAAAGAGCACTCTGAATGCTCTAAAACAGCAGCTGAACTCTGCATTCTCAATGAAAGACCTTGGGGAAGCTGAGCATATTCTTGGTATGCATATAAAAAGGGATAGGCAGCAGCATACATATGCAGGTAATGTGGCTGATGCTAAGCCTCTTGGAGTGCCATTGCAGCCACATGTTAAGCTTTCCAAGCATGACTGTCCCAAAGATGATGACGCAGCCAATTACAGGAAGAGTGTTCCATATGCATCAGCTTGTGGTTCACTTATGTATGCTATGGTTGCTACTCGGCAAGACATTGCTCATGCAGTGGGAGTTAGTAGGTTCATGGCTAATCCTGGTAGAGCTCATTGGGACGGAGTCAAATCTATCTTGAGATATTTGAAAGGGACCAAAAGTAAATGCTTATGTTATGGAAAGGGTCCATTGGCGTTAAAAGGATTTTGTGATTCAGACATGGTAGGTGATGTGGAGACACGCAAGTCCACAAGTGGCTACGTATACATCCTTGTACGTGGAGCTATTTCATGGTGCTCTAGACTTCAGAGGATAGTTGCACTATCTACTACAAAGGCTTCATATATTTCGGCCCCAGAGGCTTCCAAAGAAGCCATTTGGTTAGCCCGCCTCTACAGTGAGTTTGAGATACCTGAAAACACACTTGTCCTTGGATGCGATAGACAGGGTGCCATATGTTTGGCAAAGAATGCCATGTTTCATGCTCGCACAAAGCATATTGATGTGAGATACCACTTCATCAGAGAGGTGTTAGAGGATGGCCTAATCACTTTGATCAAGGTCAATACTTCACAGAATCCTGCAGATGCTCTCACGAAGTGTCTACCCAAGGCACAACATCAGCTATGTATACAGATGGTGGGAGTTACTTAGCTTAAAGGAGCCTCCTTGGTCCTTTAAGTGGGAGGTTGTTGGGGATAAAGGCCCTAAGGACACTCCTTTTGTATATTTTGACCCTTCCACGTGAAAGCTCTCTTCGAGAGCTTTCCAGACATATTTTGTTATATTTTTTGGACCCCAAATTGGGGAGTTATAGGCATTTACATTATTTTTATGACTTTTGGTCATTGGCCATGTGTGAACATGCCCAAATGACCTAAAAGTCACTTATCAATAAGACTTGGTCCCAAATCTCTCATAACTTGATTAGGTCTTCTTCAACTTCAGCTTCTCCATCTTCTTCTCCAAATTTCTGCGCAGGTTTCCCCCTCTACTTTCTCTCTCCTCACGCAACAACACACTCCCTTGGCGTTTGGAGTAACCGAGCACACCACGATGTAGCTCTCTGAGGCCTCTTTCAAATTTGATAAGGAAATAGATAGGTTTTTCAACTATACCAATTATAAAACATTTATCTTCATATGTAAATACAATATCATAAATATCCTTTACATATGTAGACTCACATGTAATGTATACATATAAATAGATGAAAATGATAATTTTTAGCTTCAACTTTCAAGCATCAGTAATTATAAGTCATAACCTTTAAGCTTCAAGCTTCAATGTCCACACAATAGTTGTCTTGGATCCCGCAATGATCGCAAAAGCCAAAGAATGGCTTTGCAATATACCACATGCTGAAGTTGTGCCACACTGAGACAATGCGTAATTTGGTATGCACCAATGAGAATGCACTCCAATTCCGCTCACATGGGCTTGCCAAACAATCCTAAAATTTATATCAAGTCTTCTAATGTAAACCAAATCAATTATCAAAATAATAAAGTTGCAAACACATTGCACAAAAAGCTCAAAACATAGAAAATACCTAGGATAACACTCGTAATCCATATGGAGCGATCGTGGGGTATCCATAGCCATAATGATTCCACCACTCAAGCTGCTGAGATCTAACATCGGTTCGCATAGATGTGGGACGTGCATATGCTTGTTTCCCATATATGTTGCGAATTCGCTATCAAAAGTGATCTCCTCATTCTCAGCCATGACACGCTCCATATACAAATCTTTCATATGTCGCAGTGATCCCTGACTCTGTTGGAAAAAAAATGTCCTAATAGTTCTTTTTGCTCAGGCATTCCAGCATGTGTACAAATTCGTAGTAGTCCCTCTACAAGTAAAACGCATGGGCCGCTAGCTACATCAGTCGCCTCTTATCGAACTGGCGCGTTCGATTCCCAGTGGCAGAGAGTTCGCAAAATAATGTTAGTCATGCTTTTCAGATCGATGACAGATGAGCAACGAAGCTCTCGCAATTATCTCTTGGAGAAAACGACCATGTGAGTTTCGAAGTAAGCGATCGCATGCGTTTTTCGCTACGTTGTGCTTTATTGGGAATTGCTTTTGGAGGAGCTTTTCAAGGTATACTCAACACTATATAAGAAGAGTGATGGGCTCATTATAATCATCCTACACCTAGTTCAACAGCTTTGGAGCTTTGGTACCTCAATAGAGGTGATGCTTTTTAGCACATGGGGCAGCCATGGTGATACCTTGGAGCATGTTGAGGAGCGGCTATGGAGTTCTTCTTGGAGAAGAAGAATGTGCTCACACTCTTGTTTATGGAGAGGCTATTAGAAGCTTGGTGGTGTGGATCGGCCATTCACATGATGTATTTGAAGATCGTCTTCTACATGATGTATTTGAAGATTGTATTTGAAGATTTCGGGTTACTTTAAAGACATTGGATGGTGGTTAACATACGATTTGCATCTTATGTTAAGAATTCAGGTACATGTTCTCTTTATGCACACAGGTTCTACTTGGAGCTTATGGAGGCAGTAACATCCATATCAGGTGGAGTCCTATTCGGCATAGGTACAAGAGCATCAGTACATATATGCTTTATGCATATTTGGCTGAGGTGTTCGAGAAGGTATGTTCATATGAGTTTGAGGATTTCTAGCAGCAAACTTGTTAGCATTCTTTGCTACTTTTGTAAGTATGTGATATTTTCACACACGTCTAACTTAGGGTCTTCCATAGCCTAAGGTTAGATGAGGGTTTGTTGATTATCAGTTTTAGACCGATCCTTCCTCTTTCTGTCACTCATATTCACTCTTCTACAACCTATCAGGTCACACATCTCATATATATTCAGATTTCTATCCATACATCTGAATATGTTTGTTACATTTTTACATTCACTCATCCATCTATTTCTGTTCACATAGAGTGGTTGAGAGTTTTGCTCCCACATTGTACATTGAACATTGGTATATACGATAGTGTGAGTAAGTAGTGGCTTACGTAACACTTTACACAAGTTATCTAGTCTCTCTCTATCTTTGTCTCATCATTTGTATGATTAAGTATAGTTATGTTCATGTTTTGTCAATATTGGAAGATTGCTAGATTCTATGTTGTATATGCTGGACCTATGGAACCTTGGACCCGTGGTATTAGTAATGGGCCTACTAAATTTCCAACAGACTCCACAATCTCGTGCTTTTGAAGTAGGGATGGAGTAATGTCCCAAACCCATGAATAGGTCGTGACATGAACTCCCATCGAGACTCCACAAGCTGAAGTATCTCCTCAAGTCTACATTATTTTTTTTTTTAAGGAAGATTTAAACATGAACTTCAAATTTGAGAATTCAAATTATAATATACCGCGATGATTACAATGTCGTAGATGCTCGAATCACCTCTGTCATTATTGTGTACATGTGGTACACAAGCCCGAGGGTTGAACCCTCCATGTCAACATAGCGTAACACTACATGAATCTGTCTCAAGATAGGCAAAATGTTGCTTATCTCTGCCCAAACATCCATGTCCAAAATCTTTCTTTGCACATGATGTGCAATCTCTGTGTTTCCTCTTGCCATACTTATCCATTTCCTATCTATTAGGGTCATCCCGAGGGAATCAATGCACATGTGTAAGCGGGAGAAGACATGATATATATATATATATATATATATATATATATATATATTCAAATCGTGTTTCTGATGTGCGAACTAACTCCTTGTCACTATAACTGCGAAAGATACTCAAAGCTTGGTGATTCTTTCTTATAAAACACATAATGCGTTTGGCATCTGAAAGCACGGGAGCCAACCATGATAGTTTGGCTATGTCCTCAAACAAAAGGTCAAGACAATGTGCACTACAAGGGGTCCAGACAATGCTTGGGAACTCGGCTTCTATCATCTCCCCCATCCTTTTACAATTAGAGGCATTATTTGTCACTATTTGTACCACATTGGAAACTCCTACTTCTTCTATAGCGGATTTTATATGCTCATAAATGTATTCCCATAGTGAATTTAAATCGCGATTTATTCGCCCAAAAAAGAATCATTTAGCCGTCTACCATTTAAATCGCTCCGGATTATTTTTTTCCACCTAGCACAATTTTTATTTGCTCGAGTCACGAAAAGGAGGTTTTTCGAAAGTCGTGCTGAATGATTCATTCACAAAAGTTAGAATTTTGAAGTCTTCCGAAGCTCAAGCTAAGAGAGAGAGAAAGAGAGAGTAACCCATTGCCCGCAGCCTACTGAGTGCCCTCATTGTGCAGCTGAGTCACGAATGTTAGCAACTGGCAACAAGGTTGCAAGCTGAGCTTTGAAGTTTGAAGCCATAATCCATTATTTGTTTACATAATACAACCAAAGAGAGAGAGAGAAAGAGAGTCTAGTCTTCTACTAAGAGAGCCTTAAACTTTGACCCTTGAAGCTTCAAGCATAGTACTATGGGTCGTACTCCTGCTAATATCCGATCCCATGTTAAGGCCACTGAACCTAATACTTGGGAATGCAAGTATTGCAAGGGTATCTTTACAGGTAGTGCATCGCGCATCAAGGCACACCTTCTTGGTTTGAGAGGTGTTGGCATTGGAAAATGCCACTATATGCCTCAACAAATCATGGAGGACTTGACTGCGAAATTGCAATTGAGTCAAAGTGTTGGGAGTATGGAAGTGGGTGAAGATTCCCTTAAAACTCATGAGATGCTTCCTAATGTTGGAGAGTCCGCTACTGCACCTTCCAAAAGGGCTTGCACTGATAGTGCGAGTTCTAGTGGTGCATCGGTAGATGTTGTGGCTACTCCGTCTTCACGAGCACAACCACCCTCTAACAGTGGTCCTATACCTAGGAACTTGCCAGAGAGCAATGTCTTCATGAGGAGTAGCATGAAGGCATCAATGCAGAAACAAGCAATGGAGCAAGCCAAGAAAGAGATCGGCAAATCATTTATTTTATGTGGCATCCCCTTCAATGTAGCCAATACTACTGCATGGATGAGGCCAATGAGTGTTGTCAGTCGCATAGGCTCTCCTTGGGAAGGACCATCGGGGAGAGTTCTACGTACTAGTGAGCATACTAAACAAAAGCTTGCAGTAGAGACTGAGATGTTAACATTGCGTGCTACATGGGAGAAATATGGGTGTTCCATTTTATGTGATGGATGGTCTGATATGGTACAAGAGGAACGTGTATAATATTATGGTTTCCTCTTGCAAGGGAACTATGTTTCTACGTGCCATTCCGGCACATGCACATGGGACTATTGTCACAGGTGAATTCATATTCTCCCATGTAAAAAAAGCCATAGAGGATGTTGGGTCACGTCATGTCATTCAAGTGGTCACAGAGAATGGATCCAACTGTGCGGCTATGGGTCGTATGCTAGAGAAAGAATACCCCAAAATCACATGGACCCCTTGTGGGAGTCTTAGTTTAGACCTCTTGATGGAAGATATAGGGAGCTTGCCATGGATTGAGAACATTCTTGGTAAAGCCAAATTTATAGTGAAGTTTGTGACTAGCGGACCCAAAGTCCAAAATATATTCCGTTCACATAGTGATTTGGAGCTTCAAAAGCAAGCTTTCACACGATTTTGTTATATATTCATTGTATTGGACAGAGTATTGAGAGTGAGGAAAGGTCTCCTTCGTATAATTGTAGCAGAGGAGTGGTATTAGATACCTGAAGCTATAGATGGAGACCCTTTATTTATGCAATTTTCATCACTTGTCATGGGAGAGGATGCCTTCTGGTCGAAGGCAGAGGTTCTCATTGCTTCTCTTCAGCCAGTATATTCCATGCTTCATATCACAGACATGGAGGGAAGCACACTCGAACTTGTATACGAGTATATCAGTGGTATACAAGGATGCATTGCGGATGTATCATGTCTTTCAGATACAAAGTAGTCTATTTCATGAATCATTATTCATATTATATAAAATTATTAATATATATGATATATTATAATTTATAATTTAAATATCATGATTCAAATTTCATATACATAACATAATACGTTACTAAAACTTTGCAGGCGTCATGATTTGTGTGATGCAATGCGTAGGAGATGGTATTGGTTTCACAAACCAATCCACACAGTTGCTCACATACTCCACCCTTTATGGAGATCTGAGGCCCAGGATACAGATATCACTTTAGAGGACAGTTGGATAGAGTACTTGGGACGATCGACCGAAGGAGATATGGCATTGTATTCACATTTGAAGAGAGAGTCTACAATTAATGTCCATGGAGAGGTATTTTGGACAGCCCACTGCGAGATTGAGAGAGAACCACGTTTCCCCTATCACTTTGCGGGAAATATATGGTGTTGGTACTCCTCTATTGGTATGTTTCAACTTTCTCCAAGATATGAATTCTGTTTTATTATAATGATGATGGAATCATTATACTTCTCTATATAAATTATCATGAATGATGACTCATATTCCTCTTCACATAGGAAATTAGCACTACAAATTTTATCTCAAGGTTGTAGTACCGGTCCATCAAAAAGGAACTAGAGCACGTGGGCATTGTTTCACACAAAAAAGAGAAACAAGTTGAGTCCACAACAACTTGAGAAACTAGTGTACACACATTATAATCTCAAGTTGTTGGAGAGCAAAGGAACGCACATTGCACCACTACAAGTATTTGTGATTTGTTGCAATTTGTTAGCTTAAATTTTTTACCATTGACTCAAACTTGTAATCATAAATTATTAAATACATATTTTAGTGGATTTTTAGGTGAATGTGGATTCCATTGATATTTCCAAAGTCAAAGATATCCCTCAAATCCCCTCAGAAGAGAAGGATATCTTTTCCATGCTATTTAGAGAGTCTCAACTGTTTGTGAGACAAACACGAAGAAGAACAAGAGGAAACACAACCGGTATATTCTAATTTCGATAGACTATAGTCTATGACATATGTTAGCTCTTAAAGTTTAAGTTCCAATTTTAATTTTTAAGTATGATTCATGAATTTTATACTTATAATTATAGGTTATTGCATGTTCAATAGATCCGGATGCACCATCTACTAGTCGGAGACCTAGGAAAATGGCTTGTTGTCGAGGTGGGAGAGTACGTGGGAGAAGAGGAGGCCGCACGATCCATCAAGATCCAAACACTAGTCTACCAGAGGATTGGGAGCAGAGATCAGCATCATCTAGCAATAATGATGATGATGATTCACTTGCTTTCATAGAGAGAGTCATGGATCTTCATAGTGATAGTGGATCTACCTCCTCATGGGCTAGTTCATTTGATGAGGATGTTAGGATTGATGATATTGTAGATTAAGAGTCCGAGCTTTGACTTCCGATGCTCGACTCTTTACATTTTATTATTATTGTTCATGACTCGTGATGTATTCAGATCCACTCTCGAGATTCCATATTATTCTTGACTCTTTATGCAGCTCATTGCAATGTTTGTAATTGGTATAGTGTACTTGAAAGTTTCGAGTTTCATGTCTTTGTAGTCTTATAAGTTATGCATCGTGATGAAAATTGAAATGATGAATGTTTTACATTTGATTCACTAGTGTGTATTGTCTAATTGTCTATGCTTGAAGCTTCATACAATTATGTAATAATGCATGTATAATATATATCTATACTTTTTATGAAAAAAAAATAAAAATCTCTTTGAATGGATAAAACCCCGATTTTTATTTTGGGTATCAACGATCTAAACGATCAAATCTCGATTTAAATCTTACGAAATCTCTCGGTCACACTGTGTATTCCCATGTGATACGGATACCTACGGCACTACAATCCACTGCCTTCAGAAAATAAGTGCCTAAGGAAGAGGAAACCATTACATTGATAATGTGGCGTCATCTAAAATCGCTCCATCCATCCGATAGAATGGAGCAATCATAGGTCTTCCACCCGCTTTTAATGGGTCCTAATTGTAGGTCTACCCTCTCTTTCTCTTCAGTGAGCATGGATGTGCGTAGGCGATTATATGGAATCCCATGCCAATCATCATTGGTAGGTCCAACTTGGGTTGGTGCCCTCACCATCCTCTTCCAAGCATCAGTGCGAACAACACTGAAAGAGAGGTTGCATTCAAGTATGCAACGTTCAATTTCAATTTCCGCAACTTTTTGGCATTCCTTCTGTAAGCCCGTACTTAGATAAGCAGAATGGAGACCCCCTTGTCTAGGTCTCTGACTTGGTGGTTGAGATGACTCAAGAAGGGTAGATCTGTCACTCTCTTCTCGTTGGGAGGATGTATGGTTTCTAAATGAGTTAGCACTAGGTCCAACACTAAGTCCACCTTCCAAGTCTCCTAATATATCAATAAAAGCTAGAGCAAACTCGCGCCTACGAGAAGCCTCTGCCTCTTGGTTGAGATTGTGCTCATATCCACTGCCTCGACTATGTCATGGGGGACTGTTGCACAAGCTTAAATGCCAGATCCTCCTAGTGCTGACACATGTCGAATGAGACATGTAGTTGTTGTGCTAAATGTTTTTGCACAATACTTGCACACCCACCTCCGTGTGCCCAAGCCACAAACGGTAGGATTAACCAATTCATGGCTTGAAGTGTGAAGGGCCCAAAGGTGAGAAATACTACGAGGCATAATGGAGAAAGCAAGGAGCATAAGCCTCAAGGTGTGTGGAAACTTGAAAGCTGAAGCAAAAGGGTTTGTGGACCACAAGGGGATGTGGAGCAAGTGTGTGTCACTTGTGGAGCAAGGGAACAAGGGGCAAAGGTGTCCCGGTGTGTGCACTATGGAGCAAGAGGGCGAAGACTGAAGAGTCAAGGGGAAACCACAAAGGGGCTGCTCAATGCTCGTGCCCCATGGATGCTCAAATGTGTATGCATCTGCCGCCAACGAAAGAGGGTTTTTCTTCAGATTTTCTGGCAAAAAAAATGATGGCACCGTATTTTTCGGTATGCACCGAATGGAACATACCTGAAAAAAGGAACGATTCATACGGTTCGCGTGCCGATGCTGGTATGGTATCAAACATATCAAGCTTCCATTTGAACATCTCTTTGTGTAGAGACAATGATCCTCATTGCTTCGAGAATAGCCTTGAGACTTCATAAAAGCATCAAACTTTTGGTACCATTGTCTAGGGGACTTTGAAGTCCATATAAGCTCTTCTTGAGCTTAAAAACTAGACTTTGTTTGCCAAGAACTACTAACCCTTTGTTGTTCCATATAGATCTCATCTGTAAGATCTCCATGCAAGAAAGCAATTTTCACATCCATTTGGAGTAGTTTCAAGTCCTCCATTTCAAGGAATCCAAGCAACATGCGTAGGGTAGCCATATTGACCACTAGAGAGAAGATTTCCTTGAAATCAATACCATGTTGTTGCTTAAAACCCTTTGCAACAAGTCGTGCTTTATACTTTGGAGAAGCACTATTTGGAGCACTATCTGATGTGAATTTCAACTTATATACCAATTTACATGGTAAAGCTTTCCTTCCCTTTGGCAAAGGTACTAAATCCCAAGTACCATTCTTGTGAATAGAATCAAACTCACTCTTCATGGCATGCTCCCACTTGACATGATCCATTGTCTGCATCTACCATCGCCTCTTTGTAGCAAGAAGGCTCACTAGCATCTGTTAGCATAATAAAATCCAAAGCTGGAACATATCTATCATGTGGATGTGAGACACATGTAGAGAGAGTCAATGATTGCTCATATGGAACCTTTACAGATTGATATGATCGGACATTCTCTTCAACATCCATATGTGCAGCATTTTTATGCATGTTGACTGGAGGACTAATATACTCAAAAACCACTCTTCTCACTTCAACCTCCTTAATGGGCTATTTATGCATCTTAGACTCATTCAAAATGACATCATTACTTCTAATAACTGATCGTGTTTCAGGATCCCATAAGCAATATCCAAATTGTCCTTCTTGACCATAAGAAAAATGCATTTCTTTGACTTATGGTCCAACTTTTGTCTTAGAATTTTGGGTATATGAACATATGCTTCACACCCAAAAACTTGAAGATGATCATAATATGGTGGCTTCCCTGTCCATAACTATTGTGCCACTTTCAGACCTTTGGCAGTAGTAGGTGAAAGGTTAATCACGTGAACGGTAGTAAATACTGCATCTGCCCAAAAGCCCTATGAAAGGTTTGCATGATATAGCATAGAAACTACTCTATCCTGAATAGTTCTATTCATTCTTTCAACTACACCATTCTGCATTGGGGTATAAGGAGTCGTAAGCTCTCTACGAATTCCTCTTGACGGATAGAAAAGGTTGAATTCATGTGAGGTATACTCACCCCAATTATCTGAACGTAAAGGCTTAAGCTTAGTGCCTTTTTCAGTCTCAATTGAAGCAAGCCATTTTCTGAAAATAGGGAACCCCTCATCCTTTGCTTTGATAGGATATACCTAGACTTTTCTAGTAGCATCATCTATGAAAGTGACAAAATAAAGAGAACCACCTAATGATCTTGTGGGCATAGGACCACACACACCTGTATGAACGAGATCTAAAGGCTGAATTGAAGAGTCAATGTGCGTCTTCTGCACATTCCTAGTTTGCTTTCCATATTGACAATGCTCACAAAATGAAAAATCAAAGAAAGATAACACAGGTAAGTAGCCAAAACTAGAAAGATTTTCCATTCCACTACGTGATATATGGCCCAAACGACCATGCCAAATACAAACCATAGGTTGTTCGGTAACAGCTAACAAGTGATCTTTCTATGATACAAATAAAGGATAAAGTTAGCTAACTTTGCTTCCTTTTACAATAACCATATGACCCTTTGATATGCAAAAGGACCGGTAAGAGTCACTAAGTCTCAGAGTAACAAGAGACTTTGCTTCATAATTAAAGAACTATTCTCTGTGTGGTGTCACATAGAAAGAAGCACCAGAATCAAGCAGCCACGTGTGGGAAAGAGAATCAGCGATAAGAGCCTCAGTTGGCGGAACAGTGCTATCGAGTCTCAACACAAGCATCACCAGAAATAGCATTGATTTCTTCTATCTTCACAATCGAAGTAGATGGTGTAGGTAGCTGTTCAACATGCCCATCAACATTCTGTCCTTTACCTTAAGAATTTTTTAATGCATAACAATCTTTTTTCATGTGTCCTTTCTTATAACAATAATGGCATTCGATATCCCTCTTCCTTGATTTACTTCTACTCTTATTCCGTTGACCATTCTTTTCTTTTTGTTCTTATTCCTGTCATATTGCTGATTCTTTTCTTGGTAAGAATCATGAACATCATATACATCTTCACTCTGAGTACCAACCATAGATTTTCTATGAATCTCCTCACTCAAAAGTGCTCCACATATGTCATCATAGACCAGTTTACCACGAGGTGCACTATTGCTAATAGCTATGCAAAACGTATCCCATCAAACGTATCCCATGATGATGGTAGGATGCATAACAGCAAGATTGCTTTCATTTCATTATCCATATCCATTTTTTGGGCATGTAACTCGGAGAATATAGTATCAAACTCATTTAGATGGGGCAGCAACACTATCTGTGTCCTTTATGCGAAGGTCATATAACTTTCTCATCAAATACACTTTATTTGATGCCATCTCTTTTTCATATGTATTGCATGACTTCTTCCAAAGCTCCTCTTCACTTTCATTGTCTAATATTGTAAAGTAAACATTATCTTCTAGGGTGCGATCGAATGGTATACCTAGTAACCTAGCAATTTCATCTAACTTATACCAATCATCTTTATCCATGTCATCAGGCTTCTTTGAGATTCCATTTACAGGCTTCCATTGCCTCCTCTGAATCAGCAAATCTAAAATCTGATTCTTCCATAGAGCAAAGTTTTCGCCACCAAATTTTCGAATCTCAAAATGGTCTTTACCCTACAAGTTATAGCTCCTCCTCGGAACACTCACCCTAGACCCTGATCCACCAGACGTGCATGAGACGTGCATGAGACCTCTGATGCCATGATGGTAGAGAACTGAATAGAATGATAATGGATCTGGAAGAGTCCAAACCCCACTACGGCTCAAAGAAGAATGACTAAGTGTCAAATTTTGGGAGAGAGTTCAGCAATCTTCCCAGAAAAATGAATTAATAAACAATAATGATCAACCAAAAGGAGTATGTGAGAATAAATGTGCTCACACCAATGAGTGTATCAAGGAGTAAATCGACCACTGTATAGTTGACAAAACCAAAACTCTAGAAAAATTTTGCAAGAGTATCCTCTGCAAAATGATCATATGGCCAGTGTCAAAATCTCATAAAACTGAAATCACTGACATGTTTACCTGCATAGTGAATCACTAACTTCACTTCATATAATCAGTTACTCAAAAGAAGCCAACTAGGCTTATCAAGCACCTATGAACAACTATCATACATCTCCTATATCGAGGCGGGGTAAGTCTTCCACTTGCAGCATTGAAGAGACCCCGATATCTAGGTGTCTCCAAGTTAAGAAGAACTCACCTCGACCCTCTTTATCAAACATAAAAGGCTTTATACAGAAACTTAACAGCTACATCAATGACCACATGGACGTACATAAGCGATATAAACAGAAGCATACATAGTGTTTGTGTACTCAATATATGCAGTAAAATGGCACTGAAAGTCTCAATTCACTGCTCAAACAAAACCTGCAAGTGTCTGAAGGCTGAATTCACTGCTCAAATACTGGCCAACAAAACCTGCAAGTGTCTGTTCTTTAGGCTCAAAAACCTACATAGACTTGCGGTGGCTTCTTCCACCACAACAAAAACCTTTCAAGAAACCTGTACATTAACTAGTGTGGCTGAAAACACAGCCCCAAAAAAGTGCACATTCGTTATTGAACAAATACAAAGAACACTCTTCTTGATGTTCTTGGACCTCTGTGAAGAGAACTATCCACGAAAGTACTCCAAAATAGCTCCAAAAAACACCCCAAAAATACTTCAAAAATAGGCTTTGAAAACAAAGAATGAAGCTTTAAGGACCCAAAACTTGTTGAAGATAATGTTAACCTATAGTCTTTCCCCTTCAAGCACCACAAGAGTGTAGCTTAGTGGCAAGAGATTGCCACAATTAAGCCAGCTCTGAGGGGAACAGTACTGGGATGGATGACCTCCCGAGAAGTACTGGGAACCTTCGTCTTCCTTGATCGTTGAAGTCCTCCCTCCTACGGAACCAACGGTGACTTCGGTGACTCAGATTACAAGGTATGCCAAGGTCTATGCCTTGGTCGCTGCCTTGGTCGTAAGCCTTGGAGAAAGCCTTGGGTGGGTGGACAGGTGCTCGTTTTGCTCGCACAAAAGGAACAAAGATTTTGTGTCAAAATGCTTTGATACTAGTGAATTATTTCGACGACGGTGCACCAGAGTGCGCTCTCCTTCTCAAGAGCTCCGTGATGATATCCTCGAAGTAGAAAACCGAGCTCCAATCGTTGCGCCCGGTACTCCGCACAGAGGCTGCAGAATACGCAGAAAAAATGCAGTACACATGGAGCCCGAACAAAGACTTCTGAGATGTTACAAATGCGATCGAACTTAGAGTCTGTGGCTTGCCAAGCCACTATATGTTTTATTGAAGAACATATACAAAAGTGTTCGGTGGCCATTTGACCTTTCACATGGACACAAACAGTAACAATAAGGACCCTCATTATCATCAAGTCTACAAGCTCCCCGTGCTTATGCTCTAGAGTTTTGACCTAGACACTCTTGGAGTTTGTGGCAGATTTAAGGAGATTCTTTGCAGTTGCCATAGTCTTCTTCATAGATATTGTGTGCTCAGTGCCTTGCTAATTTTTGTGGGTATTAGCTACTTTTCTACTGCTAGTGTACCAGGTTTATGCCTACTTCGTCAACAATTTGAGAAGACATAGCTGCTGCTCGTCATTAGAGAAGACCTAATTTCAGATTAGGGTTTGCTGCTACTGTTACAAACAGTCCATTCACTACTTGCATATATTCTCTTACACTCTCTCTCCTAGGCAGCTTCTCTACATTTTGTACCTAGAACCTTTTTCTTTTACCCTAAATTCAGTTTTGTCGCATTGGTTCTATTGTACATTTTCATTAAGCATTAATTTTATGAGTAATTTGCTACACTTTCCGAATTAATTATACTTGTATATCCACATTACTAAAGCCATCTCTCACAATTCTAACACGACCTACAAATCGATTTTATAAAGATCATTGATTATTATCCTGAAAACAAGGAGGACTCACAATAAGCTTCTCTTTCTATCTCATCTCTCTAAGGCTCTAAGTTACAAGGTCCCAACAAAAACCATATGATATTTTTCTTGCAAGGGGATAAGAAAGCATTCAAACACATGAAATATTCTACTTTCACAAAAAAAAAAGAGAGGAAATGGCCACCACACTTAGCAGCACATAGACAACCATGTAGCCAGGTAAAGTAAGACGTAAAGATTTACATCCAAGAACCCCTATTCTTTACAAACGAAAATAATGTGCACAAATCAATAATTAAATCTCATTCATTGTCATAAAATTTGTATTTGTTGTCATTATGCTAAAACTGAGAAATCCAAGAAAGTATACTTCAGATTGAATGTGTTTATTGTATTTTGTGTGTTAATGCACTCATCTCACTTGAGGCATGCCCATAAGAGGGGCCAGTATACCTCCAATGAAAGGCTAACATAGTTGCCACTGCACAGTGCACCACCTAGCTGGGCTGTTTTGATTAAACGCTACACAAAGTGAACTCTTCCAAGTGGGGACTTTGAACGAACAGCATTAACAGACCTTAATTTTATGTTTTGATTCAAAAGTGAAGCTCTTTCAACGAATGAATTGAATCAAAAAACATGAATGAACAGTGGTAAAGAACCTCATTGTTATCAGTGAAAACCATTCTTTCTCAAAAACTAGACATCCTACGATATATGATAGAATTATTTGGAAATATTTTAAGCAGTAGTAATAGGATTGATCAACTGACCGGATTGAAAAATGCTCCACCAGTGTACTGAGTACGCTCAGTTGTCCGTGCTGCTGGGTTCTAGCCAAAAGTAACATGATGAGTCAGACAGTTCGAATCAACGAAAATCGCAGCTCGATCTTCAGTCAGAGAGACGTTTACTCCATCATAATCATTATAGAGAGAAGAAAAACGGGAAGAAAATGAAGGGGGATGCGACAAAATGGATGAGGTGAAACAAATCGAGATAAAATTGCAAGAAGGAGACATCCATTCAATATCATCGAAATAGGCTGAATTTGCACGGAAACCCGTGAGAAACAATGCAGAATGAAAACCAAAACATTGTAAGATAGAATATCAAATGCTGTTGAAAGAATGAGAAGATCGAAGATCAGACAGAAAAAGAGAGAAATTAAGTAGCTTACAGCGAAAGGATTCACATCTTCTTCGTCAAAAGGGTTGGGTTCATAAGCCATGTTGCGAACGCAGTTATTGTATATGAAGCCCGAGCTCTCGATCGAAGGCTATGTTGACAAGATCTCCCTAACCAGTAGTCTGTTGGGAGAGCTCCCTCGCCAGTTCAGACCATCGTCTCCAGGCAGATCGTACCAGGTCTCGTAGCAAATCGCTTTTACTAGAAGTTACGACTGGAATGTTTGGGTTTAGTAGATTCCAACGTCTTGTTGAAAGAGCTTTATCGACGGCAAAGGAATATGGACCCTGCGCGAGTGCTTTTGCTTCCTCTTCTACATGACAGCATTGCAAATCTGGTCCTTGATAGTACGGTCAATTGAAGAAATTCAAGCCCCACATACATTCCTGTTTCTTTTTCCCCATTTTGTTTATTATTTGTATATTTCTTATGCTACAAAATTATCAAAACTTAATACAAAATATAGCCTTTCTCTACGTGATTTTTTGAAAAAGGTGATAATTGTTTCAAAGAGCATGTGTCATGTTTGTTAATCAATGGTTTTCGATAGGCTGTAATTCTGAAAAGCGCCGATTGTGGCTTATGGACTTGGTAAAGTCTTGTCCATTATGGGCTTTGAACTTGGTATTAGCCCCACAACCAGCACCTTAGCTTGCATGCTTCCACTTCTAGACATATGCATATGTATTAATATGGGTGGAGATCAATGGTTTGCTCTTCTTTTTCTATGATGTATAAAACTTGTACAAAGCATTCTAAAATGTTTTTTTTTTGAGACGTTACAACACCACAATATAAGTTTTAGGCATATTTGTTGGATCTTGAGGAACAAAAATGCACACAAACAACACAACAAAAAAGGAGCTTCGGAGCACGACACATAATGATATTACTAAGTGTTGAATATACAAAGATAAACAACTTGTTAGAGTCATGGCACTACTTTATCATCCAGCTTTCTACACTGTTGTTTAGGCACTAATGCATATGTCAAACAACCAAAGACATGCACATGAGCAACAGATGGTTTGCAACCATGTCAAACCTCATATGGAGCGATCGATTGTAGTGCTTTGGTGGGACATATGTTAAGTACGTATGTTTGCCACATAACAACCTCAAGTCGGAAGCTATTTGGTAAAGCCTAGCTCTTAACCATACCCTCACCATTTCCATGAGAGACCTATTCATTCTTTCAACAACTCAACAACTCCATTTTGTTGAGTTGTACACTAATGTTTTATCCCATATTCAGCCAAAAATGCATTAAAACTAGAAGACACCCATTCCCCCCTCGATTAGAACATAGGGTGCCCAATTTACATGCTGAGAGATTTTTAGCCATCACGAGGAATTGTTTAAAGCACGTAGACACTTGGGACTTTGCTTTCAATGGATACGTCAATGCATGCATGGAGAAGACATCGATAAAACTCACCAAGTACAGGTAGTTCCCAAATTAAAGTGTTTGCATAGGACCACATATATCACTATGAACAAGCTTCAATTTATGAGAAGCTCGAATTGAACCATCTTTTGGGAAGGAGGTACGTTAGATTTTGCCCAAAAACTAGCCTTCGCATACATGTTTACAAGATTCCTCAAGTTTGAGCAAAGAGGACACCATTTCAAATTTTTGTAAGCAAAGCAAACTAGGAAAACTCATATGACCAAAGCATGCATGCAAAAGCTTTGCATTTGAGATAGCTTGAGAATCTCGAACCGCACATGTTGAATCATTCATAGATTTTGCATAGTTTATGAGCTCATATAGCCCACCACATAAAATGCTAGAAGCATAGTAACATCGTTGTTTGAGAGATCATGGACTATACATCTTTCATCAACAAATTTAACAACCAACCAATCTTTGCTAATGCTAAAATTGACAATAGATTTTTCTTGATACCTGGCAGATGTAAAGCATCTAACAATGTGAGATAATTACCAACTCCCATTATATGATAAGAGGAGTTATTAGCAAATGTGATCGTATTCCTTGTAGGGGTAGGCTCAAGTCAACTGAAGAAACTCCATTGTGAGGTAATATGTTTGGTTGCCCCACTATCAAAGTACCAAAATATGAGTCTATTGCAGACACACACTACTCATGAGAAGATGATTCATAGCTACAAACAGTAGTAAACTCCCATTCTTCATTCTCAACAATAGACTTTGTTTTAGGTGTGGAAGCCTTTTCAACAACCATTCCAACCAATTTCTCTTTGCCTCTTTCGCCGTCAATCTAGGAAAACTCTTTATGACATGATCATTTGCCTTATAGTAGTTGTAAAATTATCTATGCTTTTCTATTTTCTTGTCATCTTTGTCTTCCTTCTTCGACTATGCATCACTAGCAGAGTTTTTATTGCTAGCAGATGAGCTACACTTAGCTTTTCCCTTCTTATTAGCTAAGAAAACTTGATCTACAACACACATAATTGGTTTGTTTTGCCTCGATTGATCTTCTTGCAACAAAACAGAGGCTAACTCCTCGAATGTTTTCTTTTTCAAAAGGAATCTCAGCCAAAGGCCTAATCTCCCGTGCTTTAATTAATAAAATAACTAAATAATATAGTGAAAGGCCAAAGCACCCATGGGAGAAGCTTCTCTAGGATCCACCTTGTGTGTACATGAGAGAAGAATCCTTGTTTGATTTAGAAGGCATGTGATAGACCTTGGGAAATTAGAAGGCATGTGATCACCCTTGTGAAAATGTCCACATGAGGACCACTTTGCCAAACCCAAGGACATGCACCCCCTTGGCCTAGAGGTATATATATATATGGGTGGATTTGTATGGGTGGATACGTGCTCTCTCTTAGTCTTGGTGGTCTAGATGCTTGGACTTGTCTTGCTAGTTAGTTTATGAGATTCTTTGTTAGGTTATTGTAGTAGTTATGTAACATTGGTATCAAGAGTAAGTTCGAAGAAGTTAGACTATCTCATTAGTGTCATGCAGTGGGCATCTCCCAAGTTCAAATTCGTGAGCCTTCTTATCTTTATGGAGAAGAAGGTAAAATAAGCTTTGCATATGACCACCCCCTTGTTGGGAGGTCCACATCCATCCTGGCGACAAATTACTAGCGGCCGCCCATGAGAGGTCACATGATCACCTAGATAAGCATGTAAGTTGGAAGATGGAAGAGAGGCGCATTCAAGGCAGCCTCCCTCTCTCTAGTTGACTAAACATAAAACACTCCAGCCACAGTTTATATATGCCTATTGTGTGCTGTTTTCAAGCTATATGAGATATGTAGCGAGCATATTAGCCAAGTTCGAGCTCAATCTCCACCAAGAAGACATAGAGGGGAACGAGAAAACCTATCCATCTAGATGATATGGACTTAGTGCACCCCAAACGGCTTCTCTTCCTTTGTCTCTGTCTTGATTAAAACTCACCACATAGAAACATCCATTCATCAAAGCTTGGCAACATGTTCCACAAATATTTAGAGTCAAGAACAAGTGTTTTCTTGAACCATTTGAAGGGAAGAATGGAGCATGAAGAAGGAAGTGTGTTTTTCAATTTCAACAAATGCACTTTTCCAAGTATCAATAGAAGTGAGTTTTTTTTGTTTTATTTTGAGTTCATTATAAATTGGATACATCATGAGATGAAAACAATGCATGTGTCATAGTACATACATATCTAATTTTTTGTAAGATCATGGATTTAGGAAATTATCCATTTAATCATTGGCATGCATTGAATATGCATAGATCTCAATCTATATATGATTATGGCATTCATTGAATGAACTTCGAAATCATATCTTATGAGAGATGTTACCAAAATCCTTTATGAATTTCATATGTAAACAGATCATAGAATGGAAAGGATGGAATTTATTTGCTTTGAAACATGGAAATAAGCATTATAGGATTGGTGGCATACACTAATGTGCATCAAGTTCATTTGATATGTGATGTGGCAAGTATAAATGCATTTCATATATGAGTGCAAGCATTCATTTGGACACTATTAAGAGGTTTTGTATGGATAAATGTACATTTGGGTATACACACAAAGTAAGTATATGATGCCCATGGAGGGACCATGGATATTTCCAAGGAAGATAGGCCCAATTTGTAACCTCGAAATTCAAAGTATCCAAACAAATAAGCTTTTTCATGCAAGGACACATTGGATGGACGAAGCTGAAATGGAGATAAGTACTATTTCCCATTTTTCACATCTCATGTTTCCATGCAAAAATTAATGTATGAAGTGATGCATTTCAAATGAGTAGGTGCAGACTGCATGCTCATTGAATGGTGCATATATTGAATCATTAAAGTGATGCACGGGAGGCACAAAGGAATACAAAGTGGTTTTTTAGCATGCAATGAACTCACCATCTAAAGATTGTTAGAAAATGGACATACAATGTTGATTATTGTATGGTATGAATGCCAATGGAATGCACAAGCAATGTATTCATATATGAAATGGAGTTCCAGGTGTGAATTTCATGCATGCTTTAAATTTGGGTTCAATCTTTGGACCTTATGCATGGTAAGCATCTTCAGAAATGTACAATTGTTGGGCATATATGTAGCATGCATATTAGTGAAGTAAATCATATATTTATGGGTTGATGAGATGAGAGGGAAACTAAGTTCGATAAGTCTGAGATTTAAGACACGAAATGGCTTCTTTATACAAATTCAAAAGCATAAAAGCTTAATGGTATGTTGATCAATAACCATTGACTTTTATGCTTGTTATATGTTGGCTTAATCCGAAAGCCAACAAAATTTAGCAGAGATAGAGAAACCATAAGCTTCAAGTACTACTTATGTACCCTAAAGTTCCATAATACCCATGGCATACTTGATCAACAAGGCCAAGGACTTAAACTTTAAGTTAATGAAGCAAAGCTTCTCTTCTTATTGACAAAAAATTGGTGATAATAAGAATCAGGATTAAAGCATGTCCAAAAGAGAAAAAAGACCATCTAAAACCCTAAACGCAGTATGGGTAAATCTTTCATAATCATGAAAGATATCATGAAGCTCAAAGTTCTCAAGAACTTCAACATCTGATCATTGAAGACAATGACCACACTAAAAGGGGGAGCCATACAGTGTCGAGTCAGGGCAAAAAAATGGTATCCATTTCACCCTTTTGAAGTGGTCATTTCTTCCCCAATAAGGTTCTCCCTTTATTGAAAAGAAGTATGAACCACTTGGAACTTTAAAAGAGTTGCTTTAGGAGTATACTTTTGGAGAAAAGGAAAACTAAAGGGTTGTAAAGCACGCTAAAAATCACTACTCCAAAATATATCTTATGAACAAGCAACAACTTTCCAATATGGTTAAGAATATGAACATTTGGCTAAATTATGGGCTTATAACTATTCGCTTTAAGACAAATGCATGCCTATGTCCAAATATAATATCTAGTGTGAAAATACTAGCTCTTTTATCATATGACATAAAAAAAAGATACTTTTAGTTGCATCTGATCAAAGAAATAGTTCTATGAAGGCTCAGTCTCTAGAGTCTCTTCAAAAATAAATCAAGACTTAGTAAGGGTATAACTTACAAAGATTTTGATTGTACTTGATTAGAATTAGAAGAACAAAGTTTTCATGATAAGCAATCCCTGAGTAAGAGCTAAAGTTCTCTGCACTAAGATGAGAGTGTAAAGCGGATGGTATGGGATGTTTTGGTTTACACTATCATTTTAGTGGATTCGGTGGCATGGGACACCAAATATAAGGATAATGGAAGCTTGATATCAAGGATATACAATTACTTTCTTAATCAACTTGAAAGAAATGAAAATGGAGCAAGCTACAAGTGAATTTAGGAAATTAGAGGAACATCAATTTCCTAAAAGCTCACAATTTTCAGGATGAAAACTCCTTAAAGGAGGGAAGAAAGGTATCATTTATATGATACTTCTAAGTGAAAGATGAATTCCTTAAACTCATTTGTGGAACTTAAAGGAGTACATTTTATGTCAAGTACTTAAGCGTGTTTAAGATTTAAACTCAAACAAAGTAAGCATTGGATATGAAAGAATAGAATTCATGAAGCAATTCCAGTTTGGTATTAACCAAAGTATAAGCTATTCTAAAGCATATCCATGGTAAGGTACCTGAGAATGGATAAGATGGATGAAAGGTTTGGATCAGTAAGAGTGAGAACTTGTTTAAGTCAAAGGATGAAATATAATTGTTGATCCCTAGAAAACGAACATTTAAAGTTTTTGAGAACATCAACAAGATGTTAAAAACTTAAGCTAGATGAAAACTCATGAAAGTATGAGTGAAAGATCCCAAGAAAATCTCATGGGCAAATATCATTGAAGAAGGGATCTACAGGAGCAAAACTTAGTCTTATCTCAACCTGTCTTGGCTAGAGGAGTTTTGGGAAAACCAAATGAATTAAACTAGTCAAAGGAATCAAACCTTTATTGGTTTGATAAATCATGCGAAGGAAATTTAAAGGTCAACCAAAGAAATCTTTGAGATATAAGATTAATTGAGATTTAGAAACCTTAGTCTTTGCTCTCATGAATATGATTCCAAGGAATTCCCAAATGGAATTCATGATCATAGCAAATTATCAAAGAGCATTGAAAGGACAAAGAAAGTGGAAAGATTAAGGATGTTCTTCTACTAATTGGAGAAAGGACCCACTATTATGGGACAGTGGTAACTAACTCCCATTGAGAATTTTCTCTGATGGCCATGGAGAAAAAAGACTCAAGTTCCGATAGAAAACATCAAGATAGGCCTTAAAGGTAAGACCATTGAGATTAAGGTCTTAGGTTCATTATGAGGTGTAGAAATGTACCTCCTTAAACCAATATAATACACTTGGTTGTATGAACAAAACGGTAAATGGAATGAAAATGACATTTATCCTAGAAAAGGCTATCCTTTATCCTCTTAAATAGATGCATTCTTCTTAATAGAATGCATAACCAACTTTACATGGTACAATAAATTTGGATAAGTAATAGGGTATAGAACTTTGGGGAGTTTACCGAGTTAAACTTCAAAAGTAAAGAGATTGTTTAAAGTCAAGCCTATTCAAGTATAATAACTTTGAATGAAAGAATGATTTGTAAAAGATCTTCTTTTGAATCTTTGGTGAGAACAAGTGATTCAAGAATGTTCACTAAAGTTCCTATCAAGATGTGGGATATGATGTCTAGAAATAGGTATCTTTCTTGCAAGACCTTGGAATTAAACCGCAAAACTTGAATCATTTGACTCCATCCAACAGATAGAAGATCTAGAAGGTATCTTGATGTCTTGATAAAGTATTGTTCCTTAATTTTGAGGATTTAAAGGATTTGGTTTATTAGGATTTGTTTCTCTTTTCAAAGCTTTGGTGACTTTTGAGGTTAGTATACATAACTATCTAGGGTATAAACCAAAGTCATTTCAAGATGGATAATATTGATTCTCTTTAGAAGAACCTATTAAGTTAAGATGAACAAAGAACTAGGTAGAGAACTATGAGAATGGTCTACCAAAACATTCCAAATTCCTGAAGTCATCTTTGGATCTAAGTCTTGAATTTCAAAGATTTTCCAAAAGGATTAAATTATACAAGAACAAAGACATGTTCCAAGGGGTAATCTAGGGAAAATCAAGGATGGGATCCATTAGTAAACATGAACCTTCAAAATTGGTTGTATTATCCATCATTTGGAAAACTTGAACATTATGTTTCCAGAAAAGCTAGATGATTGAAATAAGTCCACCTAAGTTGCCAAGGAATGAGAAGATAGTATCTATCTTCATTTTATTGAGCATGTTTTGGTAGGGACTCACTAGACCCACTTTGCTAAGTTCATACCTTTAGCTAAGACCTAACAATTACAAATAAAGTATATTTGTATTTGAAAAGGACTATACAGATTAATTTCATAATATCTAAAGATTCCTCTCCTTCCTATTGAAAGTAGAAGATGACTCTAGTTTCCAGCCCTTTCAAGATAGAGATAGGATATCTATTACATACTACTAAGAAATATACATTTATAAGAAAGTACAAAGTGTACTAGAATGTATTATTTTATGGAGCTCGAGGTTTGTGAAAGTGCCAAAAGGAAAAGACCAACCAAGAAGTCCACCCATTTCACTGTATATACTGCTATGTCTTCTAAATAGTGCTTTTCTGATCAGTCAAAGCAACTATCCATCACAATGGACTCTAGATCATCATCATTTTCTTCTTCTCCTATGACATCATTAGGGGCACATCCTTCCAACAAGGACTGGCACATGAACATTGAAATATCATAACCCTCCTCATCACAATGAGGTGTCCATTGTTCTTCATTGACCACAATGTCCATGGTGGCTAAGACTTCTGCCCAACCATGAGGCTCAAACTCCTCATTTGGAAAGATCATCGGCGTGTAGGCTGGGTCTCTAACTAGTCTATCTCCTAGCAAAGTTCCTTCTTCTCTCGCCTTTAAGCATTTTTTTGATTTTGTACCTTAGTGAAAATCGTGTTTTCTAAAAATCATGAAAATCGTGATTTTGGATCAAAGTCGTGTTTTTGAAAATCAAGATTTTGGAGCCAATAGAGAATCGTGTTTTCTCAAAATCGTGTTTTTTGGCTCAAAATTGTTATTTGTGAAAATCGCGATTTTGATCCAATTGAAAATCGTGTTTTCTGAAAGTCATGTTTTTCTTTGAAAATCACGATTTTGACTGAGAATCGTGTTTTTGCTCAAAGTCATGTTTCTGTCTGAAAATCGTGACTTATGAAAATCATGATTTTGAGTCAACTAAAAATCCTGTTTTTCTCAAAATCGTGTTTTTGGCTGAAAATTGTGATTTGTGAAAATCGTGATTTTGAAACAATTGAAAATCATGTTTTTCCTAAAATCGTGATTTTACCTCAGAATCGTGTTTTTGAGAATCTTAGAGAATCGCGATTTTGAGCACAATCAGAGAATCGCGATTCTGAGAATGACCTGAGAATCGTGTTCTTTTCAGAAAGCTTTTAGGCGTGAAATAGAAAATCATAATTTTTTGAAAAAAATTGAGTCTTATGAAAATCGTGATTTTCAGTCAGAATCGTGTTTTTTGGCGGGAAATTCAAATTTTTGAGCGCCGAGCAATGGCAAGCTCCGTATGTGCAGAAAATCATGAAAAAACACAGGCGCTTGCTCTCCCTTGCACTTCCTAACTCCTTCTCGCACAATAATGCATGAAAAAGGGTATGAAAATGGTGAAAATGCACTAAAAAGCGAGAAATTTCTATGAAGAAGAAGATGGAAGAAGATGGAGATGGTGATGATGATGAAGACATAGAAGAAAAATCAGAAAAATAACAGAAAATAACTATTTTTTACCTTCGAATGTCGCAAATGTACGATCTTATTGTCACAACGCTCATCCTTGAAGCTCTCTTCCCGGCAATGGTGTCAAAATTTGGTGTAGCTCAAGCTTAAGCATCACCTCCTTTACTTGTCAATTTGCGAAGACGTGAGGACCAGTATGAAGACCATGAGCAAGTGAAGGCACGAGTGTGTGAGTAAAAGCACACAAGCATGCACACATGTACACACGTGCACACGGTAAGATCAAAGAGAGGGACAATGGAAATCTTTCAATTGCAAAGGAACTCTCTTACAAAAGCTCTATTCTCTAACAAGCTAACCTGAAAAATGAGCTCTCTAGCTCTTTTTATAGTTTTTGGACTACTTTTGGCCTTGTCCACACCTAGTGTTCGACCTAGTTAAAAATTAGGTTCCAGGGCTTATTTGAGGGCTAAATGGAGTCTAAAAATTATAAAAATTGGTAGGATGATACTTCTAATACTCCTTAAGCATGAGGACTCCTCGGCTTGAACAAAATGGAGTTACAAAAATGGAAAATGGTATTTACAATGGTTTTTAGTGATAAAAATCACTATTTTTGTAGGGATTTCTTCTGAAAATTTGACATACACTTCTTGGAGCTCCCTACTTGCTCCTTCTTCTTGTGTGTCCACCTCTTTGATGTGCTCCTGTGCTTTGTCCTTGACCGTCAGCTTCAACAATATCACCATTGCTTTCAGAAAGTGACCCAAATGATCATAGCTTTGACTCGACTCATATTGATAGCCCCCAAGCTTACTATATGAAGTCACCTGAGCATAATGAGTCATACTATTATGAAGACCCAAGCGAACCTAGTTGGGAGCTAGAATATGCAAATGTCATGTACGCAAATCCTAACTCTAGGTCCTAACCTAGGCAGATCAGACCCCCATTTCCTAGAGGGCCATGCTACCGATGTCAGGGAGATAACCTCATCCGTGATTGCCCTGTGCCAACACCTACACAACCCCAATCTATGACAATTCAAGGTTTTTGCCTAGAGTGTGGGAAGGAGCACCTGTTACGAGCTTGTCCTAAGAACCCCACCAATATGCCAAAAATCACTCCTATCAACATCATTGGGTTAGTGGTAGACTCTACGGGAAGTGTAACTTCCACTACCCCAGTGCAAGTCATCACGAGAGCTTAGGCACTTAAGCAAAACCAAGACTTAGGTCAAGAAAAAAATTCTAAGGTTAGCGAGACCGAGAGTCAGAATAAGAAGAGGACAAGAGCTTGGAGAGAAAGTCGTGACCAAATGAAAAGGCAATGGGCAAAGAAGATGAGTGAACTTGAGGAAAGTCTGAGAGAAACAAAAGCCAAGATAATTGAACTCACATCTCAAATGCACTCTCACACAACTCCACCACCACCATTCCCATCAACCTCCAATCCACCACCTTCTAACCCACCTCACACAATCCCAACACCACCTAGAGTAGGACCAGTCTTAGCAGATCCCACTCCAGAGGACATAGACATGATGCTTAAAGCATATCAGGCTAGAATACAAGAAGGACCAAACATAACTGATCATGAAAAAATTTACCCTAGGGCAGACTTAGAGCTTGAACGAACAAAGCTTTGTGCTAAGATGGTAGAATTGGCTCAAGCCATGTTTGAGGCCAACCGTCTCTTCAATTCCTCTAACTCAGTTAGGACTCAATTGCATTTTGATGGACTATTAGATAGACTAGAGAGGCTAATTGCAAAATTGGGAAAGGATGCCACCTCCCAAATTAAGGACAAGGCAAGAGAAAGAATGAGCATTCCTTCCAAGGAAGCTTATGTGCCTAATTCCACTGAACCAGAAACCACTTGTTCCATGAATCGATATTCCCAAGAATTTCTAAGAGAAGTTCAAGAAGAGAAATGAGCAAAAGAAAATGAAAATTCTCCGCCTATTTAACTTGTGGATGACTTACACGACCAATTCCCACAAGACATTCCTTCCATTTATGGAGAATAGGAGGATGCCCAATCAAGTGAACGGTTAGACTTCGAGTCTAATTCTTTGCAGGAATTGCCTCATTTCACAGGCAAAGTCTATATGTATGAGAGCACCCATGGTCATGGTAAGAAATGAAAATTCAATCATACCTAGGAATATGGAGGTAGTGAAGAACACTAAAGTGCAATGCAATCTCACTTTAGAAGAGCTACTCAAGGTTAAACCAGAATTGTGGAAACACGTAGCCAACCAAATGTGAGAAGTAGCAAAACCTCGTTCCTAGGTAGGATCTCATAGAACAATGCTAGAAATAGCTTTGGACAAGATAGGAGATACAAGCAAAGGAGAAGAAGGAAACACCTATCTTCCCATTACCCATCAAGGTTACACAACCAAGGCAATTTTGGACTTAAGTGCAGGAGTTGCAATTGCTACCACTTCCCTATGGAAGCATTGGGGCAAGCTAGCACTCAGGCCCACGAGAATGAAATTACAAATGGCTGATGCTCACATCGAAAGACCCTTAGGGCTACTAAAAGGGATAACTCTCACTACTTGTGGTGTAGAATTTGAGCATACCTTTGCCATATGTGACTTCAGCAAGAACCAAGCCTATGAGATGATTCTGGGAAGACCATTCCTGAGACAATTGCAAGTAGTATAGGATTGGGGAACCAATTCCTTGTATTTGCAACACTTAGGTGTCATAACCAAAGTCAATCTCAAGGATTACTCTCATAGAGACATGGCCCCTATACAGTGGAATCCCAACCATAGAACCAAGGATGACACAGAGTCAGTGCATTCCATAGGATCAGGATCCTCATGGATGCATGAAGACACTCACCTATGGATGTGCAAAGTTGCAAAAGAAGAAGAGAAAAGAGAAAAAGCCAGAGAGGTAGGTGTGAAGGAAACTCATATATCAATTCAAGACCGAACCTATGCACCAATAGTATTTCCCGACGAAGAATTTGAACCTCATAGTTGGGCAAAAATTCTAACAACAATGGATGTAGCCATCAATGAAGAACAATGGACACCCCACTGTGACGAGGATGGCTATGACATTTCAGTCTTCATGATAGAGCCAATGATGTGTGATGCGATTCTTGAAGAATATGAGCCTAGTATGAAAGAAATTGCAAAAGAGAGTGACTCAGATCTAGAATCAGTCATTATGGACCCTCTTTTTGCATCAAAAGAGGAATATTTCTATGAAGTAGAAGCCCATCCACAAAGACACAAAGAACTTACGAATGATGTGAGGTTAACCACACAAGTGACTGCCAAGGGTGAAGGCAAGAAAATGAAGAAGAGAGAAGTACATCAGAGGAGGACGAATCTTTGTTTGAGGTCCCTAGAAACTTTAAGAAGTATGAGATAGAAGATAGAAAAGTCATGATAAGAATGCCTAAACGAGAAGCACTAGCAGGAGAGGCCTATGATGACAAAGAGAAAACTAAGAAAATAATTGTGATCATAGAAGAGGGTGAAGACCAATGCACTTACATAGGACATGATTTAACAGAGGATGAGGAACAAGAGTTGATAGCCTTGCTAAGAGAATATAAAGATGTATTTTCATGGAGTTCATCACTGAACATCTATTAGAAAGAGTAGCAGGCAAGGAACTATACAGCTTCCTTGATGAATTCTCTGGCTACAGTCAAGTGGCCATAGCCCCGAAAGATCAGCATAAGATAGCTTTTACCACAGAGTGGGGAATATTTGCCTTTTGGGTAATGCCATTTGAGCTTACCAATGCACCAACTACCTTTCCAATGTGCCATGTGTTTAAAGAGTTCTTGAGGAAAAACTTGGAAGTCTATGTTGATGATATTTGTGCTCATTCTAACATTAGACAAACACATATAACTGAACTCAGAAAAATCTTTGACAAATGTAGAGAATATCAGGTCAACTTGAACCCAAAAAAGTGTGTTTTCATGGTCAGGCAAGGCAAGATTCTAGGACACATAGTGTCAAAGAACGGCATATCCATGGATGAGGATAAAGTCAGAGCTATTGCAGAGCTACCTAGGCCAAAGAATGTTAAGGAAGTGCAAGCTTTCATGGGGCATTGCAACTATTATCATTGATTCATTCATATGTATGTGATCATTGCAAAGCCTTTGTACTCCCTTCTGACTAACTTTGAGTGGACGGATGAATGTGAAAACTCCTTCAATGAGCGCAAGAGAAGACTGTGTTCAACACCAATCTTGACTACACCAGATTAGAACAAGCCATTCCATGTGCATGTGCATGCATCCAATTATGCTATTGGATGTGTACTTGCACAACCAACTGGTGAAGGTAATATGGATCTTCCAATAGCCTATGCTAGTAGACAATTGAATGTAGCTGAATGAAACATACCACTACTGAACGAGAAGGATTAAGCATGGTATATGCGGCTAAAAAGTTTAGACACCATTTGCTTGCAAATAAGTTTAAATTTTTTACAAACCATCAAGCATTACTCTATCTAGTGAACAAACCTTGCAATACAGGTAGATTAGTAAGATGAATTCTCCTACTAATGGAATATGATTTTGAAGTTGTGGTTAGGAAAGGTAGGACTCACCTTAGGGTGGATCACCTTTCCAGATTAACTTTAGGGGAGTACCCTCAGGGAGTATCAGACAAACTCCTTTATGCCTACTTGTTCAATCTAGAAGTAGTGCATGATAGGCCAAAATGATATTGCCTATTCTAACCTTTGGACCTAAACATCCTGTTTTCAAAACCAAAGATAAAGAAGTGGTGAGATCTCAAAAATATCACTACTAGTAGGCAGCATGTACAAGCACACCGATCAAGGCATACTAGCTTGTTGTGTAGAAGAAGATGAGCATGCAAAGTGGTTGCAAATAGCACATGTAGGTGCACTCCAACAACATTACTCCAAACATAGAACCCTCCAAAGATTAGGTGTGTATTGGCCGACTATGGAAGCAGATGTCCATAAGTTGTGCAAGGAATGCCCAATCTGTTGTATTAGACCACCTGTGGAGCATGCTACAGTATATCAAGTGTCTCTAATACCAGATTGGAGTGAACCATTGGTGAAATTTTTTGAGGACAAAAACATTCCCTTAGGAAATGACATTGGCCAGTCAATGAAGTACATAATAGGAGGCTCTAGATTGTACACTCACAGGTGATAATCTATACAGATGAGGAAAAGATGGATATCTTCGATTATGTGTCCATGGGAGAAAATATCTCAAGATCTTGGAGATTGCTCACCAAGGTGTGGCAGGAGGACACTTTGGACCAGACCGTGTGCTTAAGGCAATTCTATTCGTAGGTCTTTGGTGGCCAACTCTTCATATGGATGCCCATACCTATGTGAAGTGGTGTGACATTTGTCAGTGAACTCAATATCCGATACTTAAGGATGAGATGCCACTAAAACCCATGATGGGAGGACATGCATTCTCTAAGTGGGGAATAGACTTTGTTGGTCCTATTAATTCCCCAACTAAGGGCTCACATGCCGAATACATTATTGTGGCCACAGACTATCTAACCAAATGGGTAGAAGTAAAAGCTACAACAAAGAATGATGCTTAAACGATAGCTAAGTTCTTATTCGAGAACGTGTTCACCAGGTATCGATTACCAATAGAGTTAGTAAGTGATAGAGCACACACTTCTTGAATGAGTTCATTGAAAAACTTCTCCAAGAATTCTTGGTGATACACAAGAAGTCTACCCCCTATCATCCACAAGCTAACGGACAAGCTGAGAGCACAAACAAGATTCTATGTAATGTATTGAAAAAATTGGTAAATAATAAACACTCTGATTGGGATAAACAACTACATCACGTTGTTCGGGCATATCGAGTTGCCTATAAAATGGTACTGCAAGCCACACCATATCAGATGGTATTTGGCCAAAAGGCACTGCTACCATTGGACTTCTTGATACCCACACTGAAGGTAGCACATGAGCATGAGTGGACAGGGCATGAACTTTCTTCGAGGATCTTTGAGCTTGAACAGTTAGGTGAAACTAGACTAAGAGAAGCTGTAGGAATATATGCGGCCAAGAAAAGGAAAAAGGCTTACTTTGATGCCCATGTGAAGGATAAAGGCTTGAAAGCAGGAGATTTAGTCCTAGTGTACACCTTGAAGCAACATGCAAGAAAGCTAGAGAAGTGAGGCTATGGACCCTTGATTATTAATAGAATATCAACAAGTGGAACAATCCCATTAGCCACTCTAGAAGGTGACATCTTACCTAGTTATCAATGGATGCAGAGTTAAATTATATCAAGAACCCCTCATGGAGGAAATGCTAAAATGTCTCAACACTACCAAGAAACATAAGGATGAAGAAAAGCAAATTAAAAAAGAAGCACAGGCAGAAGTGTTAGAACGCATCCAACACATGAAATTGAGAAGACAAGGTAGAGATCAACCTAGCTCAGACACTCAAGCAGCTCCAAGATATCACATGGCTATGTGCGAAGCATCAAGTGTACGTTCCCATAGGATAGTTGATCAATGACCCTTTGTGACCCTAGAGGTAGGACAAGGAGAGAGTGCAAGGACAGTAAGAGCTTTGATTGATTCAAGAGAAGCCACTAGTGAAGTTCGACTTTCTTACTGTCAAGAATTGCAATTGAAGGTCAATCCTATAGAGGCATATCTCATAGGATTGGGAGATGCGGAAACCCCTCGCATGGTTGAGGTGGAACTTCCCCTCTACATTCAAGATGTTCTAATGACAGTCAAAGTGCTAGTGTGCAAAGATGAGGATCTTATCGAACCTCTTGTCTTGGGCCAAGACTGGATCTATGATCATGCAGTCAACATAAACCAAAGAAGTGGACTTCTTTAGGCATGGGTGAGCCAAAACCACATCACAATTGAGTTAGAGAATCAAGCACTCAGGCCACTAGGAAAGCACCAACTCTTGGTCCTTCCAGGAAACCACATGACGATAAATGTGTATTCTTGTCCAAGATTCTATGGTGCAGAAGATTGTCACTTGTGAAGGACATGGAGAAGCCAATGAGGAACTCCCTTCTTTTCCAAAGAGGATCCTAGGAAAACAGGCAAGACAACACCAAACACAGAGGAAGCCGATAATCAAGAAGCATGATCAACAATCAGCACAAAATAAAGTACGTCATGGCATGAGGCAAATTTGGATATGCAAGGGTGAACAACCCTCTACTCTAGAGGCAGGATCCCAAAGATGCACCAAACGAGCCACTCAGCCGATGACTACAATGAAGGAGTATCCTAGGCATCACTCTAGAAGGACCATGTCTATTTGGATCCCCAAGCGGTCAATGAAGGTAGACCCCAATGCTAGACAGATTTGGGTGCCCAAGACCTACTTATGAGCTCAGATAGCTTCACCTCAGCTCCCACACTTAAATAGCCACTCATAGAAACTCACGACCCAATCTCCCGGGCACATGATTGCACTAAACACCTTCACATCTCTAATCACACCTAGAATTATCTGGAAATGGGTACCCACAAACTCCCAAATCCAAGATGATCTAATCCAGAAACCTTTACACGTCATCTCCACCAAAATCTATAATTACCACTATAAGAGTTGGAGAATTAAACCCTATATTAAACCTCCTGGCCCAATTTTGTAAGTCAACCTGCATCAAAGTAGATACATGTTGAGTATAGTGCACATCCAAAAGTATGCATCTAGGGGAATCACTACCCTACTAACCAACATTCACACACATCATGAACACTTCACCCACTAACCCCTAACCACTTTGGGTATCATGTTGGTATTGTAGAGGGAACACCATAATATCATGTTTCTAATGCAATGCTAATATGCTTATGTTCTTCCAGCAGATAAGCATCAAGAACTACAAGCAATATCATGGCAGAGATAGCACGCCCCAACTCACAGGCAGGAGTGAGTACAGGAGGTGTTAACACAAAAAATTGACCAATTGAAGTGGCACCAACCGAACGACCTATAAAGCTACAAAACCTCCAACAAATACCCATACTGGATCCTCCCACAGGAATAACAGAGAGAGTTCATGTAAACTCTCACTGGTTCAATGGCATGCCAGGGCCCTTAGGAGAGGCGAAGTACATCTGGGAGTCCAAGTGTGAGTATGACAAGGCATGGGTACGAATTCCATTCCAAAGAGTTCGAGACTCTCCAAAACACACCAGAACTTCAAAGCATATGGCAACGTGCAGGGCTAGCGGAATACTTTGAGGCACCCCTACCAAAACTAGTTTTTCTACCGTGTTACTACTTGGTATCAACATTATAGACGAGTGAGGTAAAGGACCAACCAGGAACCTTCATCCTTCCTTCCTTATTGGGCAACAATGAGTTGAAAAAGTTTGAACTTACCTTGGAATTGGTGAGCTCTGCTTTGAACATGCACAACACGCATGTGGCCTTCAAGAAGGATGCTTTGATACCCAATAACATGAAGAATCAGAAACTGCAAAAGTTAAAAGATATGGTGGCACTTACACCAAATGTTTCCATCCCTCTCCGCATGTGCATGCAATATTTTGCATTTCCTAGCCAAGATAGATTCACACAGCACCACAAACGGATTTGGTTCAGCCTTTACTTGGCAGAGACATGTGCACTAACTATTAAGCTTCTTGTATGGATTATAGAGCAGCTATATGGAGCTAATAAAAGGTCATCTAGGAAGCTTGTGGTGAATGGATGTTGTGCAATAACGTGCATCATCTACAAATGCTTATCATACGTTGTACCCATCGAACGTGCACTGACTTGGTCACAACTACAGATGTTTAAAAGACACAAAACTTCCACACATCAATCCAAGCGCATGAGGGGCTCTATTCCTTGTGTCCAGACATGAGAAGTTCTCATGACTCTGGAAGTCTCACCATGAGGAGATGCCACAGTGCCTCCCTTCACGATACGAATTCCCAGAACTAGATCTAAAGGCACCTCACAAGCTGACCCATCTGCTCCCCCCGTTCCCTGAGAATTTGAATTTGGTACACAGGCAGACGTTGAAGGGATGAGCACCTTCGACTTTGAATCCTTTTTGCAAAATACGCAACTATCCGATGTAGAATTCTCTTTAGATATAGAAGGGCTTGGCACCTCCTCACAAAGGAGGGGAAAATCAACAGAAGGTCATCATGTCCACTGGGCAGATGATAGGCAACAAACAATACCTGAACAATTAGAACATCCAGCGGAAGGAGAAGAAGAAGAAGAAGGAGAAGAGGAAGAAAGTGTTGTGGCCGCAACCTACACTACAGAACTCTGTAGACTATACCCAATCATGGAAAGGGTGCAGGCTCAACAATTACTCTCTCAATAGAACAACAGAATGCTCATGGTGCAGCTCTTGGAAGAGGCTGGGGTAGACTCGGACATTGAGACTCTATTCTTCAAGCCACCGACCAACCCTTCTCATCGATCCCATTCCCAACATCCACACCATACTTATTCACCACGATCACACACACACACCCCACCTACCATCCCAATATATATGGTAGAAACCACCCTCACCTCCACGGCCAAGAGCATGGATATTTCGCCACCCACGACACCTCCTCCTCCCCCCACACTTCCACCATCCCTCATCCCTCCTCCACCGATTTCCCCTGCACCCACATCTCCAGTAGACACAACATTCACACTTCCCACTCCTCAATTCCCTTCCCTTGCATCCTCCACTGTACAGACTACACCTTCATCTATAGGTAATGCATTTGACACCATGTTTGCGTGTATGTCACAATTAAGGACAAAATACAATCAGTTATAGGAACATAACCAAAGATTACAAGAGCACTTTGAAGCACTACAACATCGTCTCGCTACACTGGAAGATGTTGATATATTTAGGTAGTGATGTGTATGAAGACACTAGGACCGCCGGGGCACTTTTTTCCCTCTTTAAGAGGTTTTTTTCCCCCGGCTTGTATATATGCCTATTGCCCTAATGGGCTACTTATCTTTGTACATTCTCTAGTAATACATTCAGTATTGTGTGTTGTGCTCCAAGCTTCTTCTTCTTCCTTGTGCTATTCGCGTGCTTCCGCAGACGTCTAACTCCAACAATTGGTATCAGAGCAGGTCGTCGCTTCATCTAGGGTGCCGTCGACACTCCTCCGTTTGTAGTCTCAGAATCATGCGAATTTTGGTGAGCATACTCAGAGTTTTTTCGAGATCAAAACTGCTTCGCTTTGTGGTGCCAAAATCATGATCTGAGCTCGTTTCGACCTCCGAACGCACTATCACAGTGCTTGTGTAGGCTATTTTGTCTTTTTGTGCCAAAGGTATATACCTGTTTCTGTTCGCCAGGATAAGCGTCTCGATGTCTGCTACAGGTTTAGCAGAACTCGTTTGGGCAGTTCCGTTCAACTTTTTGAGATACAGTCAATTTTCTGCATCAAGGTATTTTAGTCACCGGCCATGGCTGAAAGTAGTGATGTATTCCGTATATTGGCTTTTGAGGATAAGTTGGATGGTACCAACTACCCATTATGGGCTTATATGATGCGACATGTATTGGTTGCAAAAGGACTGTGGAACATTGTGCAGGGTGTTGAAAGACGTTTTGTTACACCTGCAACTACAGGTACTGCAAATACAGGTGCTGGAGCTCATGAAGATGGTGTCGAAGATGATATTGTGCAGATTCCTGTTTGTGCTGCTATTTCTGTTGCACCTACTGCAGAGCAGATTCGTTGGGATGGCAGAGATGCCCAGGCACATGCATTGATAGCTTTGTTTGTCAAACGTGCCATTATTCCTCATATTCGCTCTTGCAGAACAGCTAAGGATGCTTGGGATACACTTACCACATTGTACCAAGCTAGGAATGAGGCTCGTGTTGCTTACCTCCGAAAACAATTAGAGAGTGAGCACATGAATGAAGGTGATTCTATGGACAGCTTCCTAACGAAGATCAAAGACTTGAAGGAACAGTTGATTTCTACTGATGAGGTTATACCAGATAGCTCACTTGTGCAGACCGTTCTGAATGGTCTTCCTAATTCATATCAGAGTTTTGCTTCTACTCTTCGGTTGATGATGAAAGGCAATCCAAATGCCTCATCATTTGAGGAGTTAGTCTCTGTTCTATTGCAGGAAGATCAATCCAGGCAAAACAGGTCCATTATGCGAGTTGCAGATCAAGCTTTCCTGGCTAGTTAGAAGGGCAAAGGAAAATGGAGCTCTTCAAGTAGTAAGCAGAAATTTGCTAATTCTGCATATTCGAAGAAGGAAGATAAAGATGAGAAGAAATCAAAAAAGCAAAAATTGTTTTGTAAGTACTGTAAAGGGAATGATCATATCATAAAGAACTGTGCAAAACTGGCTGCTAAAGAGGCAAAGAAGAAAGAGGCTGGAATGGTTGTTGCAGAGGCCTCTACACCAAAAATAGAGTCTGCAAATCTTGTGCAGGAAGAAGAATGGGCGTTTACTACTGTCTTCAATTTTGACCCATCTTCTCATGAGCAGTGCATGTCTGCAGTAGACTCAGATGATTGGTATTTTGACAGTGGGGCGACCAAACATATTACCTCGCAACGCAGTTTCTTCTCTTCACTCGAGCCTGCCCCTACAGGGAATACTGTTACATGCGCCAACAACTCCTCTTATCCTGTTATGGGAGTTGGTAAGATCATTTTGACTACTGCTGATGGTAGTTCTTTCACTTTGTCAGATGCTTTATTTGTGCCAGGGATCAAAAAGAACTTGTTATCAGTTTCTGCATTAGCCAAGATTGGTTTGGTTGTGAAATCTGTTGATGATAGGTGTACAATTCATGATCTGTCAAATGGCGATGTGATTATTGCTTCTGGCATTTTATGTCGTGGGCTGTATAAGCTCATAGACTATGAAATATCTGTAAATGATTTGGCATGTGCAGTAAATGATTCTCAGGCTATGTCAGATGCAAAGCTTTGGCATGCACGCTTTGGTCATCTAAATTTTGCTAGTTTGCTATGCCTGCAAAAATCTGAAATGGTGTCCTCATTGCTCAAACTTGAGGCACCTGGAAAACATGTTTGTGAAGGCTGTATTTTAGGCAAAATGCAGCGTTCCTCTTTTCCAAAAGATGGTTCAGTTCGGGCTACTCAGAAATTGCAGCTTGTACATAGTGATGTCTGTGGTCCTACGCAGACACCTTCTTTTGGAAATTACCTTTACTTCGTGACTTTCATTGATGATTTTTCCAGGCATGCATGGGTATATCCACTCAAAGCAAAGTCCGAAGTGTTCATGTGCTTTAAACAGTTTTTGGTTTTGGCTAAAATCTGTCAGCATGTAAAATGGGCACCCCCCATTCTGATCGAGGGGGGGAATATATGTCTTCTGAATTTAATGCATTTCTGGCTGAACGTGGGATAAAACACCAGTGTACAGTGCCGTATACACCTCAACAGAATGGAGTTGCTGAACAAAAGAAGAGGTCACTCATGGAGATGGTGAGGTGCATGGTCAAGAGTCAGGCTTTACCACATAGTTTCTGGCTTGAGGCTGTCATGTGTGCATCATATGTACTGAACAGGTGTCCCACTAAAGCGCTACAATCTATCACTCCATATGAGGCTTGGCATGACCGCAAGCCATCTGTTGCTCATCTATGTGTTTTTGGTTGTTTGGCATATGCAGTAGTGCCTGAACAACATCACAAAAAATTGGATGATAAGGCAGTAAAATGTATTTTTGTTGGGTACAGTTCTGAAAGTAAAGGCTATCATCTGTATCATCCACAGACTAAACACATTCTGGTTAGCCGTGATGTTGTATTTTTGGAAGATGCTATTCAGCCATTGCTTTCATGTACTAAGGAGACATATGTTAGCTCCAAAGACATGTATGATACTTTGATGCCTCTTTTTACAGGTGGGCAGTCTAGTGTTGGTCCTAATGAGGCAACTTCTCAGCCTTTGCAGGTTTCATATGATGATGCAGATCATTCCATTTCTGATGCAGATTTACATGATGCACTTGTTGATGAGAGAGCTGATATTGAGCAGGCAAAAACTATGCCAAAATGGCTGGTGCAGACTTTGCGTGACAAAAAATTAGATGCATCTTTGTCATATCGTACTCGTTCAGGCTCTCATAGTGCCTCCTTTGCATCAGATTGCTATGTTATGGCTGCGTCTAGTCTATGTGATGAGAATGAGCCCGTTTCTTTTGATGAAGCACAGAATTCAGAAAATTGGATGGCTGCTATGCAATCTGAATATTATGCTATAATGATTCACTGTCGGTTCACCAATTCCAGTATGATTGTGTTTACTACTAGCCGATTCTGTATCTTAGCATTATATAGACACATGTCTATGAAGTGACTCTTGTTTTTGCAAATTGCACAATAAACTTGATTTAAAGCAGAGTTTGTTGCCACATGCCGTGGATTTTTGCATTTTACACAAGAAACTTGCTTCAATACATCTTCAAATTTGCTTTTACTAGTCTTTACCCATTCAAGTTCTTCTACAAAATCCACCTTCTTTATGCTCCAATTGCAAAGCCATCTTGATCATCGCATCCAATTTCATTCCACTAATACATTGAACTATCATCACGTGTTGTAAGTGTGGATTAAGTCCATTTAGAAACAACTATGTTATTATGTCATTTGGCGAATTGACATTTGCCTGTGGCAACTGTTTGAGATGAGTGTGGAAGATGGTGGCATACTCTTGCACTCCCTGATTTGTTTTCTATCTGTTGTTCTATAAGAAATCAAAGATTTCAGTAGCATTCTTCTTTAGCCAAAAGCATTGCAGAAAAGCATTCTGAATGTCAACATAACGTCAAAAGTGATTAAGGTCAAACTCTTTCAACCATCGTGTTGCTTCATCAACTAGTGTGGATTGGAAAACTATGGATATTCATCTTCATCTGGATTGTCTAATATGTTGTAGTTAATTTCAAATTTTTGGACATGCGCATTGGGGTCATCTCTTGGAAATCCTTTGAACTTTGTAGTTACACAAGCTAGAAATTGCCTTCTTTGACCTCCTTTTTGTCTGTTAGTTGAAAACCTTCTAAATCTTCCATTGCTTTAGGACTAAAGTATTTGTGTGTGTCCACTATTTCATCAAAATCAGAGGTAGTGGGTGAAGCTTGATCAATAATGGCAAGTAAACCTTGCAGGAGTTGCAAATTGAGTGATTGAATAGGTTCTAAATCTTCTGTCTGGGACACTTTCCTATTTCTCTAGAATAGCGAAAATGTTGTTGCAAGACACAGTTCAATTGGCATTCTCCATCCTTCTCCGATAGTAAACAACTTCAAAATTGGCTCGTCTACAATTTTCATGATATCTGCCACAACTTTTGGTGTAGATTCAGTCTGCCAACAAAAAGATGTGTTGTTTGCATCTTTTTGTTCACAATCAGATCCTTGCAAATGGCTAAAACATCATCGACCATTGGACTTTTATCGGACACTAGACTTTCACCAAACTCTAAGTTGTTGCCAGACAGGAAAATTTCACCAGACATCACCAAAGGTTTCTTATGGTGTTTCTTGCACTTCCACTTACTGCACTCTTTCCTTTTAAGATCGTGCCTTCACTACCTTTATGTTGTGGGGTTCCCAATGCACTATTTACTCGAATGTGGTGTTTGTCACTTCTGTAATTTGGATACATCTCATCAAAACATGTTAATGGCATGTAGTCGATAGGAACCACTCCTCAGCATCATCACTAGTGTTAACCTCTATTTTTTCTAGTCCAATGAAGGAATAGGATAGGTTCATAGGGTTCTTGGGGTGGCAGAATCTAGTGGTAACTAGATCCTTGTGTTTCTCCCAAACTAACTCACCGTGAGAACTTACTAACCTATCAATCACTATAGCAAAATCACCTGCACTAGACCTCATAGAATTACATACCATACATGCTGATTCAGTCATGGAATGACTTAATTGTTGCTGCTTTAGCAACACAGACGATCAACTACTACACCACATAGAACAAAACTAATTTGGCACAACAAAAGTCAATGTGATAAAGTGTCATTCTCTGCACAATAGACCAGACAGCCTGGCATGTTTGGTATGTGTCTTCGTGACACATGTCTGTGCACACAAGAGAGAACATTGTTTATTAGTTGTTAAAGGGTTATATTTGATGTCTACATCTTTGGCGAGACATTTCAGGGTATTACTATTTACAAAGGTGTCCAATGACTAAAAAAAAGAAACATACATGAGAAAAATGAGAAATCGCACTTATCTTCATCATAGCCTAATTTTTACTTTGGTTGCTTGTCTAGCAAGACTTATCTATTTGTAGTGGAGGTAAACTTAGGTCTTCATGACTTCTCAATTTCCAATACTGCTACTTGGGCATTTTTGTACGTAGTTGTATGCCCAAACTGAAGTATTTTGATGGTGATGCACTACACTGTGCTCTCCTTCTCGAGAGCTCCACGAGGATATCCTCTGAGCAGAAAACCAAGCTCCAAGAACCACACACGGTACTTCGCATAGAGGTTATAGAATATGTAGAAAAACATAGTACATAGGGAGCACAAACACAGACTTCTTGGGTGTTATAAATGCGATCGAACTTATAGTCTATGCTGGTTAGACCACTATATGTTTTATTAAAGAACATATACAAATGTGTCCAGTGGCCATTTGGCCTTTCACATGGACACTTATAGTAACAATCTCCAATTAAAGGCCAATATGGCCAAATTAAATGGGAGAAAAATGAAGAATTATAAAGAATACCTGAGTGTAAGTATACAAACTATACCTCCCACCTAATGGGCATGTTACATAGTACACAAGTGACTATGTAAGATCATGAATTAAGTAAACCCCATCAAGTGACAACAGTGTTGAAAGCTATCCTATGGTAGAGCTTTAGTCAAAGCATTTGGAACATTATCTCGAGTATGAACCTTCTCAAGGATAATGCACTCAATGGCTAATGAATCTCTAATGAAGTGATACCTCACCTCAATGTGATTGGTCTTTGCATGATAGACTGGATTCTTAGCCAAAGCAATGGCACTCTAACTATCACTGAGAAAATGAGGTAGATGCTGAGGTAGACCCATATCACAAGCAAGATGAGAAATCCACAATGCTTCCTTACATGCCTCACTTCTTGCAACATACCTTGCTTCTATGGTGGAAACAATTGTACATATCTGAAGACAAGATCTCCAAGAAATAGCACCTTCACCAAAATTAAAGTATGCTTCACACCCAAAAACTCAAAGATGATCATAATATGGTGGCTTCCCTGTCCATAACTCTTGTGTCACTTTCAGACCTTTGGCAATACGGGTGAAAGGTTAATCACATGAGCTACAGTCAATACTGCTTATGCCCAAAAACATTGTGAAAGATCTGCATGATGCAACATAGAAACTACTCTATCTTGAATAGTTCTATTCATCCTTTCAGCTACACCATTCTATATTGGGATATAAGGAGCTATAAACTCTCTATGAATTCCTCTAGACTGACAGAAAAGGTTGAATCCATATGAGGTATACTCACCCCCATTATCTAAACGTAAATCCTTAAGCTTAGTTCCTTTTTCAGACTCAACTGAAGCAAGCCATTTTCTAAAAGTAGGGAATATCGCATCCTTTGATTTGATAGCATATACCCAGACTTTTCTAGTAGTCATCTATGAAAGTGACAAAATAAAGAGAACCACCTAATGACCTTGTGGGCATAGGAACACACATGTCGGTATGAACGAGATCCAAAGGTTGAATTGAAGAGTCAATGTGCATCTTGTGCACATTCCTAGTTTGATTTCCATATTGACAATGCTCACAAAATGAAAAATTAGAGAAAGATAACACATGTAAGTAGCCAAAATCAGAAAGATTTTCATTCCACTGCATGATATATGGCCCAAATGGCCATGCCAAATACAATCCATAGGCTGTTCAATAATAGCTAACAAGTGTTCTTTCTATGATACAAATAAAGGATAAAGTGAGCCAACTTTTCTTCCTTTTGAAATAAACATATTGCCCTTTGAGCTGCAAAAGGACTAAGCATAGAAGACCACCTTGTAACCAAGGTCATCAAGTTGAACAATTGACATCAAACTGCATGATAATTGAGGTACATGGCATACATTATGCATAGTAAATTTTGAACCATCAATGAACTACACAACCACATCTCTAATCCCCACAACGTCATATTGGTAAGAGTCACTAAGTCTCACAACACCAAGAGAATTTGCTGCATAAATAGAGAACCATTCTCTGTGTGGTGACACATGGAAGGAAGCACCAAAATCTAGCAACCATGTGTGGGAAAGAGAATCAACCATAAGAGCCTCAGTTGGCACAGTGTTATCAAGTGTCAACAGTTCCATAGATGTCGATCATGTGCCTCCTTCCGCTTCATCTGAGTCTCTATCAATTGTTTGGTTGCTAGTAGACGAATCTCCTCCACTTTATGTAGTGCTCCTAGCCTCTGAGAGACATCACAATCCTTCTTTCCCTGCATGAATGTTATCTTAGGTGATCCATGTAAAAATTCAAAGGGCTCGATGGGTAATATGCCATAAACCAGTTGGAATGGGGAGTATCCAGTGGCCTCTTTGTAGGCTAACCTATATGCCCAAAGTGTACCTTGGTACGCAATGCCCCATGAAATGGGTTGCAACATACACTCCTTTCTTAACATTGCAATTAAAACCTTATTTGTCGACTCAGCCTGTCCATTTGCTCGTGGATAGTAAGCACAAGAGGTCCTATGAAGAATTCTATACCTGTTGAAGATTTCTTGCAGGACTTTATTGACAAAATGGGTACCTTGATCAGTACAAATTTCAAGTGGACAACCAAACCTGCAAATGATGTTACTATAAATGAAATCAGCAACAGTTTGGGCAGTGCAATCTGCGGAGGCAATAACTTCAGCCCACTTTGTTGCATAATCTGTAGCTATCAGGAGATATTTTTCTCTTTTTGGAAAAGCGGGAGGGTAGATGGGCCCTACAAAATCTAGCCCCCACTTCTCAAATGGTTGCCAGGAGGTGGAAATAACCAAGGGGTTATTTCTCTGCTTTGTTGGCTTAGGTCCACACCTTTGGCAAATATCACATGCCTTACCCCATTCATCTGCATCCCTGAAAAGTGTAGGCCACCATAGACCCGCATCCAGTATCCTCTGACTCATAATATGTCCTGGGAGGTGCCCACCACCTGTTCCTTCATGTGCAGAGTGAAGGACTTCCCTCACTTCTTCTTCTTCCAAACACTTCCTGAACCGATCATCTTTGCCTTGTCTGTACAATTTATCTTAGATGAAGGTATATGGTCTACTCTTGATTAGGAGTCTCTTCTTTTGTACAGCACTAGCCTTTTCTGGATACAATCCAGTTTTAATAAAATTTTTAATGTCGTAATACCAACCTTGAGCTTTCACAGCAAACAGATGAGCATCTGGAAAGTCATCATTGATTCCACTAGTTTGATTCATCATATTTATTCTGGATAGGTGATCCGCCATGACATTGTCTTTTCCTGGTTTATGGACTACAGAAAAGTCAAACTCTTGGAACAACAATAACCACCTCCATATTCTACCGGTGGCCTGGGGTTTGTTGAGTAGGTACTTTAGTGGTTGGTGATCTGATATAATAATAAATTTTACCCCCAGTAAGTAATGACGGAATTTTTGGACAGCAAAGACCATTGCTAGGGCTTCCCTTTCAGTAGTACTGTAATTTCTCTCAGCCTTGGTCAAGATTCTACTTGCATATTGAATTGGCCTGTCCACTTTAAATTCTTCACTGGGTTGGGTCAAAACTGCCCCTACTGCATATGCGCTGGCATCGACATGTATATGAAAGATTTTTGACCACTCAGGTGTGACCAAGATAGGAGCACACACCAACCTTGACCGCAATGTCTGATATGCCTTTTCCTCCTCTTCTTCCCATTTGAAAGGTACTTCCTTACCTGTAAGTCTAGTCAAAGGTCTAGCTATCTCTGCATACATTTTTATAAACCTTCTATGATAACTGGTATGTCCCAAGAAACTCTGGATCTCCTTAGGGGATTTAGGTTTAGGCAACTTTAATATAGAAATGATTTTGTCAGGATCGGGGGCCATACCCTTAGCCGACACTACATGTCCTAAAAGGGTTCCTTCTGTCACAAGGAAATGACATTTATTTGGATTGAGCTTTAACTTAGTCTCTCTACATCTTTGGAAAATATTTTTCAGCTGCTTCAAGTGGTGGTCCAAACAATCTAGATGAGTTTCCTTGTGAGATCCTGAAAACGAAGAGAAGTCATCCATGAAGATTCTAAGTGATTCCAACAATAGGGGGCCAAAAATGAGATTGACCGTTCTGTTAAAGGTGGATGGAGCATTTCTGAGCCCAAATGGCATTTTTACATACACATATGTTCCCCAAGGTGTGATAAAAGCAGTCTTTTCACGATCCTCTGGATGTATTGATATTTGATTATAGCCACTGAATCCATCCATAAAACTATATAATGCATGCCCAGCCACTTCTTCAATGACCTGTTCTGCAAAAGGCATAGGGAACCCATCTAGAATGGTCACCTTCTTGAGAGCTCTAAAGTCAACACAAATTCTGATTTTATTAGTATTGTTCTTTGGTACTATAACCATAGGTGAGAGCCACTCTGAGTGTTCCACAGGAATGATGATTCCTGCATCCTCCATCTTTTGGATTTCCACATAGACGGCTTCGGCATACTTTGGATTAAGTCTATAACTCCTTCCTCTGATGGGTCTGGCTCCATCAACCAGAGGGATTCTGTGCTCTCCATAAGATGCAGGCACTCCTTCTAAGTCTTTATAATGCCAGGCAAAAACATCTGCATACTGGGTCAAGAATGATTTTACCTTTTCCAGGAGCTCTGGGTGGCTCCACAACCAAGTGGCCACCAGAACTGGTTGATTATTGTTTTGAGTGCCTAAGTGTATTTCTTGGACCGGATTTCTTGTTACCATATTATCTCCGTGTGCATCTGCTTCCTTGTCTTCTTCTACTAGCTTTTCGTGCATTGCTTCATAAGCAGGTGTATTTTGGACTTCGATGTGTTCCTCCTTGTCCTGCATCCATCCTGCAGGGATTTCTTGAATTGGGAAAGAACATTCAACCTCAAAATTTTTTACCTTGTTTTTAGCTTTAGAAACTTCGTTATCTGTGGTTGACACATCCTCATCCAATTTGTATTTGAGGGGTATCTTCCTGCCCCTTCTGTGGTCAGTGATGGGTTCTCCCAATCCATCAAGCTGGACCTTTTCCTTGTCTTCATCATAGCCTTCAGTCGTGCCAGGATTATCAAGAAAAATTCCAAAACAAGAGGAAGAGTTGCCTGCTTGGAGCCAACTTAGAATATCCTCTTCTTCCTCAAAATCTATTTGGGGTTGATCCTCCGCTTCTGTTTCCATGCAATTGCTCACTGTTTGCATCATACTAGTGTTTCCTTGATTGTCTGGGCCTTCCTCTAAATGAATTTGTGTCAGCTCCTGCCCTTTCTTTTGTACCCACATAGTGTCCTTACCCCAATCATGAATGACACTGGCATGCCTCAGCCAAGGTCTTCCAATTAAGAGAGGAAATCCTCCTTCAACCTGGGGTAATCTTAAAACCACAAAATCCAGAATGAATAGATTACCTTGTACTTCAAGTGGAACTTTTGGGATTACCCCCAAGGGCCTTACTTTGCTCTGATCTGCCAGCGTAACCGTGAAATTTGCAGGTCTTGAAGGGTGGAGTCCAATCTTTTTCATGGTATGTTCAGGCATCAAGTTAATACCAGAACCACCATCTACAATAACACCTTGAAATTCATGACCCTTGATTGATATTGTAAGCCGAGGACTTTTATAATCCGTAAGGGGTGCTTCCCCCCTAATTATCCCTTTATGTAAAATAGCAGTCTTGGCCACTAAGCTTGTAGTAGAAGCCTCATCAATTATCTGCAATAATTCTGACCTGAATTTCCCATCCATCTTTATTAATTCAAAAATACTAACCTCCTTCTTCATTGACTTGAGTAGTTTTGAAGCCTCTGACTCTTTAAGAGAGTGAGCTTCATTTGCTTTGCCAAACTCTTCTTGAGCCCTGTTGAAGGCATGCCCAATGGCATCACTGGTGCCTATGAGATATTCCTTTTGGTTTGTGTTTGCACTTGTGGTGGCTTTGTCCTCAAATGCAACTCTGTCTTTGTTCAATTCCTTAATTATCGATTCTTGATTTTCTACCACTTTTGCCGTTCCCTTGCTTCTTGTCTGTACTGCAAAAGATTCGAGTTCTTCTAATTGTACCACTCTGGTAGATGGTGAGGGTTCATCGACCTGAGGTAATTTTTCCTCCTTATATACAGAGATCAATTGGAGATGGGGTCCGGAAGCAGAAGCTTGATTCTTAGGACATCCGTTGGTATAATGGTCCCTGGCTTCTGGACAGTTCCTGCAAGGAGGTGCATTTTCTGGGAGAGTGCATCTAGACTGGTAGTGCCCGCATTCTCCACATCTGAAGCAAATAATTGGCCTTCTAGGCCCATTTGCAAAGTTAGTTCTCGGTCTAGGATTATAGTTGATACCTTGGTTTGCTGCTGCTGCCATTACATTTGCTGGTGGCAAAAGTCCTCCTTGTGTCCAGTATGTCGTTGTCGGCATTCCCCTTACTTGGCATTCATGGGCCTCATGCCCAATCTTCCTGCATAATTGACAAGTCACATTTAGCAGAGGACATTCACTTACTATGTGCCCTTGCTTGCTGCACATGGAGCACCAGAGTCCGTTCTTAATGCCTCCTCCTTTGAGTTCTTACAACTCCTGTCTCAGCTGAGCTAGTTCTTCTGCTTGGGCTTCCTCTTCCTTTTGGAGCTTGAGGGCTTCAATCTCTTTTCTCAGCTGAGCTACAGTAGTCTCCTCCTCTGTGTAGGGCTTATTCCTTTTCAAGCCCTCCAGTTCCCTTCTTAACTGGATCACTGGGTCCTCCAGATCTGTACCATATGATGGTTGGGAAGAAGTTGCACCATACTGGTGCCTTATCTGTTCCAAGCGTGTGGCCGTATTGATGAACTCCTCAACAGAGGCAGTAGGTAGCACTAACTCTTTTATTTTGCATTGGGTGATCACAGGTAGAGGTTTGGCTAACCACTTCTTGACAAAGAAGTCGTGTGGTGGATCCGGTAGTTTAGCCATTAGTGCTTTGGCCCTGGTCATGAACTCTGGGAACTTTTCTCCTGGACCCAATTTCAAGTTTTCCAACTCTTCTATAATGATCTCAGCCGTGTTGCCATGCTGAAACTGATTTTTGAAAGCCCCTTTCATCAAATCCCAAGAGGTAAAGTGATTTTCAGCAAACTGGCTAAACCACTTGTCTGCCAGACCTTCCAATGTGGCAGGGAAGAGTATCAAGAAAGCATCTTCCCTACCCATTAGACCTCTAGTCTTGCATAATGCAAGAAATCTTCGAATGTGCTCATCTGGGTCCTCATGGGCTAAACCTCTGAAGGAGGGAAATTTTATGTTTAATCGGGAGAGTAAGGTTTCTAGATCTACCTGTCCTGCCATGCTTCCTACAGATGAATTTGATGAAATTGGACTCGATGATCCTCTGACCGTCTTTCTTCTCGTCTGCTTGCACTTGACCCTCAATGTTTGTGACCGGGTCGCGGTCATGAGCTGTTCATAGTCCACTTAAAATGAGACACTTGATAAAAGTATGTACCTGAAATATTGCTCTCCAATGGCAGTATATAGTCTCCTATGCTCAAATCTCCTTGGAAGTCCCACCGTGCGTGCCAAATTTGTTGGGGGTTTTCTTGGACGTGAAGGAGTTTGAGGGTTTGTAGGAGAAAAAGAAGAAGAACAAGAGACGAAATAACTCAGGCAAGCTTCTACAGAAACACCTTTGAACCTTTGAACCTTTGAACCTTGAGTTTTTGGTTACAATAGAAGGATTATACTATTTCATTCAATCCAAGTTAATACTTGGGGCGCAATCACAGTGAATGCTCAATCATAAAAGATTAATTATCTCAGAATCTCCCAGCAGCCGGCCTCTTCTGCACCAGTCCTTCACTTGCTTCCAGCTTCTCCTTGTGCACACCTTGCACTAAACCTCCACAAGCTGAGGGACTAATCTCCTTCGGGCCTGATCGCGGAGAGAGACTTCTTTGGGATTGGTCTCCTGCTTCGCACTCTCTGCACCTCCCTTAGCCTCACTTCTTGCACTCTTCACCTTCTACAGTCGAGTGACTCTTTGTTGATGTATGAAACACCACAAGAAATGAATTAATGTGACACTAGAACACCTCTATGGTCACCATTAACTCATTGCCACTCCAAACTTTGAGAAATGATAGCCTAAAGTGAGAACTTTGCTTCTACAGAAATTCCTAGTCACCGAAATGACATACCTTCAGTATTTTGCTAATTTCTCCTAGCTCAAGTATGCTTTCTCCATGAAACTTTATAGGCTAAAACTAGAAGAGTAGAGCTTTCCAACAAGCTATCATATGCATCAAACGGAGCTCTAGAACTCAAGTTATGGCCCTCACAAGATGACCCTGTATGACCTTCCAAAACTGGAAAACTTGCCTGTTTTAGTAAGAGCGCCTGTTTAAAATTAGAATTCGATGCCTAGCATCGACTTGCAACGAGAATTCGATGCCGGGCATCGACTTGGGATGTTTTTGGCCACTTTTCAGCAGGGATTCGATGCCGGGCATCGACTTCCCGCATAAAGTCTTGATCTTTTGGACACCAAAACTAGAGGTGATTTCATGCACACTTAGAATAGGACTTATCAACTGGAATTCGATGCCAGGCATCGAGTTGCTCCAACAACATCATGTTTTTCAAACACTTCAGTACTGAATGAAAAATATAAAAGAAAATATGACTTATCAACAGAGATTCGATGCCAGGCATCGAGTTGCTTGGAAAACTTGATCTTTTTAACTCATCACACAGTAGGTAATCATGGAGATGATGGAGAGAGGCTCATACACAGAACTTTACTCAGTTCTTCTCATAACTATAAAAACTCAGAAGTTTTACAAATGCTTTCTCACTCAGAGAAGCTCGACTATACTCAGTCATACAAAAATGAGTTCTTCTCACTTTCTCTCTCACCGCGTCAGTTGATACTAACTAACTTATATAGATTTTCTCATTCCCGTAACTTTTGAAAAGCTTCTAGAACTAAAGTGAACCAACTTTACAAGTATAATACATTTGTGAATTTGTCCCTTCACATAGGCATGGGGTTTTCTTCCTAAGTTTTGACCTTCAAATATATGTCCAATTAGTGAGTGTTTCTCCAACAGCTCCCCCTCAATCACTAATTGACATTCCCTGTTTCTTCATATCTTCTTTTTTTCTTTTACTCCTGCCATGCTTTTGAATCTGCTGGTCTTCACACCATCCAAGCTCTTTGTCATTATGTCTGCTAACTGATCTTTAGTAGAAATGTATTCCACTTCAATCTCCTTCTCCATTACCTTTTCTCTGAGAAAATGATACTGTATCTCTATGTGCTTTGTTCTTGCATGAAATACTGGATTTGCTGCAAGATAAAGTGAACTCATATTATCTCCATGTATTGTAGGTGTACCTTGATCAATGCCTAAGCTCTTGAACAATGTCTGCATCCATATGACTTCCTTAGCTGCTTCCACAAGTCCTTTGTACTCTGCTTCAGTTGATGATAATGCTACTGTATGTTGTTTCTTTGAACACCAACTTACAAGCTTATCACCAATGTATATCATGTAACCATGAGTTGATCTTCTGTCATCCTGGTTACCTGCCCAATCTGAATCACTATAGGCTCTCAACTTCAAATCTGATGTAAAAGGATAATATAATCCTTCTTTTATAGTTCCTTTGATATATCTGAGAACTCTTTGACCTGCAATCCAATGTGGGTCCTTTGGACAATGCATGAATTGTGACAAAACTCCCACTGCATAACTAAGATCAGGTCTTGTTAGTGTAGCATAAATCAAACTACCCACAAGAGATTGATACTTCCTCATATCTTTGTAGTCTGCACCATCATATTTACTGAGCTTGTGATTAACTTCAAGTGGAGTTGAAGCTTCTCTGCAATTTTCCATATCAAACTTCTTCAACAAGTTCAGAAGATACCTTTCTTGTGACACATATACGCCATGATCTGTATAAGTAACTTCCATTCCAAGAAAATATGATAACTTTCCTAGGTCACTGATCTTGAATTCTTTTTCAAGTAATCTCTTTACCTCCTTGATTCCTTCATCTGAAGTACCTGTGATTATAATGTCATCTACATAAATACAAATGTAGATTGTACCTTCCTCTGTTCTTTTGATAAGTAGACTTGAATCTGCTTTTGAACTTTGATATCCAAGATCATTGAGATACTTCACCAGTCTATAGTTCCAAGTTCTTGGAGCTTGCTTCAATCCATACAATGCTCTTCTCAACCTGCAAACAAAATTTGGATACCTGGAATCTATAAACCCTTGAGGTTGTTCCATGTATACCTCATCTGATATGTATCCATTCAAGAATGCATTTTTTATATCCAATTGACTTAGGGTCCATCCTTTTGAAGCTGCAATAGCAATGATTGTCCTTATAGTTGACATCTTAGCTACAGGACTGAATGTCTCATCATAATCTATGCCATAGGTCTGGGCATAGCCTTTCACCACCAATCTAGCTTTGTATCTGGCTATACTTCCATCTGCAAGCTTCTTCACTTTATAAACCCATTTATTTCCAATTACTTTCTTACCATTTGGTTTAGGAACAAGTTCCCATGTCTTGTTCTCCTCCAGTGCATTGAACTCTTCCTTCATCGCTTCTTCCCATTGCTTCTTACCTTTAGCTTCATCATAGTTCTGAGGTTCTTCATCATCTTTGACCATATATGCATAGTTCTTCTGAGTTATGTAAGAAGTATCATAAGAATACCTTTCTGGTTGTCTTCTAGTCCTGCTTGACCTTCTTGGTTCACATTCTTCATATGTGTCTGGATACACTTCTTCATCAAATATAGGAGCTTCTTCATTCCTTCTTGTTAATCCACTTCTGGATGTACTTGCTTGCATATAGTCTTCATCTCTATTCACCTGCACAATTGATTTTCCTTTCTCACATCTTCTTACCTCTTCTTCAAATTCTTCAGCTGTATGACTTTGATCTGCATACCAACTTTTCTGTTCATCAAATGTAACATCTCTAGAAACAATAAATTGTTTGGTTAGAGGATTCCACAATCTGTAACCCATCTGCTTTTCATCATAACCAATGAACACATATTTTTCTGCCTTTGGTTCAAGTTTATGCCTAAGTTGTGATGGCACATAAGCATATGCAATTGATCCAAACACTCTACAATGATCTAGTGTTGGTTTCTTACCCCACCAAGCTTCATATGGAGTCATTCCATTCAGAGCTGCACATGGTAATCTATTCACAAGATATGTAGCTGTATTTACAGCCTCAGCCCAAAGATAATTTGGACAGTTCTTCTCCTTTAGCATAGCTCTAGCAAACTCAACCAAAGTCCTGTTCCTTCTTTCTGCTACACCATTTTGTTGTGGTGTATACCTGCAAGTTATTTCTCTCTTAATACCTGCATTCCAAAGATAATCATTGAACTCTTGGGAGAAGTATTCTCCCCCTCCATCAGACCTCAATCTCTTAAGCTTTTGACCTGTGACTCTCTCTGCATATGCATGAAAATGCTTGAAAGCTCCAAACACTTCTGATCTTTCCTTCAAAACATATAATGTTATCCATCTTGTAGCATCATCAATGAAAAGAACATAATACCTTGAGCCACTGATAGATCCTTCTTTTGTTGGTCCCCATACATCTGTATGAATGAGCTCAAGTACTCCATCATGTTTGAATCCTTTCTTTTGAAATGGTAACCTGTGTGCTTTACCCATTTGACATGCTTCACATTTATAAACCATATGTTGACTTTGCACATTTGGTAATCCTAGTACAGACTGATTAGCAACCATAGCTTTAATTCCTCTTTCATTGAAATGACCTAATCTCTTATGCCAGAGATCAAGTTCTGTAATCACTGCTTCACCATGTGTGAGCAAAGCTTGACCAATGTTCCCTTGCACTCTTAAAGTAAAGAGTCTACCTTCTTTCTTACCAGAGACAATCTGATTATATCCATTCTCTGGATCTTCCACAAATACTCCTTCATTTGTAAACCTGACTTGAAAACCTTTTTCAACTATCTGTCCCACACTAATCAAGTTTTTAGGTATTGTAGGAACATACAAAACATTGGTTAGCAAATCTGCTCCACTCTTGCATTTCACTTTTCCAATTGAATGTACACTATGTCTTGTATTATCACCAGTTTGAACTGTGTGACTAGAAATGCCTTTTTCCAAATCTGACATCAATTCTATGTTTCCTGACAAATGATTAGAACATCCAGAGTCAATGTAAAATACCTTTAGATCTTCTTTGTCTGATGTGTTGATTGAATTCATCATCAATGATGTATGACTTTCATTTTGTGTGTCATTTGCATAGTTGTAGTAGGTGGTGTTGTAGGATTGATTCTGTCCCCAACTTCTTCCTCCACCTCTACCATAGCCTCCTCTTTGACTTTGTCTACCTCTTTGAAAATTACTTTGATATCTTCCACCTCGACCTCTGCTATTGTTGTTTTGATTCTGGTTTGATCCTTGTTGGTTGTGCCAACAGTCATGAGCCAAATGATTACTTAATCCACAGATCCAGCAAGCCTTTTTGTTGTTATTTTGATTACCTCTTCCTCTTCAAAAACCTCTTGCTCTTCCTCTGCCAGTGCCTTTACCTCTTGCATAATAAGCTTGAGAATTAGACTCCTCTTCATCCTTTGCTTTACCTTTATCTCCTTTCTTCTTATTCTTCATGTACATTGCAGAACTTTGACCTTTATCTCCATCTCCCTTCAAGTCTTGCTCATATGTGAGCATCAAACCAAGCAACTGGTTCAAATCTGGAACATAATGATTTAATGAAAGTTCTGTTGATAAGACAAAAGGTTTCCACCTTTCATCCCCTCTCAAGCCTGCAAGTAGTTGAGCAATCAATCTGTGATCTTCAACATCTTCATCTATGGATCCAAGACTATCTGCTAGATCCTTCATCTTAGTGACATAATCACTAATGGTTTGACTTGGCTTCTTCTTGAATGTTGTAAACTCTGACCATAGACTTGCTTTCCGTGCTTTAGTAGTGCTTTGGAAATGATATTCCAATGCATTCCATATATCTTCTGATGATTCCAATCCTCTGATGTGTGGTAGCAAATGATCTGAGATTGTATTGTAGATGTAGGCTTTTGCACTTGCATCCTTCTTCTGCCAATGCTTTAAAGCATCAAGTTCTTCTTTCTTTGGTCGGCTTTCATCTTCAAATACTGGCTTCTCTTCTTCACCTGTTACATATACCATGAGATCCTTACTCATAAGTAAGGCTTCCATTCTCATTACCCATGCGGGGTAATTATCTCTGTCTAGTTTGTCAATGGAGATATGATCTGCCATAGTTCTTTCCTTCTGCTGCAACCTGTGAGCTTAAAGGATAAAGGATAATACCTTTTGAAGTTCTTTGTGTATGAGGATACTTTGAAAGTAATCTTTTGATGCCTTGTGTCTTCAAATGCTTCACCTTTCAAACTTTAATGGAAAACTTTACAAAACTTCTCGTACCTTTGTCGTCTTCTGCTCTCGAGAATCTTTCTGCTCTGATACCACTTGTTGATGTATGAAACACCACAAGAAATGAATTAATGTGACACTAGAACACCTCTATGGTCACCATTAACTCATTGCCACTCCAAACTTTGAGAAATGATAGCCTAAAGTGAGAACTTTGCTTCTACAGAAATTCCTAGTCACCGAAATGACATACCTTCAGTATTTTGCTAATTTCTCCTAGCTCAAGTATGCTTTCTTCATGAAACTTTATATGCTGAAACTAGAAGAGTAGAGCTTTCCAACAAGCTATCATATGCATCAAACGGAGCTCTAGAACTCAAGTTATGGCCCTCACAAGATGACCCTGTATGACCTTCCAAAACTGGAAAACTTGCCTGTTTTAGTAAGAGCGCCTGTTTAAAATTAGAATTCGATGCCTAGCATCAACTTGCAACGAGAATTCGATGCCGGGCATCGACTTGGGATGTTTTTGGCCACTTTTCAGCAGGGATTCGATGCCGGGCATCGACTTCCCGCATAAAGTCTTGATCTTTTGGACACCAAAACTAGAGGTGATTTCATGCACACTTAGAATAGGACTTATCAACTGGAATTCGATGCCAGGCATCGAGTTGCTCCAACAACATCATGTTTTTCAAACACTTCAGTACTGAATGAAAAATATAAAAGAAAATATGACTTATCAACAGAGATTCGATGCCAGGCATCGAGTTGCTTGGAAAACGTGATCTTTTTAACTCATCACACAGTAGGTAATCATGGAGATGATGGAGAGAGGCTCATACACAGAACTTTACTCAGTTCTTCTCATAACTATAAAAACTCAGAAGTTTTACAAATGCTTTCTCACTCAGAGAAGCTCGACTATACTCAGTCATACAAAAATGAGTTCTTCTCACTTTCTCTCTCACCGCGTCAGTTGATACTAACTAACTTATATAGATTTTCTCATTCCCGTAACTTTTGAAAAGCTTCTAGAACTAAAGTGAACTAACTTTACAAGTATAATACATTTGTGAATTTGTCCCTTCACATAGGCATGGGGTTTTCTTCCTAAGTTTTGACCTTCAAATATATGTCCAATTAGTGAGTGTTTCTCCAACACTCTTCACTTCTCCTTTTCTTCCTTTCTTCCAGTGTCCAAGAATAGCCTTTTGTCTCTCTTTTTTTTGAGTCCGCCGGTTCCCGCACTCTAACTGTAATACAATCTTGGTGCCCTTTCAATGTCCCAAGATTGTCTTTTGAACTGGTCCTCAACGACTCGCTACTTTGTCTTGTAGTGACTTTAGAACAAGAGTGACTTTAAAATAAAATTTTGATTGGGCGGCCCTATTTCCACCTTTGCGTACGCGGCCTTCCATACCTTCACCTTTCCTTTTAATTCTTTACTTTTGCACCTTAAGATTTTAAATTCATCCTTTGAACCTTAAGAGAAAAAATACTTTGCACCTTTAGTTTCAACCGGTTAGGGCTCGACAAGCATCATTAGAAATAGCATTAATTTCTTTAATCTTCATAGTTGAAGTAGATGGTGTAGGTAGCTGTTTAACATGCCCATCAACATTCTTTCCTTTACCTTTAGCATTCTTTAATGCATAAGAGTCTTTCTTCATGTATCCTTTCTTATGAAAATAATGGCATTCAATATCCCTCTTCCTTGATTTACTTCTACTCTTATTCCATTGACCATTCTTTTCCTTGTTCTTGCTCCTTCCACATTGCTGGTTCTTTCCTTAGTAAGAATCACGAACATTATATGCATCTCCATTATGAGTGCCAACCATAGATTTTCTATGAATCTTCTCACTCAATAGTGCTCCACATATGTCATCATTGGCAAGTTTACCACCAAGTGCACTATTGCTAATAGCTATGCAAAACGTATCCCATGATGATGGCAAGGTGCATAACAACAAGATACTTTCACTTCATTATCCATATCCATTTTCTGAGCCTATAACTAGGAGAATATAGCATCAAACTCATTTAGATGAGCAGCAACACTATCTGTGTCCTTCATGCAAAGGTCATATAACTTTCTCATTAGATACACTTTATTTGATGTCGTCTCTTTTACATATGTCTTGCATAACTTCTTCCAAAGCTCCTCTGCACTTTCACAATCTAATATTGTAAAGTAAACATTATCTGCTAGACATAATTGAATGGTAGACTTGGCCATTTCATCTAACTCATCCCAATCATCTTCATCCATGTCAACAAGCTTCTTTGAGATTCCATTTATTGGCTTCCATTGCCTCCTCTGAATCAGCACATCTTTTATCTGATTCTTCCATAGAGCAAAGTTTGTACCATCAAATTTTTGGATCTCAAAATGGTCTTTGCCCTGGAAGTTATAGCTCCTTCTCAGAACAGTGGCACTAGAACCTGATCCACCAAATGTGCCTGAGACCTCTGATGCCATGATGGTAGATAATTGAATAGAATGATAATGGAGCTAGAAGAGTCCAAACACCACTAAGGCTCAAAGAAGGATGACCAAGTATCGGATTTTCAGAGAGAATTTAGCAGTCTTCCCAAAAAAATGAATTAATGAACAGTAATGACTAACAAAAAGGATTATGTGAGAATAAGTGTCTTCACACCAATAAGTGTATCAAGGAGTAAATTGACCATTGCATTGTTGACAAAACAAAAAAATCTAGAAAATTTTGCTAGAGTATCCTCTAAAAAATGAGCATATCACCAATGTCAAAATCTCATAAAACTGCAAGTATTGAAATGTTTACCTACACAGTGAATCACTGACTCCATTGCATATAATCAATTACCCAAAAGAAGCCAACTGGGCTTATCGAGCACCCATGAACAACTATCATACATCTCCTATGGCAAGTCTGGGTAAGTCTTCCACCTGCATCACCGAGGAGACCCGACATCTTGGTGTCTCCCTATTAAGAAAACCTCACCACAACCCTCTTTATCAAACATAAAAGGCTTTACACAAAAACGTAACCGCTATATCAATGACCACATGGACATACATAAGTAGTATCCACAAAAGCAAACATAGTGTGCATGTGCTCATTATATGCAATAAAATGGCACTAAAAATCTGAATTTACTTCCCAAACACTAGCCAACAAGACCTCCAAGTGTCTATCAAATCTATTCTTTAGGCTCAAAAAAACCTGCATAGACTTGTGGTGGCTGCTCCCACCACAACAACTTTCAAGAAACCTGTAGATTAACAATTGTGACTGAAAACACAGCCCAAGAAGTACAAAGAACACTCTTCTTGATGTTCTTAGACATGTGTAGAGAGAAGCATGCATGAATGCACTCCAAAATGGCTCCAAAAATCACCCCAAAAATGCTTCAAAAATAGGCTTTGAAAGCAAAGAATGAAGCTTTGAGGGACCAAAACTTGTTGAAGATAATGTTAACCTTAGTATTTCCCCTTCTTCAATCACCACAAGAGTGGAGCTTAGTGGCAAGGGATTGCCACGGTTAAGCGAGCTCTGAGGGGAACAATACTGGGATGGGTGATCTCTAGGGAAGTACCAAGAACCTCTGTCTTCCTTGATCGTTGAGGTCCTCCCTCGTGCACAACCAACCATGCCAACAATGACTTTGGTGACTCGGATGACAAGGCATGCCAAGGTTTATGCCTTGGTCTCCACCTTAGTCATAAGGCTTAGCGAAAGCCTTGGGTGGGTGGGCAGGTGCTCACTTCGCTCGCAAAAAAGGAACGAAGCTTTTGCATTGAAATGCTCTGATATGAGTGAAGTATTTTGATGGCGATGCACCACATTGCACTCTCCTTCTTGAGAGCTCTATGAAAATATCCTCGGAGTAGAAAATTGAGCTCCAAGGGTCGCACATAGTACTTTGCACAGAGACTAGAGAATATGCAAAAAAAACACAGTATGCAAGGAGCACGAACACAGACTTCTTGGTTGTTACAAATGTGGTCAAACTCTATGGTTGACTAGACCACTATATGCTTTATTTAAGAACATATACAAAAGTGTCCAGTGGCCATTTGGCCTTTCATGTGGACACTAATGGTAACACAGATATGTAATTAACCTTACACAAACTTCACATATGCCTAGATGCATACTTGTGTCATATATGGAATCCATGTATACTTACATTTATCTTCTTACATAGTCTAGGAATGCCCAAGTACACACATGAAATGTTTTTATCCTTGGCTCATCACATATGAGATAGTTCTAATGCATAGTCAATGTATGCCAAGATTATTTAATACGTATGTTTCCAATTAAAAAGAGAACAGAAAGTTCTAATATATGCTTCAACTTACATCCTCTACTTGATGTATCATTGTATGATGAATATAGCTTCACTCAACATAAAATAAAACAAAAATACTTATCTTTCATTGATGCTTGAATTTTTTCCTTCATCGATGTGGAGAATGAAGAGACTACACCTTTTTTTCAAGCTCCAAGCTTTGTTAGGAATGATCTTGTTGAAGCCTTCCCTTCTTCAAGATGCTAATCTCCCTCCTTGATTTCTTGAAGGGATCTTGCCTTCATATAACATTCAAACCTATATATGTCATATCCTTAGTAGAGCTTCTCTCTCTCTCCCTAGTCACAATGGGTATCCCACATGAATCTATGTATGCATTTCTTTATTGTACATCAACCCATAATAAGAATTCTTGGAGAATTTGTAAAATGGGTATTCCACTGAAAGCAATGTATGCATTTCATTATTGTACATAAACCCATAAGAAGAATTCTTGGAGAATTTGTAAAGGCTAAAAATGTGACACACAAGCTACCTATCATCCTCTTGGATCCATGCCTAATTGCATGAGCATCCGTCGATTGTGAACAAGGTTGGCAATTTTGCAGTCAGAATCCAATGCACTTCTTTTGGGTAAGAAGAACTATGAATGAGAGAGAGGTAATGAGCTTGCATAGGAGCTCAATGTATATGTGAGCTACATACAACCTTTTGTTCTCTATATAAAATAAAGAGGAGGTTTCTTCTTCTCATGAGAAAATATGGGAAGAGGGCAGCTGTGATGTGCTCTCCTACCTGTTGACACTCGTATGAGTGCCTAGTTGGGATCAAACTATCTGGTCATCGATTGAATTGGTTGGTTGACTTTGTTGATGTGTGTAGCACCCTCCTTGCTAACGGATGGATCACCCATGTTGGAATTGGAGTGGGCTTCAATAACAATATTAATCACATGTTATAGGATCTTCCAACACATAAACCTTAGCATACACACCTTAATCCTACAAAAGATGATTAGTCAGAGATAGAGAGAGAAGAGACAGGTTTTTCAAAGTGTACACTAAGCTAGAATGTTCATCTACACTATTACATTGTGTGAATATGATACAAATTGACAAGATCTATATCTAGGCAGAAATTGGAATTAGATACAAGAAATTGTGTGCAAAGCACCTAGGAGGTATGAAGAGTGTGTGTGTGTGTGTGAATATGGAGAATATGAATAGTTTAGAACCATTTTACATCAAACCCTAAATTTGATTAAACTAACTCAAAAACTAGTGAATGAGTAAGTAGGATAGAAATAGACTTGTTACTCATAGTAACTTATCAAGTGATGTTGATGGTTGGCTAATACGAACTTGTCCAAATAACCACCAAATGTAGAGCACACCTTTGTTGGAATTTGGGGCCCCAGGATCGTTCCACTACTAAAACCTTTTGAGCATACACACTTAATTAATTAAGATGATAAGTGAGAGATAGAAAGAAAGATCTTGAGACAAAGATAGAGAACGTAAGGCAAAGCTTAATCACTAAAAAATAGATGTCCAAATTACAACATGGGAGTACTACTCAACCATATAAAGTGGTGCACTCACTAATGGAAGAATATCCAAGAAGATGATGATACAAAATTTAGATTATGTTGTGATAATCTAAGTGTGTGAAGTGAATGAGCAACGAGGTTAAACTTATTCTCACAAAATAGTGTAAAAAAATTGTAAATCAACCAACCCTAAATTTAGGGTAGAGAAACCCTAAAAACAAAATATAAGGCTAACTCACAAAAGATAGTTACCACCACCTTGTAGAAGACTTCTTGTTCCAAGAGAGTAGCCTCTCCTTCACCAAATCTTCACCTCCAAAGCTTCAAAACCTTCAAACTCTAGCTTGAGATCTTTGAGTGATATATCATAGTGTGCCCACCATGCTCCTTTTATAGGTTAAGCTTCCCATAGTAAAGCAATAGCGTATGTTCTTTAAGAATAAAGCAAAACATGCGATTTCTCCATAAAGCAAGAAATACGTAGCGATCCAATGGTGATCCTGTTGTCAAGATCTTACTCACGCGCATACAGAGATTACAGACACAGAAAACACACAGAGAATAGACGCAACAAGAGACGAGACACAACGCAGTATTGGGTGCAATCTCCCCCCACGCACTCTGTTTCGACAGTCCACAGAGTGCATGTATTTATAGGACTTTTGATTACGTCGAAAATAGTGGTTACATGAGGGCGGCTTCGAAAAGCAGGCGTGAAACTAAAAGTTGGTAACTTTTACAGAAAGCCATTACTTTGAATAATAGAAACTGCGGTCTACAACGACCCTTATTCTAACCATTACTTTTCTAACAATAGAACCTTCTACGCAGGTTTATTTACAAGCTAAATAATAATTATTCGGATTATTGATGTCCGCCCTTTCACGCCTTGCACGCTCCTCACGAATCTTCAGCTGCTATATCAAAAACATCAAAAACATATGTTAAAGGTTAACTCGTCCTTTACGATTATCGTAACTGTTAATTGCCTACCGCGGTCGTTAATTACTATTCCAACGCAACAACCCTTCGGAGACTCCAGAATCTGGTTCCACACTTGCGTACCAGATATTTCCGAGTCTCTCTTTCTCTGTATTCAATCTTACCGCAATAATAGACTGACTCTAGCCACGTGGGTCCTTGGGAGTGGTAGGGGTCTGTTAGACAGAGGCCCTATACTATTTTCCCAACTTCTCACTCACTCGTTACTCGGTCAGCGCGTCTTAGCTCAGTAGTTGTTTCTGATCAACCAAGGCTATCAACGTCTTAGAATCCCGTACTCCAAGATCTACCTGCTATAACAGTTGAGCAGTAATCCGGACTGAGAATCAATACACAAAGCGCACTGCTGGTAACTTAACACGACCACACCACGAAATCCTTCTGCACAATTTACGACTTTACCGAGTACCACATTCAAATTGCAAGACCTACTGACTATAACTTGGCACGCACTTTATCATCATTCTACTCGTATTTAGAACACTACTGGTACTAATCTGAACATAGATATACTACCTGCTCAGTCATTCACAGTGACTCATAACTCACAACCGAACCATGTTAGTTCTCTATGCGTCCGTGCTCCACAGAAGAACGATCAGACAAACGCATTCCTGCCGACTAACGCTTAGGAAATACTTAATCATTACCGGGTGAAATCTCTGCAGCACCGTATCAATTCGTAACACTGCGTATAACGCACATACGCACACAAGCACATACACAGGAGAGGGGAGGGAGCAGACGAAACAGAGCAGAGTTACTCTTGTTCTACACATACAACACTTATACGTGCAATTCCCAAAACACAGGGGACTCTTTAACTCGTTACCGAACAGAATCTCACAATCGCAGTACCGACTCGTAACACACCGTGTATCACACATACACAGTCGAATGATTACACCCCGAAGGTGCACAGGCAGGACAGAACCAAGACACTCTACTCATTTGCACACAGTAGAAGAAGTAAAGTAACCCCAAAACGGGAACTCTCACAATATATTCGCAACTTCCCAACAAACGGGAGCGGGGGGGGGGCTCGGGGCTCTCTCGGGGCTCTCTTTTTGATGCCCTCTCTGATCGCTTTAAATAGAATTTTGTTACAAGGCTTTTACGCGAATCTTTCTTTACCGCGTACTTTCAGAAGGGTTCTTTCTACATTAAAAACCTCTGTCTAAGTACAATTGTCCTTTGTTCGGCGGCCGTCTAACACATATTAATATATTAATAATATAACACTTTAACAATACATTGTTCAATAATATACAACATGCCTCACAATTGACAAGCAACTGACCTCAGTTGATAAAATAATGCAACACTCTAACAATTATAATGCAGTGTTCAACATATTCCATATTACTATTACAATCCAACAATGCATTGGCCAACATATTCTATGTTACAATCCAACAATGCATTGGCTATTCCATATTTCAATCCAACAATGCATTGGCTAACATATTCCATGTTACAATCCAACAATGCATTGGCTAACATATTCTATGTTACAATCCAACAATGCATTGGCCAACATATTTCATGTTACAATCCAACAATGCATTGGCTATTTGATATTTCAATCCAACAATGCATTGGCTATTCCATATTTCAATCCAACAATGCATTGTTCAACATATTCCATAAGGTATAACATGCCCCTCAGTTGAAGAAGCAACTGACCTCAGGTGATAAAATAATAAACATGGATGGCCAGTCACATGTTTCATCACTGAATAAAGAAAATAGACATGTGCCATGTAAAAATACATGCATGGAAATGTTCATGGAGCTGGTAAATTAATGTGTTGGGGTATGATATACAGGATTTAAGTCAAAAATGTAATCCAAAAGTGATGACAAAAATGAATATCTGGATATGATAAAATAATAATTAATTTTCTAATCATGAATTTATACTTGAATGCATGTGCATATGAATTTTGTAAAAATTTCGGCAGCATAATGGCGTGATTTTGAAAATTGGAAAATTTCCGACAAACAATTTCCATGATACATAAAGAGACCAAAAGGGGATTACACACCCTGACATATGTATTTTTTTTCTCCTCGCTAACCTGCAATAAAATACATACCTGTCCGTGCAATAAGAATTCATGTACCATACAAGACAAACCATGTTTAAACGATGCGTATATTCCATGTTCGATGCAAAACATGCATGTCCAAAATGTAAATGGATGCAAAAATAAGACAACTATGCATATAAATTGACAAGAAACGTATCTGGATGGTTACAAAGTAGTTTGCCGATGTGTGCAGGTGCTGAAGATGATCCACCCCTTTATCATAATAGCATGACAATATGCCTTCAGGAATCGAGGCTACGAAAAGATGATTAAAAAAAAAAAATTGTTTGATGATGAATGGGTAAAGTCCAAATTCTTTTGATCTTGGAAGAGAAGCTCAAAAGATATGTTATAGCCACTCTATAAAGAGATCGGAGATATCTTTCCATAGCAGTAAAACAAAATCTCAAAAATTAAAGGTAATATGCTTCTATAGACTAAATTGAATATGTAAATACATCACAATTATCAAACATGTAAGGTAAACTGTAAAGGTAAGAATGAATCTTTAAACTCTTCTTGAAAAGCCTTCCAGGTGCGTGGACAATCTGCACGACGAGAAAGATCATTCCACCATAACTGCGCTCGTCCTACCAAATAATTGGTGGCAAACTCAATTTTCTTATTTTCTGAATATAACCCATCGGAAAAGAAATCGTTGAATAGGGATAGCCATGATAAGACAAAGCGGCCATCTTTTCGTGCGTCGAATTGAAGCATAGCATAACGTCCGTGTATGGCTTGTTGAAGTGCTTGAAGTTCTTGGTTCATAATTGTGAAGAGAGATGGTGGATGCAATCCAAAGATGAGTAGGTGCCGCTACAACCAGCTTCACACCAGCCAACTGAGACTTCAGAGTTGATTAGTAGACCCTTTGAGCTTCCTAAATCCACCAAAATATCAGCCAAGTACTTTGGAACATGTATCCCAAAAGTTTAAGTCAAGACCGACAAGTTGCGAAATGACTAGCTCCCAAAACTTGCTATTTTTGGACATACACCTGCTGAAAAAAATGAACAGTGCTCTCAACCTGGAAGGAATTAGAAAAATTCCTTTTGGGCATAGCAAATAGACTTAGCAAGCTTCCTATTCCAAGTTAAAACACTTCAACTGATGGACTGAGCACTGAGAACAAGTTTCATCAAGTTCTGGAACATTCCCACAATTCTCGGGGCTCTGCAGAGATAGACCAGTAAGCAGTAAAATGCAGATATCTCCAAAAGTATAAATCCAATGACCTTGAAAATTTATATGTAGAAACTAGACAGTGAGAGCTATCCAACGCACTTTAAAACACTGAAAAATGTTCAGTAAAACTCGAGATATGACCTTCTGAAGTTACTGCTCTGAGTGAGTATAGCAGAGAACAAAACAGAGAGGTAGATGATAATAAATGTATAGATTCACATATGATTACAACCACATTGGCAATGAATCTTTGCACAATGGGAGTAGAATGATAGAGCTATGGAGTAAGCTCTTCAATCTCTACAAAATGACATGAAGTGGTCACGTACAAGGCTTGCTAATCGCCTCTTCCTTCTTGCTCCTTTTATAGCTATTCTTGGAGGGAGTTTTGAATTCGAATTCGAATGGCTCCACCTAAAAGTGATCCCCAAAGTTAGGAGAGATTCCCTCAGCTCAAAAATTCGTGATTTTGGTAGTTGGAGCCACGAATTTGCTTTTACATCATGGATGAGGTAAGCCATCCTTTTACTTTTTTCTTTTTCCATTTACAAGAGATAAAATGTACTCTTTTACAAGAGGTGTTCACATGACTACTCATGTGACTTACAAATGAGGATAATATCAAGCATATCAAGCATGTAGGCTTGGGCAAAATGCACCAACAGCTCCCCCTCAAGCCTAACATGCTTGGCCTCCAAATAAGTCTTCAATTGTCCTTGATTTCCTGCAAACCAATCATCAACTTGAATCTACTTAATTTCGTACCATCAAGAGCTTTCGTCAACATGTCTGCACATTGCATATCTGTAGAGACGTAGGATAGTTGAATATCCTTGCTCATTAGCTTCTCCCTTACATAATGGTAGTGGACTTCAATATGCTTGGTTCTAGCATGGTATACCGGATTAGTTGCTAGATGTAGTGAGCTTGTGTTGTCACCAAAAATGTGAGGTGTTGAAGAATGAAGTCCAAGATCTGTGTACAAAGATTTTAACCACATGATTTCTTGAGTTGCATTAGCCAAACCTCTATATTCAGCTTCAGTAGAAGATAATGCCACGGTTGGTTGCTTCTTCGATGACCAAGAAATGATTTTTGAACCTGCAAATGATATATACCCTGATGTGCTTCTTCTATCATCTTTAGATCCGGCCCAATCTGCATCTGAGTAGACCTTTAGCTCAATATCTGAAGTATATGAATAGAACAAACCTTCATTCATGGTCCCCTTTAGGTACTTGAGGACTCGCTTGGCCGCTTCCATATGTGGTCTTCTCGGCTTATGCATAAACTGACTCAATATGCTAACACTATAGCATATATCCACCCTTGTGAGTGTTGCATAGTTCAAACTTCCAACCAAGCTTTGATAGCTTGTGATGTCTTCAATTGGCTCTCCTTCATAAGCACTAAGCTTATGATTTTGCTCCATAGGTGTACCTGCACACTTTGTATTTTCCATCTTGGACTTGACGAGCATGTCATGGACATACTTCCTTTGTGTGATGTATATACCTGAATCTGTGTAGATCAACTCCAATCCAAGAAAATAAGTGAGTGGTCCGAGGTCACTTATTTTGAACTCCTCCTTCATTTGACTCTTTACCTGTTTGATTCCTTCAAGATCATTGCCTGTGATAATAATATCATCAACATACACACATAAATAGATCACTTCAGATCCATTCCTCTTTATGAACAAAGAGGTATCCGCCTTGCTAGCTTTGAATCCTTGGTCCTGCAAATAAGTAACCAATCTGAAATTCCAAGCTCTTGGAGCTTGCTTCAATCCATACAAAGCTTTCTTTAGTTTGCATACATAGTTAGGATGATGTGCATCCTCATATCCAGGAGGTTGTGCCATATACACTTCCTCAGAAATCCATCCATTCAAGAAAGCATTCTTTACATCAAGTTGATAAAGATTCCAATTTCTAGATGCAGCAAGACTTATGAGAACCCTAATTGTAGGCATTTTTGCAACAGGAGAGAAAGTCTCCTCATAATCAATACCATGGGTTTGAGCAAACCCTTTAGCAACTAACCTTGCTTTGTGTCTATTTATACTTCCATCTGGATTCCTCTTGATTTTGTATATCCATCGAGATCCGATTATCTTCATAGATGGCTTGTTAGGTACAAGCTCCCAAGTGTCATTCTCCTTCAAGGCTTCCATTTCTTCATCCATTGCATCTCTCCAAGCTTTCTTGCTTTGTGCTTCTTCAAATGTGGTAGGTTCTTCATTGGTTGAATCCTTTGCAATGTAGATTGAGTGCTTGGTGACCAAAGAAGTATCATAACCAAACCTCTCTGGTTTCTTCTTCTCCCTCGAAGACCTTCTAAGTGGTTGATGTGAGCTCTCGGGTCCATATGTAGCATCCTGCATCTTTGCTTTACCTTTGTTCTTCCATAGCTTTAGTCTTTCCAAGTCTTCTAGGTCAATCTCCGAATCACTTTCTTCAATCTGCTTTGGCTCCTTTGGTTGAAGTGATGGAAAATCTTCATCCAAGTCATATGGCAGCTTCACTTTCCTGTCATCATCAAACCATGATTTGTTTTCATCAAAAATTACATCTCTACTCACAGAAAATCCTTTATTGGTTGGATTGTACAATCTATATCCTTTTTGGTTTTGATCATAACCAATGAATACACACTTCTCTGCCTTGGGATCCAATTTCCCTCTTACTTGAGAAGGAATGTGAGCATAGGCTAAGCATCCAAAGATTTTACAATGCTCTAGACTAGGTCTTCTTCCATTCCACACTTCATATGGAGTGGTTCCATCTAGTGACTTAGATGGAAGTCTATTTATGAGATATGTGGCTGTCGACACAGCCTCTGCCCATAGGTAGTTCGGCAATCCCTTTTCATTGAGCATGGACCTTGCAGCTTCGACAATAGCTCTGTTCCTCCTCTCTGCTACACCATTGAGTTCGGGTGTATACCTTGTAGTGACTTCCCTTTTAATGCCTCTTTCATGCAAGAAGGCATCAAATTCAGAAGAGAAGTATTCTCCTCCACCATCTGATCTGAGTCTTTTCAAAGTCCTACCTGTTTGATTTTCAACAAGAGCAATATACTTCTTAAAGCAATTAAACACTTCATCCTTGTGCTTCATGAAAAACAGAATGGTCCACCTGCTACAATCATCTATGAAAGACACATAATATCTTGAGCCTTATATAGATGGCTCCTTACTTGGACCCCACACATCTGTGTGCACTAGATCCAAAGGATTTTGATACATATATCCTTTCTTATTGAAAGGTTGTCTATGAGCCTTGCCGAGTTGACAAGCTTCACACTTATAAATCATGTGTTGCCTTGTGATATTAGGCAAACCAAGTACACTTTGGTCCCTGCAAATCTGTTTGAGTGTCCTCTCACCAATGTGAGCAAGCCTTTTGTGCCATATCTCCAACTCTGTTAGAGTTTGAGATCCATAGCTAAACAAAGCTATGTTCTTTGTATCTTCCACTTCAAAAGTGAAAAGCCTTCCTGTCTTTTCTCCTTTGGCAATCCTTCGAAAGCCTTGCCTTGGGTCTTCAACATATGCTCCAAATCGATTGAATCTAACCTGCAATCCTTTTTCAACAATCTGTCCAACACTTATTAAATTTTTGGTAATTGTAGGGACATACAAGACTTTGCTTAAGAGGTTCATATTCCCATCTGATGTCTTCACATTACCTATCTTCTCCACTGAGTGCTTTGTGTCATCTCCTGTCTGCACTTCATGCTTGTTATGAGGATCTTCCAAATCAGAAAGTAAAGCCACATTTCCTGCTACATGGTTCGAGCATCCCGAATCAATGTAAAATATGTGATCATCATCCTTACCCTTCTTCGTTGATAGATTCATAATCAATAATGAATCTTCTTGACTTTGGTCCTCTGCATAGTTATTGTAATCTCTTCTTCCTCTATGGCCACTTTGATAGTTGTTGTTGTTGTAGTAGTTGTTGTTGTAGCCTCCATTGTACCTACCTCTATTTGATCCATAGCCACCTCTATTGAATCCTCTTCCTCTTGAGTTCCTTGGATTCCTGAAACATTCTTCAGTAGTATGGTTAGATAAGCCACATATGTTGCAAGGTTGAGATGATTGGAATCTCCCCCTGCCTTGCTTTCCACCTCTGCCTCTTCCTCTAGCTCTTCCTCTACCTGCAAAGTTTGCTTGGAAAGAGCTTCCTTCATCTTCATTCTTCCTATTCTTTGACTTGTCCTTGACCTTAGCTTTATCAGAATATAAGGCAGAAGTTTGATTACCTCTTGAGGACTCACCACCTTTGCTAATCTTTGCTTCATGAGTGAAGAGTTGGCCCATGAGTGTGTTGAGGTCGGGTACATGCATATCCATGTATAAATCCATGGCTGTTGTGAATGACTCCCACTTGTCGTCTGCTTTGATTCCATTCATGATTTGTCTTATGATTTGCTCCTCTTCAATTACCTCTCCAATGCTTCCAAGTTGGTCGGAAATCTCCTTCATCTTTGTGACATAATCAGTCACATTTTGCTTCGGGCTTTTCTTCATTGTTGTGAACTCCATCCACAATTGGTTCTTCCTTGCTCGAGTGTTGGAAGAGAAGAAAGAAGCAAGTGCATTCCAGGTTTCTCTTGATGTCTTGCATCCCTTGACATGAGGTAAAAGAAAATCAGAGATTGAGTTTAGAATATAGGACCTTGCAAGTGCATCCTTCGAACACCAATTCGAAAGTCCTTCCACTTCTTCATGTGATGGTTGCCCTTTGTTCCTCATGGTTGGCATTGCTTCATCTCCGGATATGAATCCATATAGATTCCTTCCTTGAAGGTAAGCCTCCATCCTTAGAGACCATGCCGGGTAGTTGTTTCGATCCAATTTGTCAATTGTTGATGGAAATCCATCTCCCATGTTGCTTGACTATGCTCTGATACCACTGTGAAGAGAGATGGTGGATGCAATCCAAAGATGAGTAGGTGCCGCTACAACCAGCTTCACACCAGCCAACTGAGACTTCAGAGTTGATTAGTAGACCCTTTGAGCTTCCTAAATCCACCAAAATATCAGCCAAGTACTTTGGAACATGTATCCCAAAAGTTTAAGTCAAGACCGACAAGTTGCGAAATGACTAGCTCCCAAAACTTGCTATTTTTGGACATACACCTGCTGAAAAAAATGAACAGTGCTCTCAACCTGGAAGGAATTAGAAAAATTCCTTTTGGGCATAGCAAATAGACTTAGCAAGCTTCCTATTCCAAGTTAAAACACTTCAAATGATGGACTGAGCACTGAGAACAAGTTTCATCAAGTTCTGGAACATTCCCACAATTCTCGGGGCTCTGCAGAGATAGACCAGTAAGCAGTAAAATGCAGATATCTCCAAAAGTATAAATCCAATGACCTTGAAAATTTATATGTAGAAACTAGACAGTGAGAGCTATCCAATGCACTTTAAAACACTGAAAAATGTTCAGTAAAACTCGAGATATGACCTTCTGAAGTTACTGCTCTGAGTGAGTATAGCAGAGAACAAAACAGAGAGGTAGATGATAATAAATGTATAGATTCACATATGATTACAACCACATTGGCAATGAATCTTTGCACAATGGGAGTAGAATGATAGAGCTATGGAGTAAGCTCTTCAATCTCTACAAAATGACATGAAGTGGTCACGTACAAGGCTTGCTAATCGCCTCTTCCTTCTTGCTCCTTTTATAGCTATTCTTGGAGGGAGTTTTGAATTCGAATTCGAATGGCTCCACCTAAAAGTGATCCCCAAAGTTAGGAGAGATTCCCTCAGCTCAAAAATTCGTGATTTTGGTAGTTGGAGCCACGAATTTGCTTTTACATCATGGATGAGGTAAGCCATCCTTTTACTTTTTTCTTTTTCCATTTACAAGAGATAAAATGTACTCTTTTACAAGAGGTGTTCACATGACTACTCATGTGACTTACAAATGAGGATAATATCAAGCATATCAAGCATGTAGGCTTGGGCAAAATGCACCAACAATAATCTCTAACTCTTGTTCGAATGAAACTCCAGGTAAAGGTGAATTACTGTAATCCGCCATGGTGCTCTTGGATCCTTGCTCTCAACCTTGGTGTATTGAACCTTCTTGTTTGCAACCTTGGTGTCTCGATCCCGTGTTCTCAACCTTGCTTGGTATCTTGAACACTCAATCAAGTGCCACCCAAAGATTACCAAGGATTTCACACTTGCAAGCTAGCTCATTGGAAAGTTCGTTTCGAGAGCTTTCCAACGGTATATTACACGCCTCAATCCGACCTACGGATTGAAAGTTACACTTAATTCTTTGTTGGGTCCATCCTAGAAATCGCCGCGAGCGCCTTGCACAAGTACCAAAGAAAGAGAGCTTGCATAACAATTCCAAGAGATGGTGGAGTGGTTAAAGTACTTCCCTTGAAAGTAGGAGGTTGTGGGTTCAAATCCTCCTACCTTAGGGACTCTAAACCTCTCTATTACCACTCAAAACTTAAAATTGTCTCGCGCGTAGCCAACGGCTGCCAACGGTCGCCAAGGGAGCCTTGGGTGCCAATGTTGCCAATGTATTGCCTAAGCTCTTTGCCTTAGTCGACGCCTTGGAGTAAGCCGAAGGAGAAGACGTAGGTGAAGACGTAGGTGAAGGTTCTGGATCAGGATCAGAAACAGAAACTAAAACAAAAACCGGAAGAGGAATAGGAACAGGAAACGGAGACGGAGACGAAATCGGAATCGCGAACAGAGAACAGAACCCTCTGTATTGACGCGTGCAGAGCTCTGATACCACTGTTGTCAGGATCTTACTCACGTGCATACAGAGATTACGGACACAGAAAACACGCAGAGAATAGACGCAACAAGAGACGAGACACAACGCAGTATTGGGTGCAATCTCCCCCACGCACTCTGTTTCGACAGTCCACAGAGTGCATGTATTTATAGGACTTTTCATTACGTCGAAAATAGTGGTTACATGAGGGCGGCTTCAAAAAGCAGGCGTGAAACTAAAAGTTGGTAACTTTTACAGAAAGCCATTACTTTGAATAATAGAAACTACGGTCTACAACGACCTTTATTCTAACCATTACTTTTCTAACAATAGAACCTTCTACACAGGTTTATTTACAAGCTAAATAATAATTATTCGGATTATTGATGTCCGCCCTTTGACGCGTTGGACGCTCCTCACGAACCTTCAGCTACTATATCAAAAACATCAAAAACATATTAATATATTAATAATATAACACTTTAACAATACATTGTTTAATAATATACAACATGCCTCTCAGTTGACAAGCAACTGACCTGAGTTGATTAAATAATGCAACACTCTAACAATTATAATGCAGTGTTCAACATATTCCATATTACTGTTACAATCCAACAATGCATTGGCCAACATATTCTATGTTACAATCCAACAATGCATTGGCTATTCCATATTTCAATCCAACAATGCATTGGCTAACATATTCCATGTTACAATCCAACAATGCATTGGCTAACATATTCCATGTTACAATCCAACAATGCATTGGCCAACATATTTCATGTTACAATCCAACAATGCATTGGCTATTTGATATTTCAATCCAACAATGCATTGGCTATTCCATATTTCAATCCAACAATGCATTGTTCAACATATTCCATAAGGTATAACATGCCCCTCAGTTGAAGAAGCAACTGACCTCAGGTGATAAAATAATAAACATGGATGGCCAGTTACATGTTTCATCACTGAATAAAGAAAATAGACATGTGCCATGTAAAAATACATGCATGGAAATGTTCATGGAGCTGGTACATTAATGTGTTGGGGTATGATATACAGGATTTAAGTCAAAAATGTAATCCAAAAGTGATGACAAAAATGAATATCTGGATATGATAAAATAATAATTAATTTTCTAATCATGAATTTATACTTGAATGCATGTGCATATGAATTTTGTAAAAATTTCGGCAGCATAACGGCGTGATTTTGAAAATCGGAAAATTTTCGACAAACAATTTCCATGATACATAAAGAGACCAAAAGGGGATTACACACCCTGACATATGTATTTTTTTTCTCCTCGCTAACCTGCAATAAAATACATACCTGTCCCTGCAATAAGAATTCATGTACCATACAAGAAAAACCATGTTTAAACGATGCGTATATTCCATGTTCGATGCAAAACATGCATGTCCAAAATGTAAATGGATGCAAAAAGAAGACAACTATGCATATAAATTGACAAGAAACGTATCTGGATGGTTACAAAGTAATTTGCCGATGTGTGCAGGTGCTGAAGATGATCCACCCCTTTATCATAATAGCATGACAATATGCCTTCAGGAATCGAGGCTACGAAAAGATGATTAAAAAAAAAAAAATTGTTTGATGATGAATGGGTAAAGTCCAAATTCTTTTGATCTTGGAAGAGAAGCTCAAAAGATATGTTATAGCCACTCTATAAAGAGATCGGAGATATCTTTCCATAGCAGTAAAACAAAATCTCAAGAATTAAAGGTAATATGCTTCTATAGACTAAATTGAATATGTAAATACATCACAATTATCAAACATGTAAGGTAAACTGTAAAGGTAAGAATGAATCTTTAAACTCTTCTTGAAAAGCCTTCCAGGTGCGTGGACAATCTGCACGACGAGAAAGATCATTCCACCATAACTGTGCTCGTCCTACCAAATAATTGGTGGCAAACTCAATTTTCTTATTTTCTGAATATAACCCATCGGAAAAGAAATCGTTGAATAGGGATAGCCATGATAAGACAAAGCGGCCATCTTTTCGTCCGTCGAATTGAAGCATAGCATAACGTCCGTGTATGGCTTGTTGAAGTGCTTGAAGTTCTTGGTTCATAATCTCTAACTCTTGTTCGAATGAAACTCCAGGTAAAGGTGAATTACTGTAATCCGCCATGGTGCTCTTGGATCCTTGCTCTCAACCTTGGTGTATTGAACCTTCTTGTTTGCAACCTTGGTGTCTCGATCCCGTGTTCTCAACCTTGCTTGGTATCTTGAACACTCAATCAAGTGCCACCCAAAGATTACCAAGGATTTCACACTTGCAAGCTAGCTCATTGGAAAGTTCATTCCGAGAGCTTTCCAACGGTATATTACACGCCTCAATAGGACCTACGGATTGAAAGTTACACTTGATTCTTTGTTGGGTCCATCCTAGAAATCGCCGCGAGCGCCTTGCACAAGTACCAAAGAAAGAGAGCTTGAATAACAATTCCAAGAGATGGTGGAGTGGTTAAAGTACTTCCCTTGAAAGTAGGAGGTTGTGGGTTCAAATCCTCCTACCTTAGGGACTCTAAACCTCTCTATTACCACTCAAAAATTAAAATTTTCTCGCGCGTAGCCAACGGTCGCCAAGGGAGCCTTGGGTGCCAATGTTGCCAATGTATTGCCTAAGCTCTTTGCCTTAGTCGACGCCTTGGAGTAAGCCGAAGGAGAAGACGTAGGTGAAGACGTAGGTGAAGGTTCTGGATCAGGATCAGAAACAGAAACCGGAAGAGGAACAGGAACAGGAAACGGAGACGGAGACGAAATCGGAATCGCGAACAGAGAACAGGGAACAGAACCCTCTGTATTGACGCGTGCAGAGCTCTGATACCACTGTTGTCAGGATCTTACTCACGCGCATACAGAGATTACGGACACTAGAAAACACACAGAGAATAGACGCAACAAGAGACGAGACACAACGCAGTATTGGGTGCAATCTCCCCCCACGCACTCTGTTTCGACAGTCCACAGAGTGCATGTATTTATAGGTCTTTTGATTACGTCAAAAATACTGGTTACATGAGGGCGGCTTCGAAAAGCAGGCGTGAAACTAAAAGTTGGTAACTTTTACAGAAAGCCATTACTTTGAATAATAGAAACTACGGTCTACAACGACCCTTATTCTAACCATTACTTTTTTGACAATAGAACCTTCTACGCGGGTTTATTTACAAGCTAAATAATAATTATTCGGATTATTGATGTCCGCCCTTTCATGCCTTGCACGCTCCTCACGAACCTTCAGGTGCTATATCAAAAACATCAAAAACATATTAATATATTAATAATATAACACTTTAACAATACATTAATCAATAATATACAACATGCCTCTCGGTTGACAAGCAACTGACCTCAGTTGATAAAATAATGCAACACTCTAACAATTATAATGCAGTGTTCAACATATTCCATATTACTATTACAATCCAACAATGCATTGGCCAACATATTCTATGTTACAATCCAACAATGCATTGGCTATTCCATATTTCAATCCAACAATGCATTGGCTAACATATTCCATGTTACAATCCAACAATGCATTGGCTAACATATTCCATGTTACAATCCAACAATGCATTGGCCAACATATTTCATGTTACAATCCAACAATGCATTGGCTATTTGATATTTCAATCCAACAATGCATTGGCTATTCCATATTTCAATCCAACAATGCATTGTTCAACATATTCCATAAGGTATAACATGCCCCTCAGTTGAAGAAGCAACTGACCTCAGGTGATAAAATAATAAACATGGATGGCCAGTCACATGTTTCATCACTGAATAAAGAAAATAGGCATGTGCCATGTAAAAATACATGCATGGAAATGTTCATGGAGCTGGTACATTAATGTGTTGGGGTATGATATACAGGATTTAAGTCAAAAATGTAATCCAAAAGTGATGACAAAAATGAATATCTGGATATGATAAAATAATAATTAATTTTCTAATCATGAATTTATACTTGAATGCATATGCATATGAATTTTGTAAAAATTTTGGCAGCATAACGGCGTGATTTTGAAAATCGGAAAATTTCCGACAAACAATTTCCATGATACATAAAGAGACCAAAACGGGATTACACACCCTGACATATGTATTTTTTTTCTCCTCGCTAACCTGCAATAAAATACATACCTGTCCCTGCAATAAGAATTCATGTACCATACAAGACAAACCATGTTTAAACGATGCGTATATTCCATGTTCGATGCAAAACATGCATGTCCAAAATGTAAATGGATGCATAAAGAAGACAACTATGCATATAAATTGACAAGAAACGTATCTGGATGGTTACAAAGTAATTTGCCGATGTGTGCAGGTGCTGAAGATGATCCACCCCTTTATCATAATAGCATGACAATATGCCTTCAGGAATCGAGGCTATGAAAAGATGATTAAAAAAAAAAAAATTGTTTGATGATGAATGGGTAAAGTCCAAATTCTTTTGATCTTGGAAGAGAAGCTCAAAAGATATGTTATAGCCACTCTATAAAGAGATCGGAGATATCTTTCCATAGCAGTAAAACAAAATCTCAAAAATTAAAGGTAATATGCTTCTATAGACTAAATTGAATATGTAAATACATCACAATTATCAAACATGTAAGGTAAACTGTAAAGGTAAGAATGAATCTTTAAACTCTTCTTGAAAAGCCTTCCAGGTGCGTGGACAATCTGCACGACGAGAAAGATCATTCCACCATAACTGCGCTCGTCCTACCAAATAATTGGTGGCAAACTCAATTTTCTTATTTTCTGAATATAACCCATCGGAAAAGAAATCGTTGAATAGGGATAGCCATGATAAGACAAAGCGGCCATCTTTTCGTCCGTCGAATTGAAGCATAGCATAACGTCCGTGTATGGCTTGTTGAAGTGCTTGAAGTTCTTGATTCATAATCTCTAACTCTTGTTCGAATGAAACTCCAGGTAAAGGTGAATTACTGTAATCCGCCATGGTGCTCTTGGATCCTTGCTCTCAACCTTGGTGTATTGAACCTTCTTGTTTGCAACCTTGGTGTCTCGATCCCGTGTTCTCAACCTTGCTTGGTATCTTGAACACTCAATCAAGTGCCACCCAAAGATTACCAAGGATTTCACACTTGCAAGCTAGCTCATTGGAAAGTTCGTTCCGAGAGCTTTCCAACAGTATATTACACGCCTCAATCCGACCTACGGATTGAAAGTTACACTTATATCTTTGTTGGGCCCATCCTAGAAATCGCCGCAAGCGCCTTGCACAAGTACCAAAGAAAGAGAGCTTGAATAACAATTCCAAGAGATGGTGGAGTGGTTAAAGTACTTCCCTTGAAAGTAGGAGGTTGTGGGTTCAAATCCTCCTACCTTAGGGACTCTAAACCTCTCTATTACCACTCAAAAATTAAAATTGTCTCGCGCGTAGCCAACGGTCGCCAAGGGAGCCTTGGGTGCCAATGTTGCCAATGTATTGCCTAAGCTCTTTGCCTTAGTCGACGCCTTGGAGTAAGCCGAAGGAGAAGACGTAGGTGAAGACGTAGGTGAAGGTTCTGGATCAGGATCAAAAACAGAAACTAAAACAGAAACCGGAAGAGGAACAGGAACAGGAAACGGAGACGGAGACGAAATCGGAATCGCGAACAGAGAACAGAGAACAGAACCCTCTGTATTGACGCGTGCAGAGCTCTGATACCACTGTTGTCAAGATCTTACTCATGCGCATACAGAGATTACGGACACAGAAAACACACAGAGAATAGATGCAACAAGAGACGAGACACAACGCAGTATTGGGTGCAATCTCCCCCCACGCACTCTGTTTTGACAGTCCACACAGTGCATGTATTTATAGGACTTTTGATTACGTCAAAAATAGTGGTTACATGAGGGCGGCTTCGAAAAGCAGGCGTGAAACTAAAAGTTGGTAACTTTTACAGAAAGCCATTACTTTGAATAATAGAAACTACGGTCTACAACGACCCTTATTCTAACCATTACTTTTCTAACAATAGAACCTTCTACGCAGGTTTATTTACAAGCTAAATAATAATTATTCGGATTATTGATGTCCGCCCTTTCACGCCTTGCACGCTCCTCACGAACCTTCAGCTGCTATATCAAAAACATCAAAAACATATTAATATATTAATAATATAACACTTTAACAATACATTGTTCAATAATATACAACATGCCTCTCAGTTGACAAGCAACTGACCTGAGTTGATTAAATAATGCAACACTCTAACAATTATAATGGAGTGTTCAACATATTCCATATTACTGTTACAATCCAACAATGCATTGGCCAACATATTCAATCCAACAATGCATTGGCTATTCCATATTTCAATCCAACAATGCATTGGCTAACATATTCCATGTTACAATCCAACAATGCATTGGCTAACATATTCCATGTTACAATCCAACAATGCATTGGCCAACATATTTCATGTTACAATCCAACAATGCATTGGCTATTTGATATTTCAATCCAACAATGCATTGGCTATTCCATATTTCAATCCAACAATGCATTGTTCAACATATTCCATAAGGTATAACATGCCCCTCAGTTGAAGAAGCAACTGACCTCAGGTGATAAAATAATAAACATGGATGGCCAGTTACATGTTTCATCACTGAATAAATAAAATAGACATGTGCCATGTAAAAATACATGCATGGAAATGTTCATGGAGCTGGTACATTAATGTGTTGGGGTATGATATACAGGATTTAAGTCAAAAATGTAATCCAAAAGTGATGACAAAAATGAATATCTGGATATGATAAAATAATAATTAATTTTCTAATCATGAATTTATACTTGAATGCATGTGCATATGAATTTTGTAAAAATTTTGGCAGCATAACGGCGTGATTTTGAAAATCGGAAAATTTTCGACAAACAATTTCTATGATACATAAAGAGACCAAAAGGGGATTACACACCCTGACATATGTATTTTTTTTCTCCTCGCTAACCTGCAATAAAATACATACCTGTCCCTGCAATAAGAATTCATGTACCATACAAGAAAAACCATGTTTAAACGATGCGTATATTCCATGTTCGATGCAAAACATGCATGTCCAAAATGTAAATGGATGCAAAAAGAAGACAACTATGCATATAAATTGACAAGAAACGTATCTGGATGGTTACAAAGTAATTTGCCGATGTGTGCAGGTGCTGAAGATGATCCACCCCTTTATCATAATAGCATGACAATATGCCTTCAGGAATCGAGGCTACGAAAAGATGATTAAAAAAAAAAAAATTGTTTGATGATGAATGGGTAAAGTCCAAATTCTTTTGATCTTGGAAGAGAAGCTCAAAAGATATGTTATAGCCACTCTATAAAGAGATCGGAGATATCTTTCCATAGCAGTAAAACAAAATCTCAAGAATTAAAGGTAATATGCTTCTATAGACTAAATTGAATATGTAAATACATCACAATTATCAAACATGTAAGGTAAACTGTAAAGGTAAGAATGAATCTTTAAACTCTTCTTGAAAAGCCTTCCAGGTGCGTGGACAATCTGCACGACGAGAAAGATCATTCCACCATAACTGTGCTCGTCCTACCAAATAATTGGTGGCAAACTCAATTTTCTTATTTTCTGAATATAACCCATCGGAAAAGAAATTGTTGAATAGGGATAGCCATGATAAGACAAAGCGGCCATCTTTTCGTCCGTCGAATTGAAGCATAGCATAACGTCCTTGTATGGCTTGTTGAAGTGCTTGAAGTTCTTGGTTCATAATCTCTAACTCTTGTTCGAATGAAACTCCAGGTAAAGGTGAATTACTGTAATCCGCCATGGTGCTCTTGGATCCTTGCTCTCAACCTTGGTGTATTGAACCTTCTTGTTTGCAACCTTGGTGTCTCGATCCCGTGTTCTCAACCTTGCTTGGTATCTTGAACACTCAATCAAGTGCCACCCAAAGATTACCAAGGATTTCACACTTGCAAGCTAGCTCATTGGAAAGTTCATTCCGAGAGCTTTCCAACGGTATATTACACGCCTCAATACGACCTACGGATTGAAAGTTACACTTGATTCTTTGTTGGGTCCATCCTAGAAATCGCCGCGAGCGCCTTGCACAAGTACCAAAGAAAGAGAGCTTGAATAACAATTCCAAGAGATGGTGGAGTGGTTAAAGTACTTCCCTTGAAAGTAGGAGGTTGTGGGTTCAAATCCTCCTACCTTAGGGACTCTAAACCTCTCTATTACCACTCAAAAATTAAAATTGTCTCGCGCGTAGCCAACGGTCGCCAAGGGAGCCTTGGGTGCCAATGTTGCCAATGTATTGCCTAAGCTCTTTGCCTTAGTCGACGCCTTGGAGTAAGCCGAAGGAGAAGACGTAGGTGAAGACGTAGGTGAAGGTTCTGGATCAGGATCAGAAACAGAAACCGGAAGAGGAACAGGAACAGGAAACGGAGACGGAGACGAAATCGGAATCGCGAACAGAGAACAGGGAACAGAACCCTCTGTATTGACGCGTGCAGAGCTCTGATACCACTGTTGTCAGGATCTTACTCACGCGCATACAGAGATTACGGACACAGAAAACACACAGAGAATAGACGCAACAAGAGACGAGACACAACGCAGTATTGGGTGCAATCTCCCCCCACGTACTCTGTTTCGACAGTCCACAGAGTGCATGTATTTATAGGTCTTTTGATTACGTCAAAAATAGTGGTTACATGAGGGCGGCTTCGAAAAGCAGGCGTGAAACTAAAAGTTGGTAACTTTTACAGAAAGCCATTACTTTGAATAATAGAAACTACGGTCTACAACGACCCTTATTCTAACCATTACTTTTTTGACAATAGAACCTTCTACGCGGGTTTATTTACAAGCTAAATAATAATTATTCGGATTATTGATGTCCGCCCTTTCATGCCTTGCACGCTCCTCACGAACCTTCAGGTGCTATATCAAAAACATCAAAAACATATTAATATATTAATAATATAACACTTTAACAATACATTAATCAATAATATACAACATGCCTCTCGGTTGACAAGCAACTGACCTCAGTTGATAAAATAATGCAACACTCTAACAATTATAATGCAGTGTTCAACATATTCCATATTACTATTACAATCCAACAATGCATTGGCCAACATATTCTATGTTACAAACCAACAATGCATTGGCTATTCCATATTTCAATCCAACAACCTTGGATCCTTGCTCTCAATCTTGGTGTATTGAACCTTCTTGTTTGCAACCTTGGTGTCTCGATCCCGTGTTCTCAACCTTGCTTGGTATCTTGAACACTCAATCAAGTGCCACCCAAAGATTACCAAGGATTTCACACTTGCAAGTTAGCTCATTGGAAAGTTTGTTCCGAGAGCTTTCCAACGGTATATTACACGCCTCAATCCGACCTACGGATTGAAAGTTACACTTAATTCTTTGTTGGGTGCATCATAGAAATCGCCGCGAGCGCCTTGCCAACGGTCGCCAAGGGAGCCTTGGGTGCCAATGTTGCCAATGTATTGCCTAAGCTCTTTGCCTTAGTCGACGCCTTGGAGTAAGCCGAAGGAGAAGACGTAGGTGAAGACGTAAGTGAAGGTTCTGGATCAGGATCAGAAATAGAAACTGAAACAGAAACCGAAAGAGAACAGGAACAGGAAACGGAGACGGAGACGAAATCGGAATCGCGAACAGAGAACAGAGAACAGAACCCTCTGTATTGACGCGTGCAGAGCTCTGATACCACTTTTGTTAGGATCTTACTCACGCGCATACAGAGATTACGGACACAGAAAACACACAGAGAATAGACGCAACAAGAGACGAGACACAACGCAGTATTGGGTGCAATCACCCCCCACGCACTCTGTTTCGATAGTCCAGAGAGTGCATGTATTTATAGGACTTTTGATTACGTCAAAAATAGTGGTTACATGAGGGCGGCTTCGAAAAGCAGGCATGAAACTAAAAGTTGGTAACTTTTACAGAAAGCCATTACTTTGAATAATAGAAACTACGGTCTACAACGACCCTTATTCTAACTATTACTTTTCTAACAATAGAGCCTTCTATGCAGGTTTATTTACAAGCTAAATAATAATTATTCGGATTATTGATGTCCGCCCTTTCACGCCTTGCACGCTCCTCACGAACCTTCAGCTGCTATATCAAAAACATCAAAAACATATTAATATATTAATAATATAACACTTTAACAATACATTGTTCAATAATATACAACATGCCTCTCAGTTGACAAGCAACTGACCTGAGTTGATTACATAATGCAACACTCTAACAATTATAATGCAGTGTTCAACATATTCCATATTACTGTTACAATCCAACAATGCATTGGCCAACATATTCTATGTTACAATCCAACAACGCATTGGCTATTCCATATTTCAATCCAACAATGCATTGGCTAACATATTCCATGTTACAATCCAACAATGCATTGGCTAACATATTCCATGTTACAATCCAACAATGCATTGGCAAACATATTTCATGTTACAATCCAACAATGCATTGGCTATTTGATATTTCAATCCAACAATGCATTGGCTATTCCATATTTCAATCCAACAATGCATTGTTCAACATATTCCATAAGGTATAACATGCCCCTTAGTTGAAGAAGCAACTGACCTCAGGTGATAAAATAATAAACATGGATGGCCAGTCACATGTTTCATCACTGAATAAAGAAAATAGGCATGTGCCATGTAAAATTACATGCATGGAAATGTTCATGGAGCTGGTACATTAATGTGTTGGGGTATGAGATACAGGATTTAAGTCAAAAATGTAATCCAAAAGTGATGACAAAAATGAATATCTGGATATGATAAAATATTAATTATATTTCTAATCATGAATTTATACTTGAATGCATGTGCATATGAATTTTGTAAAAATTTCGGCAGCATAACGGCGTGATTTTGAAAATCGGAAAATTTCCGACAAACAATTTCCATGATACATAAAGAGACCAAAAGGGGATTACACACCCTGACATATGTATTTTTTTTCTCCTCGCTAACCTGCAATAAAATACATACCTGTCCCTGCAATAAGAATTCATGTACCATACAAGACAAACCATGTTTAAACGATGCGTATATTCCATGTTCGATGCAAAACATGCATGTCCAAAATGTAAATGGATGCAAAAAGAAGACAACTATGCATATAAATTGACAAGAAACGTATCTGGATGGTTACAAAGTAATTTGCCGATGTGTGCAAGTGCTGAAGATGATCCACCCCTTTATCATAATAGCATGACAATATGCCTTCAGGAATCGAGGCTACGAAAAGATGATTAAAAAAAAAAATTGTTTGATGATGAATGGGTAAAGTCCAAATTCTTTTGATCTTGGAAGAGAAGCTCAAAAGATATGTTATAGCCACTCTATAAAGAGATCGGAGATATCTTTCCATAGCAGTAAAACAAAATCTCAAAAATTAAAGGTAATATGCTTCTATAGACTAAATTGAATATGTAAATACATCACAATTATCAAACATGTAAGGTAAACTGTAAAGGTAAGAATGAATCTTTAAACTCTTGTTGAAAAGCCTTCCAGGTGCGTGGACAATCTGCACGACGAGAAAAATCATTCCACCATAACTGCGCTCGTCCTACCAAATAATTGGTGGCAAACTCAATTTTCTTATTTTCTGAATATAACCCATCGGAAAAGAAATCGTTGAATAGGGATAGCCATGATAAGACAAAGCGGCCATCTTTTCGTCCGTCGAATTGAAGCATAGCATAACGTCCGTGTATGGCTTGTTGAAGTGCTTGAAGTTCTTGGTTCATAATCTCTAACTCTTGTTCGAATGAAAATCGAGGTAAAGGTGAATTACTGTAATCCGCCATGGTGCTCTTGGATCCTTGCTCTCAACCTTGGTGTATTGAACCTTCTTGTTTGCAACCTTGGTGTCTCGATCCCGTGTTCTCAACCTTGCTTTGTATCTTGAACACTCAATCAAGTGCCACCCAAAGATTACCAAGGATTTCACACTTGGAAGCTAGCTCATTGGAAAGTTCGTTCCGAGAGCTTTCCAACGGTATATTACACGCCTCGGTCCGACCTACGGATTGAAAGTTACACCTAATGCTTTGTTGGGTCCATCCAGAAATCGCCGCGAGCGCTTTGCACAAGTACCAAAGAAAGAGAGCTTGAATAACAATTCCAAAAGATGGTGGAGTGGTTAAAGTACTTCCCTTGAAAGTAGGAGGTTGTGGGTTCAAATCCTCCTACCTTAGGGACTCTAAACCTCTCTATTACCACTGAAAAATTAAAATTGTCTCGCGCGTAGCCAACGGTCGTCAAGGGAGCCTTGGGTGCCAATGTTGCCAATGTATTGCCTAAGCTCTTTGCCTTAGTCGACTCCTTGGAGTAAGCCGAAGAAGAAGACGTAGGTGAAGACGTAGGTGAAGGTTCTGGATCAGGATCAAAAACAGAAACTAAAACAGAAACCGGAAGAGGAACACGAACAGGAAATGGAGACGGAGACGAAATTGGAATCGCGAACAGAGAACAGAGAACAGAACCCTCTGTATTGACGCGTGCAGAGCTTTGATACCACTGTTGTCAGGATCTTACTCACGCGCATACAGAGATTACGGACACAGAAAACACACAGAGAATAGATGCAACAAGAGACGAGACACAACGCAGTATTGGGTGCAATCTCCCCCCACGCACTCTGTTTCGACAGTCCACAGAGTGCATGTATTTATAGGACTTTTGATTACGTCGAAAATAGTGGTTACATGAGGGCGGCTTCGAAAAGCAGGCGTGAAACTAAAAGTTGGTAACTTTTACAGAAAGCCATTACTTTGAATAATAGAAACTACGGTCTACAACGACCCTTATTCTAACCATTACTTTTCTAACAATAGAACCTTCTACGCAGGTTTATTTACAAGCTAAATAATAATTATTCGGATTATTGATGTCCGCCCTTTCACGCCTTGCACGCTCCTCACGAACCTTCAGCTGCTATATCAAAAACATCAAAAACATATTAATATATTAATAATATAACACTTTAACAATACATTGTTCAATAATATACAACATGCCTCTCAGTTGACAAGCAACTGACCTCAGTTGATAAAATAATGCAACACTCTAACAATTATAATGCAGTGTTCAACATATTCCATATTAATATTACAATCCAACAATGCATTGGCCAACATATTCTATGTTACAATCCAACAATGCATTGGCTATTCCATATTTCAATCCAACAATGCATTGGCTAACATATTCCATGTTACAATCCAACAATGCATTGGCTAAGATATTCCATGTTACAATCCAACAATGCATTGGACAACATATTTCATGTTACAATCCAACAATGCATTGGCTATTTGAGATTTCAATCCAACAATGCATTGGCTAATCCATATTTCAATCCAACAATGCATTGTTCAACATATTCCATAAGGTATAACATGCCCCTCAGTTGAAGAAGCAACTGACCTCAGATGATAAAATAATAAACATGGATGGCCAGTCACATGTTTCATCACTGAATAAAGAAAATAGGCATGTGCCATGTAAAAATACATGCATGGAAATGTTCATGGAGCTGGTACATTAATGTGTTGGGGTATGATATACAGGATTTAAGTCAAAAATGTAATCCAAAAGTGATGACAAAAATGAATATCTGGATATGATAAAATAATAATTAATTTTCTAATCATGAATTTATACTTGAATGCATGTGCATATGAATTTTGTAAAAATTTCGGCAGCATAACGGCGTGATTTTGAAAATCGGAAAATTTCCGACAAACAATTTCCATGATACATAAAGAGACCAAAAGGGGATTACACACCCTGACATATGTATTTTTTTTCTCCTCGCTAACCTGCAATAAAATACATACCTGTCCCTGCAATAACATTTCATGTACCATACAAGAGAAACCATGTTTAAACGATGCGTATATTCCATGTTCGATGCAAAACATGCATGTCCAAAATGTAAATGGATGCAAAAAGAAGACAACTATGCATATAAATTGACAAGAAACGTATCTGGATGGTTACAAAGCAATTTGCCGATGTGTGCAGGTGCTGAAGATGATCCATCCCTTTATCATAATAGCATGACAATATGCCTTCAGGAATCGAGGCTACGAAAAGATGATTAAAAAAAAAAAATTATTTGATGATGAATGGGTAAAGTCCAAATTCTTTTGATCTTGGAAGAGAAGCTCAAAAGATATGTTATAGCCACTCTATAAAGAGATCGGAGATATCTTTCCATAGCAGTAAAACAAACTCTCAAAAATTAAAGGTAATATGCTTCTATAGACTAAATTGAATATGTAAATACATCACAATTATCAAACATGTAAGGTAAACTGTAAAGGTAAGAATGAATCTTTAAACTCTTCTTGAAAAGCCTTCCAGGTGCGTGGACAATCTGCACGACGAGAAAGATCATTCCACCATAACTGCGCTCGTCCTACCAAATAATTGGTGGCAAACTCAATTTTCTTATTTTCTGAATATAACCCATGAGAAAAGAAATCATTGAATAGGGATAGCCATGATAAGACAAAGCGGCCATCTTTTCGTCCGTCGAATTAAAGCATAGCATAACGTCCGTGTATGGCTTGTTGAAGTGCTTGAAGTTCTTGGTTCATAATCTCTAACTCTTGTTCGAATGAAACTCCAGGTAAAGGTGAATTAATGTAATCCGCCATGGTGCTCTTGGATCCTTGCTCTCAACCTTGGTGTATTGAACCTTCTTGTTTGCAACCTTGGTGTCTCGATCCGGTGTTCTCAACCTTGCTTGGTATCTTGAACACTCAATCAAGTGCCACCCAAAGATTACCAAGGATTTCACACTTGCAAGCACGCTCATTGGAAAGTTCATTCCGAGAGCTTTCCAACGGTATATTACACGCCTCAATCCGACCTACGGATTGAAAGTTACACTTAATTCTTTGTTGGGTTCATCCTAGAAATCGCCGCGAGCGCCTTGCACAAGTACCAAAGAAAGAGAGCTTGAATAACAATTCGAAGAGATGGTGGAGTGGTTAAAGTACTTCCCTTGAAAGTAGGAGGTTGTGGGTTCAAATCCTCCTACCTTAGGGACTCTAAACCTCTCTATTACCACTCAATAATTAAAATTGTCTCGCGCGTAGCCAACGGTCGCCAAGGGAGCCTTGGGTGCCAATGTTGCCATTGTATTGCCTAAGCTCTTTGCCTTAGTCCACGCCTTGGAGTAAGCCGAAGGAGAAGACGTAGGTGAAGACGTAGGTGAAGGTTCTGGATCAGGATCAGAAACAGAAACTGAAACAGAAACCGGAACCTTGGTGTATTGAACCTTCTTGTTTGCAACCTTGGTGTCTTGATCCCGTGTTCTCAACCTTGCTTGGTATCTTGAACACTCAATCAAGTGCCACCCAAAGATTACCAAGGATTTCACACTTGCAAGCACGCTCATTGGAAAGTTTGTTCCGAGAGCTTTCCAACGGTATATTACACGCCTCAATCCGACCTACGGATTGAAAGTTACACTTAATTCTTTGTTGGGTCCATCCTAGAAATCGACGCGAGCGCCTTACACAAGTACCAAAGAAAGAGAGCTTGAATAACAATTCCAAGAGATGGTGGAGTGGTTAAAGTACTTCCCTTGAAAGTAGGAGGTTGTGGGTTCAAATCCTCCTACCTTAGGGACTCTAAACCTCTCTATTACCACTCAAAAATTAAAATTGTTTCGCGCGTAGCCAACGGCTGCCAACAGTCGCCAAGGGAGCCTTGGGTGCCAATGTTGCCAATGTATTGCCTAAGCTCTTTGCCTTAGTCGACGCATTGGAGTAAGCCGAAGGAGAAGACGTAGGTGAAGACGTAGGTGAAGGTTCTGGATCAGGATCAGAAACAGAAACTAAAACAGAAACCGGAAGAGGAACAGGAACAAGAAACGGAGACGGAGACGAAATCGGAATCGCGAACAGAGAACAGAGAACAGAACCCTCTGTATTGACGCGTGCAGAGCTCTGATACCACTGTTGTCAGGATCTTACTCACGTGCATACAAAGATTACGGACACAGAAAACACACAGAGAATAGATGCTACAAGAGACGAGACACAATGCAGTATTGGGTGCAATCTCTTACCACGCACTCTGTTTCGACAGTCCACAGAGTGCATGTACTTATAGGACTTTTGATTACGTCGAAAATAGTGGTTACATGAAGGCGGCTTCGAAAAGCAGGCATGAAACTAAAAGTTGGTAACTTTTAGAGAAAGCCATTACTTTGAATAATAGAAACTACGGTCTACAACGACCGTTATTCTAACCATTACTTTTCTAACAATAGAACCTTCTACGCAGGTTTATTTACGAGCTAAATAATAATTATTCGGATTATTGATGTCCGCCCTTTCACGCCTTACACGCTCCTTACGAACCTTCAACTGCTATATCAAAAACATCAAAAACATATTAATATATTAATAATATAACACTTTAACAATACATTGTTCAATAATATACAACATGCCTCTCAGTTGACAAGCAACTGACCTCAGTTGATAAAATAATGCAACACTCTAACAATTATAATGCAGTGTTCAACATATTCCATATTACTATTACAATCCAACAATGCATTGGCCAACATATTCTATGTTACAATCCAACAATGCATTGGCTATTCCATATTTCAATCCAACAATGCATTGGCTAACATATTCCATGTTACAATCCAACAATGCATTGGCTAACATATTCCATGTTACAATCCAACAATGCATTGGCCAACATATTTCATGTTACAATCCAACAATGCATTGGCTATTTGATATTTCAATCCAACAATGCATTGGCTATTCCATATTTCAATCCAACAATGCATTGTTCAACATATTCCATAAGGTATAACATGCCCCTCAGTTGAAGAAGCAACTAACCTTAGGTGATAAAATAATAAACATGGATGGCCAGTCACATGTTTCATCACTGAATAAAGAAAATAGGCATGTGCCATGTAAAAATACATGCATGGAAATGTTCATGGAGCTGGTACATTAATGTGTTGGGGTATGATATACAAGATTTAAGTCAAAAATGTAATCCAAAAGTGATGACAAAAATGAATATCTGGATATGATAAAATAATAATTAATTTTCTGATCATGAATTTATACTTGAATGCATGTGCATATGAATTTTGTAAAAATTTCGGCAGCGTAACGGCGTGATTTTGAAAATCGGAAAATTTTCGACAAATAATTTTCATGATACATAAAGAGACCAAAAGGGGATTACACACCCTGACATATGTATTTTTTTTCTCCTCGCTAACCTGCAATAAAATACATACCTGTCCCTGCAAAAAGAATTCATGTACCATACAAGACAAACCATGTTTAAACGATGCGTATATTCCATGTTCGATGCAAAACATGCATGTCCAAAATGTAAATGGATGGAAAAAGAAGACAACTATGCATATAAATTGACAAGAAACGTATCTGGATGGTTACAAAGTAATTTGCCGATGTGTGCAGGTGCTGAAGATGATCCACCCCTTTATCACAATAGCATGACAATATGCCTTCAGGAATCGAGGCTACGAAAAGATGATTAAAAAAAAAAAAAATTGTTTGATGATGAATGGGTAAAGTCCAAATTCTTTTGATCTTGGAAGAGAAGCTCAAAAGATATGTTATAGCCACTCTATAAAGAGATCGGAGATATCTTTCCATAGCAGTAAAACAAAATCTCAAAAATTAAAGGTAATATGCTTCTATAGACTAAATTCAATATGTAAATACATCACAATTATCAAACATGTAAGGTAAACTGTAAAGGTAAGAATGAATCTTTAAACTCTTCTTGAAAACCCTTCCAGGTGCGTGGACAATTTGCACGACGAGAAAGATCATTCCACCATAACTGCGCTCGTCCTACCAAATAATTGGTGGCAAACTCAATTTTCTTATTTTTTGAATATAACCCATCAGAAAAGAAATCGTTGAATAGGGATAGCCATGATAAGACAAAATGGCCATCTTTTCGTCCGTCGAATTGAAGCATAGCATAACGTCCGTGTATGGCTTGTTGAAGTGCTTGAAGTTCTTGGTTCATAATCTCTAACTCTTGTTCGAATGAAACTCCAGGTAAAGGTGAATTACTGTAATCCGCCATGGTGCTCTTGGATCCTTGCTCTCAACCTTGGTGTATTGAACCTTCTTGTTTGCAACCTTGGTGTCTCGATCCCGTGTTTTCAACCTTGCTTGGTATCTTGAACACTCAATCAAGTGCCACCCAAAGATAACCAAGGATTTCACACTTGCAAGCTAGCTCATTGGAAAGTTCGTTCCGAGAGCATTCCAACGGTATATTACACGCCTCAATCCGACCTACGGATTGAAAGTTACACTTAATTCTTTGTTGGGTCCATCCTAAAAATCGCCGCGAGCGCCTTGCACAAGTACCAAAGAAAGAGAGCTTGAATAACAATTCCAAGAGATGGTGGAGTGGTTAAAGTACTTCCCTTGAAAGTAGGAGGTTGTGGGTTCAAATCCTCCTACCTTAGGGACTCTAAACCTCTCTATTACCACTCAAAAATTAAAATTGTCTCGCGCGTAGCCAACGGTCGCCAAGGGAGCCTTGGGTGCCAATGTTGCCAATGTATTGCCTAAGCTCTTTGCCTTAGTCGACGCCTTGGAGTAAGCCGAAGGAGAAGACGTAGGTGAAGACGTAGGTGAAGGTTCTGGATCAGGATCAGAAACAGAAACTGAAACAGAAACCGGAAGAGGAACAGGAAATGGAGACGGAGACGAAATCGGAATCGCGAACAGAGAACAGAACCCTCTGTATTGACGCGTGCAGAGCTCTGATACCACTTTTGTCAGCATCTTACTCACGCGCATACAGAGATTACGGACACAGAAAACACACAGAGAATAGACGCAACAAGAGACGAGACACAACGCAGTATTGGGTGCAATCTCCCCCCACGCACTCTGTTTCGACAGTCCACAGAGTGCATGTATTTATAGGACTTTTGATTACGTCGAAAATAGTGGTTACATTAGGGCGGCTTCGAAAAGCAGGCGTGAAACTAAAAGTTGGTAACTTTTACAGAAAGCCATTACTTTGAATAATAGAAACTACGGTCTATAACGACCCTTAGTCTAACCATTACTTTTCTAACAATAGAACCTTCTACGCAGGTTTATTTACAAGCTAAATAATAATTATTCGGATTATTGATGTCCGCCCTTTCAAGTCTTGCACGCTCCTCACAAACTTTCAGCTGCTATATCAAAAACATCAAAAACATATTAATATATTAATAATATAACACTTTAACAATACATTGTTCAATAATATACAACATGCCTCTCAGTTGACAAGCAACTGACCTCAGTTGATAAAATAATGCAACACTCTAACAATTATAATGCAGTGTTCAACATATTCCATATTACTGTTACAATCCAACAATGCATTGGCCAACATATTCTATGTTACAATCCAACAATGCATTGGCTATTCCATATTTCAATCCAACAATGCATTGGCTAACATATTCCATGTTACAATCCAACTATGCATTGGCAAACATATTCCATGTTACAATCCAACAATGCATTGGCCAACATATTTCATGTTACAATCCAACAATGCATTGGCTATTTGATATTTCAATCCAACAATGCATTGGCTATTCCATATTTCAATCCAACAATGCATTGTTCAACATATTCCATAAGGTATAACATGCCCCTCAGTTGAAGAACCAACTGACCTCAGGTGATAAAATAATAAACATGGATGGCCAGTCACATGTTTCATCATTGAATAAAGAAAATAGGCATGTGCCATGTAAAAATACATGTATGGAAATGTTCATGGAGCTGGTACATTAATGTGTTGGGGTATGATATACAGGATTTAAGTCAAAAATGTAATCCAAAAGTGATGACAAAAATGAATATCTGGATATGATAAAATAATAATTAATTTTCTAATCATGAATTTATACTTGAATGCATGTGCATATGAATTTTGTAAAAATTTTGGCAGCATAACGGCGTGATTTTGAAAATCGGAAAATTTCCGACAAACAATTTCCATGATACATAAAGAGACCAAAAGGGGATTACACACCCTGACATATGTATTTTTTTTCTCCTCGCTAACCTGCAATAAAATACATACCTGTCCCTGCAATAAGAATTCATGTACCATACAAGACAAACCATGTTTAAACAATGCGTATATTCCATGTACGATGCAAAACATGCATGTCCAAAATGTAAATGGATGCAAAAAGAAGACAACTATGCATATAAATTGACAAATAACGTATCTGGATGGTTACAAAGTAATTTGCCGATGTGTGCAGGTGCTGAAGATGATCCACCCCTTTATCATAATAGCATGACAATATGCCTTCAGGAACCGAGGCTACGAAAAGATGATTAAAAAAAAAAAAAATTGTTTGATGATGAATGGGTAAAGTCCAAATTCTTTTGATCTTGGAAGAGAAGCTCAAAAGATATGTTATAGCCACTCTATAAAGAGATCGGAGGTATCTTTCCATAGCAGTAAAACAAAATCTCAAAAATTAAAGGTAATATGCTTCTATAGACTAAATTGAATATGTAAATACATCACAATTATCAAACATGTAAGGTAAACTGTAAAGGTAAGAATGAATCTTTATAGGACTTTTGATTACGTCGAAAATAGTGGTTACATGAGGGCGGCTTCGAAAAGCAGGCGTGAAACTAAAAGTTGGTAACTTTTAGAGAAAGCCATTACTTTGGATAATAGAAACTGCGGTCTACAACGACCCTTATTCTAACCATTACTTTTCTAACAATAGAACCTTCTACGCAGGTTTATTTACAAGCTAAATAATAATTATTCGGATTATTGATATCCGCCCTTTCACGCCTTGCACGCTCCTCACGAACCTTCAGCTGCTATATAAAAAACATCAAAAACATATTAATATACTAATAATATAACACTTTAACAATACATTGTTCAATAATATACAACATGCCTCTCAGTTGACAAGCAACTGACCTCAGTTGATAAAATAATGCAACACTCTAACAATTATAATGCAGTGTTCAACATATTCCATATTACTGTTACAATCCAACAATGCATTGGCCAACATATTCTATATTACAATCCAACAATGCATTGGCTATTCCATATTTCAATCCAACAATGCATTGGCTAACATATTCCATGTTACAATCCAACAATGCATTGGCCAACATATTTTGTGTTACAATTCAACAATGCATTGGCTATTTGATATTTCAATCCAACAATGCATTGGCTATTCCATATTTCAATCCAACAATGCATTGTTCAACATATTCCATAAGGTATAACATGCCCCTCAGTTGAAGAAGCAACTGACCTCAGGTGATAAAATAATAAACATGGATGGCCAGTCACATGTTTCATCACTGAATAAAGAAAATAGGCATGTGCCATGTAAAAATACATGCATGGAAATGTTCATGGAGCTGGTACATTAATGTGTTGGGGTATGATATACAGGATTTAAGTCAAAAATGTAATCCAAAAGTGATGACAAAAATGAATATCTGGATATGATAAAATAATAATTAATTTTCTAATCATGAATTTATACTTGAATGCATGTGCATATGAATTTTGTAAAAATTTCGGCAGCATAACGGCGTGATTTTGAAAATCGGAAAATTTCCGACAAACAATTTCCATGATACATAAAGAGACCAAAAGGGGATTACACATCCTGACATATGTATTTTTTTTCTCTTCGCTAACCTGCAATAAAATACATACCTGTCCCTGCAAAAAGAATTCATGTACCATACAAGACAAACCATGTTTAAACGATGCGTATATTCCATGTTCGATGCAAAACATGCATGTCCAAAATATAAATGGATGCAAAAAGAAGACAACTATGCATATAAATTGACAAGAAACGTATCTGGATGGTTACAACGTAATTTGCCGCTGTGTGCAGGTGTTGAAGATGATCCACCCCTTTATCATAATAGCATGACAATATGCCTTCAGGAATCGAGGCTACGAAAAGATGATTAAAAAAAAAAAAATTGTTTGATGATGAATGGGTAAAGTCCAAATTCTTTTGATCTTGGAAGAGAAGCTCAAAAGATATGTTATAGCCACTCTATAAAGAGATCGGAGATATCGTTCCATAGCAGTCAAACAAAATCTCAAAAATTAAAGGTAATATGCTTCTATAGACTAAATTCAATATGTAAATACATCACAATTATCAAACATGTAAGGTAAACTGTAAAGGTAAGAATGAATCTTTAAACACTTCTTGAAAAGCCTTCCAGGTGCGTGGACAATCTGCACGACCAGAAAGATCATTCCACCATAACTGCGCTCGTCCTACCAAATAATTGGTGGCAAACTCAATTTTCTTATTTTCTGAATATAAACCATCGGAAAAGAAATTGTTGAATAGGGATAGCCATGATAAGACAAAGCGGCCATCTTTTCGTGCGTCGAATTGAAGCATAGCATAACGTCCGTGTATGGCTTGTTGAAGTGCTTGAAGTTCTTGGTTCATAATCTCTAACTCTTGTTCGAATGAAACTCCAGGTAAAGGTGAATTACTGTAATCCGCCATGGTGCTCTTGGATCCTTGCTCTCAACCTTGGTGTATTGAACCTTCTTGTTTGCAACCTTGGTGTCTTGATCCCGTGTTCTCAACCTTGCTTGGTATCTTGAACACTCAATCAAGTGCCACCCAAAGATTACCAAGGATTTCACACTTGCAAGCTAGCTCATTGGAAAGTTCGTTCCGAGAGCTTTCCAACGGTATATGTAGCTCAGCGATGAGTAGCACCTCCTTTAATGTCAATCCGGGGAGACGTGAGGATGGTATGAAGACCACGAGCAAGTGGAAGCACAAGTGCGTGGGTGAGAAGCACACAAGCATGCACACACATACACACACACGCGCACACACAGTAAGAACAAAGAGAGTAAGACAATGGAATTACTTCTATTGCAAGAAAGTTCTCATACAAGCTCAAACTGCAAGAAGCTCACCCCAAAAATGAGCTCTCTAGCTCTATTTATAGTTTTTGACTGACTTTGGCCCTGTTCAGACCTAGTGTCCGGCCTAGTTAAAAATTAGGTTCCGGGGCTTATTTGAGGGCCCAAACGAGATCTAAAAATTATGAAAATTGGCAGGCAACTACATCTAAGGCTCCCCAAGCTCGAGGACTCCTCGGCTTGTACAAAATGGAGCTACAAAAAGGTGAAATGATATTTACAAGGGTTTGTAGTGATGAGAATCACTTTAGAATGATGTTGGGGTTTTTGAAAAAATGAAGAGTAGCCTCAGTGCTAGATCTGCATGTGTGTCCATACTTGTTTCTTCCCGCATCCTGTCAACACTCTCCCCCCCCTAGGGTCTGTCGCCTCTGACAGACCTCTTTTCCGCCGTTTGATCAATGTATTTTTGCAGGAGGTCGGTTGCCACTTCGTGTTCTTTGATTTTTAAACCTCTGATTAGATCTCGTTGCAAGGCCTCCCAATCCACTGTACCAGGCATGTCAGGTTGTGGCATCGTGTAAAGCTCGGAGTGCATCGTTTGCTCACATGCAAAGAGATGGAGTAGATGCGTAGGCCGTGGCGCAAATACCTCTGAATGTGCTTCCCAAAACCCCGTGGTGAACATGTCGTCAAACGTTTGCTTGTAGCAGGCAGGGAGGTATCTTATGCGTGCATGCCATGCGTAAGCCACTCGTATGCTCGGGGTTGTGCTCATATCATATAGCAGGTCGTAGTTACCATTGATAAACCCTGGAATAGGAGGTTGAATCTGGCATACATTGCGAAAAGTTTTGAGTACGACCTGCATCATGTCGAGGATCTTGAGCATCATCTGGGCAGCGACATCTGGCATCGGGTGGAGGCGTGGTATCCAATGTCTGATGGTTGCAATCATGTATGACACTGTAGGAGTACCGGTTGGGGGGGCGATAGCGGGGTAATTGAGCCATTCTTTACAGTTTGCGTTATTCTGAACCTTGATGGCAAAAGCTTTCCATGATCTGCGTCTTTGCACTGGCCCAAAACACGGATTGTACTTCAAGTGCATGGGGGCATGATCCCATGTTCGAAGCATTTCTGGGTAAGTTTCGAGTAGCTTTTGCCTCCACGTTGGTTGGAATATGGCCCCCTTTCGTGCCGCTTCTGGTATGTCTTCTGGTTCGAACTGTGTGGCAAATGTTGGGCACTTGTTGGTGACTCGTTTGATTTCTGCATTGTAGTCAGCCAACAATACAAAATAGGGCTTGTATTGCAGTTCTGAGCTAGTGATCAGGCGTCTAGGAGCGAGGTGCCTGAAGTATTCTGAGTGAAGGATGGTGTCCTCAACGGCCTTCATTGCCAGCATCTGAGTGGATATCCGCTCCTGATGAGTTTTCCCCATCTCCTCTACTTGTTTCATCCATGCCGATGGGGGTTCCTCATAGGTATCTTGACCTTCTTCTGTTACGCGTCCACCTGGAAGTGGTTGAGGCTCGTAGTTGTCGTCGAATGCTTCCTCCACTGGGATGGTAACTGCTTCTTCTTCTGACGGTTGCTCTGGGGGGGAAGGGGGTCGTTCGTACTGCATCAACTTCAGCTTTAATTCTGCGATCTGCTGCTGTAACTCCAGCACGTCATTGGGCGTTAAATGTTCAGGTTCGGTTGAAGTAGCAGCGTCTGTCATTTCTTTATGTTCTTGTCGGTGTGGTGTAGACTCTTGGGGTCTCTGTACGTCCTTTAGCTGGTCGGCAAGCTGATCATGTGCTTCTAATAGATTGGCATACGTTTCCAAGATTTGTTGTATGCTTTCTGAGGGGACCGCTTGAAATTTGACCGGGTCTATGGGAGCCCCCGGGGTGTTCTCCATGGCAGCCTCGAGGTTCTCTTGGTTTTGTTGTTGAAGCCGTCTATTCTCTTCTTGCGCTGCCGCCAGATGTCGTCGTAGCAAAGCCATGTTTCGTTGAAGCCGTGCATTGCGGCTCATTTGATCGCGCAGCTGTTCCTCCATGGCTTTGCTCTCTTCCATATGCTCCGCTTTGAGTTGCGCATTTACCTGTTCGAGGGCGAATATCTTGCTTTGTGACTCCGTATGAATGAACTCCAAAGCAGTGACACGCTCTTGGAGTGTTGCTGTGAGGGTGCAAAGCCCTTTGTTATTTTCTTCCAATAATGTATATTCTTGCTTAAGCTGAGTGGCAGCTTCAAGCATCGTGTCGAGTGCAAGACTAAATGAGGTGGAAGATGCAGGGGGTTGGGAAGTGGGAATGGGAAAAGTGGATGTTGTGCCTACCGTGTGGGGAAGTGGTGATGAGAGTGTAATAACCTGTGATGGTGTTGTGAGAACAGTGGTGGTGGGTGATCCAGCGGATGGTGAGATGTCCATGGGATCGGACATGAGTGAGTGTGATTCGTGAAATGTGAACACCGGGACGGTGGGTGGTGTGATAGTGGTGGCCGTGAATGTGGGGGAGTGAATTTGGGGAAGGGACTTTTTCTTATGTTCTTCAACCTGTTGAAGAATGTTTACGAGGTAGGTCCAGAAGGAGGGTTGGGTGGTTAGTGTGGTGCTCGAGGCAGTTACAAGGGACGGGATAGGTAGAGTTTGGGGGGAAGGAAATGGGGGGATGGAGGGCAAGGAGATGGAAAGAGTCTGACTAGTGACCGATGGTTGTCCAACGGCATGGGGGAAGAAAGGGTGACCTAATTGAGGTTCAAAAACTTGAGTGACAGAGGTGGACGAGGGTGAAGGAAGGAGAGTGGAAATGGGGGTGTGTACAATGGTTTCACTATAGGAGGAGAATGGTTGTGTAGAAAGACACGTGGAGAGAGGCTCTGATGGTGGGATAGGAGATGATGGGGGAGATGGGGCATGCGTAACTTCCTCCGGTTCATCATTGTGCCTAGGGCTAATCATGTGCACATCTTCTGATGTGGACGTAGCTAACACGGTAGATACTTCCATCTGAATCATCTTTCCTTGTCGCGGCCGTGTATCAATTCTTCTTTGATCATAAGCAGGGTTCTCTTGACAGACCAAGGTTCTTAATGCTTCACTGATGCCACAGGTGTCCGCCAAAAGATTTAGCGATTCTACAAATTGGGGGTCGATATGCTCTGACTGTAACATCTGGTTTACTAGGGCCCTATTTGCTTCTTCTGACATTTTATGGCGGCTTTGTACCTGCTTGATTGTCTGGTATAATCGTTTGAGCTGTGCCGTATATGCAGGGGCTTCGTCTTCACTCTCTTCTGGGTTATTCCTTGGTGCCTGCTCCTGGGCTTGTGTGTTTGGACTTGGGGGAGGTTGTGTCACTCCTAGCTCCTGTACGCTGCTTGTCTCACCTCGTGCATATTCTCTTTGGGTTGATGTCCCCGGATCGACATTGTCAGGACAACCTTCACTGTCTGATAGGTGAGCCGTCTGCAGAAATGTTTCAAAATCAAAATTTGGGTCTTCGGTGAAAGTGGCCATCGCTGCAAATTCTGCATCGGTAGGTAGCGGAGGGGCAGAGGGAGTGGGCTGTACCACCTCTCTTGGTTGAGACTCCTGGAGATGAATTGTGATTGGTGCCACTGGGGCTTCCTCTCTAGTGGAGACTTCGGTAGTGGTTGCTGGAGGGATCAGGACTTGTGAAAGGGATCCACGCATTCTTTTTGCAGGCTGACTCCCTGACTTTCGCCCTTTAAACAACTCCAGATGTGCATACTTGAGGGCTCGAGCAACTGGCACATCATACGCCAGACATCTGTAGATGATTCTCGTCAACGCACAGCAACCATGTAGGGTGGGCTTCCTCACCCCCCGCTTGCCTGCCTCATATACCTGATCTAAGATCCATACTGGCATCTTAATGGGCAAGCTGCCGGTCTCTGCTAAATACAGTCCGTACCATATCTTCTTGTGAGGCTGAGTGAAACGGTCTTGAGCTGGAAATGCGAAGTGCTGGAGGCACATCCGCAGGGGTATGGCGATGTTGGGGGTGAGGGCGCACATGTCTTTGAGCTTCTTGACTCTATTGCTTTTCATTGATTCTGGTATCAGGGGGTCGCGATCTGAAGGCACATGAGTGCCATACATTTGAAGGGCTTCCCTGATTAATGTTACATTTAGTTCAAACTTCCTCATCTCCTCCAGATTAGATAAGGAGGGCACCCAGAATGTGCCTGAATGATCTTTATCCCCGGTAGGTTTCATCGTGGCAATCAAGTAGTAACACCTGAGGAAGTCAGGTTTTGGTAGAGCTGCACTGAAGTAAGTTTGCAGTCCTGCCTTTCGCCAGATCTCTTGAAGGGGAGCTGCATTTTGTAAGGCCTCAAATTCTCTTGAAAAGAATTGGAAGGTCCACCAAACCCCTCCACACTCCATCTTGGACTCCCAGATGTGGTCCGCGTCTCCCAAATCCCCTGGCATTTCATTGAACCAATGGGAGTGCCCTTTTACTCTTTCGGTTAGTCCACTGGGTGGATCTGGAATAGGGATTCTTCGCACATTCAAGAATTCTTCAGGTCTAGCCGTTGGTGGAGCTTCCACTGGCATGGCATCCCAGTTGATGGGGGCACCAGATCCTGCCTGAGAGCTTGTGCCTGCCGCGGTTGCCATGAGAGTATGTCGCTTATCTGCTGGAAGACGAAAGGCACATTAGTGTTGCATAGGAAACAAGATGTAATGGTGTTCCCTTCACAATACTAACATGACAATCCAGGAGGTCAGTAGTTAGTGGTGAGGTGTTTATGATATGTGTGAGTGGTGATTAAAGGTCAGTGTCATCCTAGATGCGTACTTTGGTTATGCAATGGACTCGAAATGCTTCTGTGTTAGTGTGGACGGATTTACAGAAGATGGTCAGGGGGTTTAGTACACAGTTTAACTCTCCACACTTTGATACAGGAGTCGTAGCTTTTAGAGCTAAGGACAGGTGAAGACTTTGGTCTGAGTGTGTGATGTGGTTGGGACCTTGTGGGTACCCATTTCCAGACATTCCTGGGGTTGATGGGAGTGTGGACAGTGAGAGGTGTAGGTATCTTGTCACTTCCTGAGTTGTTGGCCAAGAGTGCTTGTGAGAGCTGCTTCATCCTTGTGTCTATAGTTGAAGTAATTTGGGCTTGTAAGCTAGCCTTGGGCACCCATATCTGTCTAGCATTAGGGATGGCCTTCATTGACCGCTTAGGGACCCAAATAGAGATGGTGTGCCTAGGGGTGATCCTAGGGGGCTTCTTAGCTTTGATCCTTGATTGTGAGGCTCGTTTCTTGTCTCCTTGAGAATCTGCAATTGGAGCTGTAGGTCTCCCATCCTTGCGTATCCAGATCTGCTTCACGCCACGAGATGCTCCATGATGCGCAGGTTGGCGCTCCTTCCTCTTGATCAGCGGTCTCCCTCGTATAGAGTGATGTTCGGTCCGTTCGTTTAGAATCTTCTGTGGATCAATTAGGAACTCCTTCTTGGCTCCTGAACCTTCAGTAAGGTTGACATTCCTCTGCACCATAGAAGTTTGGAAAAGCACATCGTGGTTATCTTCATATGGATTCCTGGAGGGACCAGGAGTTGTTGCCTGTTCTATTGGTTTGAGTGCTTGATTTTCTAATTCAATCGTGAGACGACTTTGGCCTACCCAAGCCTGAAGAAGTCCACTTCTTAGGTTCAGGTTGACTGCGTGATCATAGATCCAGTCTTGGCCCAATATAAGCGGTTCGGTCAGATCCTCGTCTTCACACACTAGCACTTTTACTGGCATGCGGACCTCTTGTATGTAGAGGGGAAGATCCACCTCTCCCATACAAGGGGTTTCAACACCTCCTAATCCTATCAGATATGCTTCTATGGGTTTTACCTCCAACTGCAGCTGCTGGCAGTAAGAAAGCCGAACTGCACTCGTGGCTGCTCCTGAATCAATTAAAGCTCTCACGCTTGTGCTGCGGTCTCTTTGTCCTATTTCTAGGATCACAAAAGGTCGTCGGTCCACTATCTTATGGGTACGTTCACCTGAGGCCTCACACATGGCCATGTAATAGCCTGGAGACTCTTCAGTGTTAGTCATAGGCTGGTCCCTTCCTTGTCTTCTCAACTTCATTCGTTTGATACGTTCTAAGGCCTCTGCCTGTGCTTCCTCTCGAATTCGTTTTTCCTCCTCTTTACGTTGCTTAGCAATATTGAGTCGGCTTAGCATCTCCTCCGTGAGGGGTTCCTGATACAGCTTGACTCTGCATCCGCTAATATAGTTTGGGAGGACCTCCCCCTCTAAAGTGGCTAGCTGTACTGCTCCACTCGTGGAGATCCTATTAATGATCATAGGTCCGTAGCCTCTCTTCTCTAGCTTTCTTGCATGTTGTTTCAATGTGTAGACTAACACTAGATCTCCTGCTTTCAAGCCCTTATCCTTCACATGGGCATCAAAGTATGCCTTTTGCCGTTTCTTTGCAGCATAGATGCCTGCTGCAGCTCGTAGCCTCATCTCACCTAAACGCTCTAGATCAAAGATCCTAGAGGACAACTCGTGTCCATTCCACTCATGCTCGTGTGCTACTCTTAAAGCTGGAATTAGGAAATCTAAGGGTAGCACCGCATTTTGTCCGAAGACCATCTGAAATGGGGTGGCATTGAGTACCGTTTTGTAAGCAACTCGGTATGCCCAAACAGCATGATGAAGTTGTTTGTCCCAATCAGAGCGTTTATTGTTTACAAGTTTCGTCAATACATTACACAGGATCTTATTCGTGCTCTCGGCTTGTCCGTTAGCTTGCGGGTGATAGGGTGCAGACTTCTTATGTACCACCATGAATTCTTGAAGGAGATTTTCAATGACCTCATTCAAGAAGTGCGTACCTCTATCACTAACCAATTCTATTGGTAACCCATATCTAGTGAACACATTTTCGAATAAGAATTTAGCCGTCGTTTGAGCATCATTCTTTGTCGTGGCTTTTACTTCCACCCACTTTGTAAGGTAATCTGTGGCTACAATAATATACTCTGCATGGGAGTTCCTAGCTGGGGGGTTGATGGGACCTACAAAGTCTATACCCCACTTTGAAAATGCACGTCCTCCCATCATTGGCCTCAAGGGCATTTCATCTTTTCTTATCGGATATTGGGCACGTTGGCATGTGTCGCAACTCTTCACATAAGTATGTGCATCCATATGAAGAGTGGGCCACCACAGTCCTGAGAATAGAATGGTCTTAATTACTCTGTCAGGCCCAAAGTGTCCACCTGCAACACCGCTGTGTGCCGTTTCTAAGACTTTCAGGTAGTCTGATTCATGTACGCACAGTCTTAGATAACCATCCTTGCCTCTTCTGTATAGGTTATCCCCTACTAAGCCATAGTCTTGAGCCTCTTGCTCCATGCTCCGTCTTCTTGCAAGACTAGCCTGATTGGGTAATGTTCCCGATCTCATGAACTCGACCAGTGGAGCACTCCAATCTGGGATTAATGACATGTGATAAAGAGTGGCATGCTCCACTGGGGGTCTCTCCTGACACCCTGGACAGCTCTGGATCCACTCTTGTATTTCTTTGTCCATGCTAGGCCAATATACTCCTAAGCGTTTTAGATTCTGCATGGTTCGTTGTTTAGAGTAGTGATTCCCTAGCAGTCCCTCATGGGCTTGTTGCAGCCAACTAGCATGTTCATCATCCTCGACACAACAGGCTAATACGCCCTCGTTATCTTGCTTGTACATACTTCCGGCTAATATTTGATACTTTAGCGATTTTACAATTTCCTCTTTGCTTGTCTTAACATTTTTATTTGCAGGCCCGAAGGTTAGGACTGGTACCAACTTATTTGCCCATTTAGGAACAACTTCTAAATTGAACAGATAAGCATCGGGCAATTCGTCAGGCACTCCTTGCGGTGGCTCTCCTGAAGTGATGCGAGAAAGATGGTCTGCCCTAAGATGGGTTCTACCTTTCCTGACAACAACTTCAAAGTCGTATTCCATTAGTAAGAGGAACCATCTTACTAAGCGACCTGTATTGCAAGGTTTATTGACCAAATATAGTAGCGCTTGATGATCAGTGAAAAACTTGAACTTATTGGCCAATAGATAGTGTCTAAACTTTTTCACAGCATATATCATGCCCAAGCCTTCTCTCTCCGTTGTGGTGTAATTTCGTTCAGCTGCATTTAATTGCCTACTAGCATATGCTATCGGCAAATCTAGATTTCCTTCACCTGTGGGTTGTGCTAGCACACATCCTATTGCATGATTGGAGGCATCCACATGGACATGAAAGGGTTTGCTCCAATCCGGAGTAGTCAGTATTGGTGCTGTGCACAAACGTCTCTTCAGCTCATTGAAGGAAGTCTCGCATTCCTCATTCCATTCAAAATTCGTTAACAGCCCATAAAGAGGTTTAGCTATGATGGCATACATGTGGATAAATCTACGGTAATATCCACAATGGCCCATAAATGCTTGTACCTCTTTCACATTTCGAGGTCTGGCCAATTCTGCTATTGCTCTTACCTTGTCTTCGTCTGTTGATATTCCATTCTTCGAAACAATGTGACCTAAGATCTTACCTTGGCGTACCATAAACACACACTTCTCTGGATTCAGACACACTCGATAATCTCTACACTTGTTGAAGATTTGCCTGAGTTCAGGGATGTGGTAACTTCTCTCTTGGGAATGAGCGCACAAATCATCCACATATACTTCTAAGCTCTTTCGCAAGAACTCTTTGAAGACATGACACATGAGTCTTTGGAATGTTGCAGGTGCATTGGTGAGCCCAAATGGCATCACTCGGAATGCAAAGATCCCCCATTCTGTGGCAAAGGCCGTTTTGTGTTGATCTTCGGGGGCAATGGCTACTTGGTTGTAACCTGAAAATCCATCAAGGAAACTGTAAACTTCCTTGCCTGCAACACGCTCCAAAAGATGTTCGGTGATGGGAAGTGGATAACTGTCTCTAATCGTAGCGGCGTTAACTTTTTTAAGGTTAATGCACACTCGCAATTTCCCATTCTTCTTGGGCACCACTACAATAGGGGACACCCATTCAGTGTGCTCAATCTCATAGATGAATCCGGCTTCAATCAGCCTGTCAATTTCCTCCTTTATTTTGGCCGCATAATTGTCATTATATGTGTAGGGTTTTTGTTTGGTGGGCTTAGCTTCAGCGGTCATCGGAATCGTATGAGAGCAGATCTCTGGATCTACTCCTTTCAAGTCTCTATAATGCCATGCAAACACATCCCTATATTCCCTTAATAGAGCTACAAGTTCTGCTTCTTCTTCTGCACTTAGGTCGTCTCCTATGTACGTACATCGCTCTTCGTTCCCTTCAACGGTCACTACAATTTTTTTGGTCTTTTCTTTATTGTCATATGCTTCTCCTATAATGGCCTCTCTCTTAGGCATTCGTACCAAAATTTTCCGGTCTTCCACTTCATATTTCTTGAAATTCTCTGGTACTTCAAACAACGATTCTTCCTCTTCTTGTCTCACTACTTTCCTTTTCTTTTTCTTCTGACCTCCTTCACTTCCTTCCTTTGAACTTATTGTGTTAATGCTCGCAAGGGGTTCTTCTTCCTTTTGGGTTAACACCCCTAAGTCTTCTAAGTAGTGTTCCTCTGAGTCAAAGTAGGTATCCATCACAATGGATTCTAGATCATCGTCACTCTCTTCTTCTTCTATGGACTCGCTAGGATCACACTCTTCCAACAAGGGCTGACACATGAACACTGAAATATCATAACCCTCCTCATCACAATGAGGTGTCCATTGTTCTTCATTGACTGCAATGTCCATGGTAGCTAAGATTTCTGCCCAACCATGAGGCTCAAATTCCTCATCTGGAAATATCATCGGTGTATAGGCTGGGTCTTTTATTGGTCTATCTCCAGGGGAAGTTCCTTCTTCTCTCGCTTTCCGACGCTTTTCCTCTTCCTCCGCGACCTTGCACATCCACAAGTGAGTATCTTCATGCAGCCAGGATGGTTCAGGTGAACTTCCAGAACGCACGGAGATAGAATCTTCTTTCGCTTTGTGGATAGGATTCCACTGTAGGGGTGGTACATCTCTGAAGGTGTGATCCTTCAGATTGACCTTGGTGGTGACCCCTAAGTGCTGTAAGTACAAGGAGTTGGTTCCCCAATCCTGTACTATTTGCAATTGTCGTAGGAAAGGTCTTCCTAGGATCATCTCGTAAACATTATTCTTCTCAAAGTCACATATAGCAAACGTATGTTCAAACTCCACACCACAAGTGGTTAGAGTTATCCCTTCAAGCAATCCGAGAGGTCTTTCAAAATGACCATCTGCCATTTGAAGTTTCATTCTCGTTGGTCTTAAGGTGGGTTTGCCCCATCGTTTCCACAAGGAGGTAGTTGCGATAGCAACTCCCGCACCCGAATCCACAATTGCTTTGGTTGTGTAACCTTGATAGGTGATCGGAAGATAAGTGTTACCTTCTTCACCTTCGCTCATGTCTCCTATCTTGTCGAGAGGTATCTCGGGAACTTTCTGCTTAGAGCCTACTTTTGGTAAATTGGATTCAAGTTCTGGAACCTGATCCTTCACATGATTCCAGAGCTCCGGTTTTGCCTTGAGCAGCTCCTCTACAGTGAGGTGACATTGAACCTTAGTGTTTTTCATGACATCAGTGTTCTTGGGAATCACTGAGTCTTCATTTCTTACCAATATAGTGGGCGCTCTGATCTGGAGAGATTCAGATTCCCATGGGCCTGTGAAATGAGGCAACTCTTGTAAAGAATTAGATTCAAAATCTAATCTCTCATCCTCTTGTTGCTCTGCTTGATCCCCATAGATAGAGGGAATGTCTTGGGGAAATTGATCACGAAGATCATCAATCTCAGGAATAGGAGGGGAATCACCCTTCTCTTTGGCCCATTTCTCTTCTTGTATTTCCCGCAAGAACTCTGGAGAGTACTGTTGTATTGAAGGAGGTATTCCAGCATCCGTAGAATTAGGGACATAAGCTACCATTTGTGGTGAGCTTCCTCTTTCAACAACTGGTTGAGCCTGTGGAGGTAAAGAAACTTGTGATTTGTTTACCAACTGCTCTAACCTTTCTAGTAAGCCTTGGAAATGCAAATCCGGCTTGACAGCGTTCGTCTGACTGAACTTTTGGCTAGTCTCAAGTATAGCTTGAGCTTGTTCTACCATTTTCATACACATCTTCATCCGTTCAATCTCTAAGTCGGCTCTAGGGTAACTCCTGTCTAGGTTTGCAGCTGTTGGCCCTTCTTGAAGTCAAGCCTGGTAGGCCTTGAACATCATGTCCAAGCCTTCAGGAGTGGGGTCAGCTAATACTGATCCTACTCGGGGTGGTGGGTGGGTTACGTGGGGTGTATTAGAGGGTGGAGGAATGGAGGGTGATGGGGGAGGTAATGGTGGAAGTGTGTGGGAGTGCGGTTGAGATGTGATCTCTGTGATTTTTGCCTTGGTTTCTCTCAAGCTTTCTTCAAGTTCGTTTATCTTTTTTGCCCATTGCCTCTTCATCCTTTCACGACTCTCCTTCCAGGCTCTAGTCCTCTTTTTGGTTATGCTCTCTGTCTCACTCACCTCGGGGCTCTGTTCGGGACCAACACCTTGGTGTTGTTGAAGTGCCTGGGCTCTTGTGATCACCTGCACAGGTGCAGTGGAAGTCACGCTTCCTATGGAGTCTACAACTAATCCCACAACATTGATAGGAGTGATCTTAGGCATGTTATTGGGGTTTTTTGGGCAATCTCGTAGGAGATGCTCTTTCCCGCAGTCTTGACAAAAGCCCTGAATGGTTACTGGCTGAGGCTGTGTAGGGGCAGGCAGTGGACAATCACGTATAAGGTGATCTCCCTGACATCTGAAGCATGGCCCTCTAGGAAATGGGGGTCGTACCTGCCTAGGTTGAGGTCTAGAGTTGGGGTTTGTGTACATGACATTAGAATACTCCGGTTCCCCACTATTTTCACTTGGGTCCTCATAGTAGTATGACTCGTTATGCTCAGGTGACTGCATGTAGTAAGCCTGTGGGCTATCAATATATGTGGAGTCAAGACTATGGTCACTTGGATCACTGTCTGATAGCAATGGGGTGACTGGAACTATGGCTCTATTCGGATTTTCTTCAGTAGAGGCATATTTTACTGGGATCACATTGGTTGGAGCAGGGGGTTGCTGCACTAGGACTGGTTGAGGTCTCTGCTGCCCTTGATAAGGTGGCTGATAAGTTTGTTGTGGTCTGTTGTATTGTGGTGATGGGTACTGATTCTGGTACCTACCATGTTGCGGATATGGCTGAGGATAATTTTGCCTAACAGTTTGTTTGTTATATGGGCAGTCTTGTGCCGTGTGATTGGTATACCTGCGCTCTATGGTGCAGTACTGGCTACTAGGATTCACCTGAGGTTGGGCCATAATGGGGCACACACTTGCCATATGTTCACCGCCACAATTGTAACACCGCTTAACTGGGGCAAATCTAGGAATTTGCTTACTAGAGACACCTAGTTTTTGGGCTACCTTCTCTGCAAGTTCCTCGATGGATGTGGATTGACCAGATGTCTGTTTACTAGAGCTATCAGAATCCTTATAGATTTTTGATAGCCCTAACTCTTCACCTAGATTGTCCTCAATGTCTATGCACATGCGCACGCATTCCTCTATCGTTCTAGGGTCCTTCAGGTACACATATGACCTGAGCTTAGCGCTCAACAATCCATCTAGGAACAAGGCCACTTGTTTGGCTGGTGTGGGTAACTCTGGCATAGGGCATCTCTCCAGGTACTGTCTAAATCTTCTTCCCGCTAGTCTGACCGTCTCTTGAGGTGTTTGTTTGAAACTATGAATTAGTGAGGAGGTGTTATGCCTGATTCCACTCTTAGAAAACTCGACAATAAATGCCTCTAAGAGTTGGTCTATGTTTCTGAAATGCCTCTCATTCAGTGGTTGGAACCACGTAAGGGCAGTGTTCCTAAGGGTTAGACCAAAAGCATTATATTGTGTGAATAGGTCCTCCACTTGTTCAGCTTTCAACACTTGTCGAAATTCGGCCACATGGTCATAAGGATCTCCCGTGCCATCGAAATAATTCTTCATGGACTTCACAAGTTGGGTTGGTCGTAGGGTCCTAGTGTGTTCTCTCGGCCTTGGTAAAGGAAACTCATCAATGTCCCGGTGATTCCATGGGGTTCTATGTCTCTCAGTTTCTACTCTATTCCTTTCTGTTCCCGTTCTTTCTCTTCCCAGGGAGTTGGCAAAACTTACCTCAGGTTTGTCTCTACCTCTATCTCTTTGAGCGCCATGAGCTTGGGAGGTCCCAGCTCCTTGATGACCAAAGGATACATTAGACCTTGGTTGGGGAAAGACAAATTCACCCTTCCAAGTGTAGGCATGTTTGCCCTGCTCAGTGACCACGAAGATTCTCTCTGATGCAGCGTCTAGGTAGGTTACTTGGCCTGGACTATCAGGGTCTTTAAACTCGTAGATTGTGAGGGTGTTCCTCTCCTGAGGTTGAGAAGTTCTATATCTCCAAAAAGCCTCATCGGTTTCCCGATTTAAAAGCAGATCGATGCTTTTATTATCTTGTGGAATCCATTCAGGAGTCATGATTCTGGTCAAGACGGACTTACCACGGGGAGTTCTTGGCTCTCTCTCTAAGTTCCCTTGCTCTATATCTCCCAAGTCGGCCTCCGCAATCACATTCCCAAACTCATCAGTTCTATCGGGGAGAGTGGTGACTACGTATATGGTCCCCTCTTTATCTAGGTATGCTCCATTCTCAAACTTGACTACCGGGTGGTCTATTCCATGGGGTTGGTCGGGGTTCTTAATCTGGACCACTGATCTTCTCAGTCCGTCTTCGTAGATGCGAGCACCTAGACGATTCGTCCTGATATATTCCAATTGAGTCCTATAAGGCCCCTCTGGCTTTTCTAGATATGCCAACCCTGAACTATCTACTGATCTCTCCATGTGATAGGACATCTCAGAATCGCTTGTTTCTGATCTGGCAGTGTATGGGTAATCACTCAACTGTTGGGCCCAAGACCTGGCAGTGTGATTGACACTAGCTTCAGAAGATCTGAGGCTTTGTCTGTCTCGGCCTAAGTGTCTGCCTGATCTAAGGTTCATAAGCCTGATTTATTCACCCCCTGGGACCCAAGCACACTCTCGTTGCTGGCTGATTTTGCACCAATCACTTTGTCCTTTTTAGTTGAATAGTATGTTTATGGTCTTGTCTGAAATTGCGTCGTCAGGAGTACTTAAATGAATTTCCGCACTTGATGAGTGATCGATTCCCGTTTACCTTTTTGTCCCTTAGTGTTTTCGCACTTAAGACCTATTTATTTTCTTGCACTTGGTTGATTAATTCTCTTGGACTTACTTCGTGCCTAACGTTGCCCTAGTTAATTACCACACCTAAGTCGTACTTAGCCTAGGCTAGGAATTGACAAAGGAGGGTTATAAGATCTTCCAACCTCAATCAGCTGGTTGACCCGACAGCTATGCAAGCCCAGGAAGCCTTCTCCCAGGCCCGGTACTCACCCTTGCTAGCTTGCTTTGATTGCCTTGAGTGCCCACAAAGTTCCTGCAAAAACTCACCAGTTAGTATAGCTTTATTGCCACAAGTATTTGAAAGACCCGCTTCAATAATTTTAACCCCCTTGGGTAGCTCACTGTACCCCCTGTCTCTGAGAATCACTTAGTCCCACCTATCTCGGGTTTCTATGCTTTTTGCCCCCTACCACGGTTCTAAGTTTTACCAATATGTCAAACACCAAGCTTACTACCCTTCAACCACTCAAAAATTATCTCTCAATTTTCATGCGTTAATGGCCGTGTATCGCGATAGGTCGGGTCGGGGTGTCGCGATAGCTCGGAGTGTCGCGATACCTTGGGGTGTCGCGATAGCTCGGAGTGTCGCGATACCTCGGGGTGTCGCGATAGCTCGGAGTGTCGCGATACCTTGGGGTGTCGCGATAGCTCGGAGTGTCGCGATACCTTGGGGTGTCGCGATAGCTCGGAGTGTCGCGATACCTCGGGGTGTCGCGATAGCTCGGAGTGTCGCGATACCTTGGGGTGTCGCGATAGCTCGGAGTGTCGCGATACCTTGGGGTGTCGCGATAGCTCGGAGTGTCGCGATACCTCGGGGTGTCGCGATAGCTCGGAGTGTCGCGATACCTTGGGGTGTCGCGATAGCTCGGAGTGTCGCGATACCTCGGGGTGTCGCGATAGCTCGGAGTGTCGCGATACCTTGGGGTGTCGCGATAGCTCGGAGTGTCGCGATACCTCGCGGGGTGTCGCGATAGCTCGAGATATGGCGAATTTTCCTGTTCTATCTAGGGTTTCTAGGAGCTCTAGGCCTGCGCAATGCCGTGGTGCACTCAGAATCGTGAGAGGTCGAGCTTTTCGGAGTGTCGCGATAGCTCGAGCTCAACGCCTCGGGGACTGTGTAGGCAGTTTCTGTACCTGCTGAGCTTACTGGAGATGGTGATGGAGCTGGTACCTGCAAGAAACATGCAAAAAACACACAAATGCAAACACACACAATCGCTCTCTCTCAAACTCGCACACAACAAATGAGGGAAAGAAAGGGAAGAGGGGATATGTAGTGGAGAAGGAGGTGGAGGTGGAGATGGAGAAGGAGGTGAAGATGAAGATGGAGATGGAGAAAAATCAGAAATTTACCTACTACTTACCATTCCAACGCGTCCTCTCTACGTCTTACCATCACACGCTCGTCCTCAAAGCTCGATCCCCGGCAACGGCGCCAAAATTTGGTGTAGCTCAGCGATGAGTAGCACCTCCTTTAATGTCAATCCGGGGAGACGTGAGGATGGTATGAAGACCACGAGCAAGTGGAAGCACAAGTGCGTGGGTGAGAAGCACACAAGCATGCACACACATACACACACACGCGCACACACAGTAAGAACAAAGAGAGTAAGACAATGGAATTACTTCTATTGCAAGAAAGTTCTCATACAAGCTCAAACTGCAAGAAGCTCACCCCAAAAATGAGCTCTCTAGCTCTATTTATAGTTTTTGACTGACTTTGGCCCTGTTCAGACCTAGTGTCCGGCCTAGTTAAAAATTAGGTTCCGGGGCTTATTTGAGGGCCCAAACGAGATCTAAAAATTATGAAAATTGGCAGGCAACTACATCTAAGGCTCCCCAAGCTCGAGGACTCCTCGGCTTGTACAAAATGGAGCTACAAAAAGGTGAAATGATATTTACAAGGGTTTGTAGTGATGAGAATCACTTTAGAATGATGTTGGGGTTTTTGAAAAAAATGAAGAGTAGCCTCAGTGCTAGATCTGCATGTGTGTCCATACTTGTTTCTTCCCGCATCCTGTCAACAGTATATTACACGCCTCAATCTGACCTACAGATTGAAAGTTACACTTAATTCTTTGTTGGGTCCATCCTAGAAATCGCCGCGAGCGCCTTGCACAAGTACCAAAGAAAGAGAGCTTGAATAACAATTCGAAGAGATGGTGGAGTGGTTAAAGTACTTCCCTTGAAAGTAGGAGGTTGTGGGTTCAAATCCTCCTACCTTAGGGACTCTAAACCTCTCTATTACCACTCAAAAATTAAAATTGCCTCGCGCGTAGCCAATGGCTGCCAACGGTCGCCAAGGGAGCCTTGGGTGCCAATGTTGCCAATGTATTGCCTAAGCTCTTTGCCTTAGTCGATGCCTTGGAGTAAGCCGAAGGAGAAGACGTAGGTGAAGACGTAGGTGAAGGTTCTGGATCAGGATCAAAAACAGAAACTGAAACAGAAACCGGAAGAGGAACAGGAACAGGAAACGGAGACGGAGACGAAATCGGAACGTGCAGAGCTCTGATACCACTTTTGTCAGGATCTTACTCACGCGCATACAGAGATTACGGACACAGAAAACACACAGAGAATAGACGTAACAAGAGACGAGACACAACGCAGTATTGGGTGCAATCTCCCCCAATGCACTCTGTTTCGACAGTCCACAGAGTGCATGTATTTATAAGACTTTTGATTACGTCGAAAATAGTGGTTACATGAGGGCGGCTTCGAAAAGCAGGCGTGAAACTAAAAGTTGGTAACTTTTACAGAAAGCCATTACTTTGAATAATAGAAACTACGGTCTACAACGACCCTTATTCTAACCATTACTTTTCTAACAATAGAACCTTCTACGCAGGTTTATTTACAAGTTAAATAATAATTATTCGGATTATTGATGTCCACCCTTTCACGCCTTGCACGCTCGTCACGAACCTTCAGTTGCTATATCAAAAACATCAAAAACATATTAATATATTAATAATATAACACTTTAACAATACATTGTTCAATAATATACAACATGCCTCTCAGTTGACAAGCAACTGACCTGAGTTGATTAAATAATGCAACACTCTAACAATTATAATGCAGTGTTCAACATATTCCATATTACTGTTACAATCCAACAATGCATTGGCCAACATATTCTATGTTACAATCCAACAATGCATTGGCTATTCCATATTTCAATCCAACAATGCATTGGCTAACATATTCCATGTTACAATCCAACAATGCATTGGCTAACATATTCCATGTTACAATGCAACAATGCATTGGCCAACATATTTCATGTTACAATCCAACAATGCATTGGCTATTTGATATTTGAATCCAACAATGCATTGGCTATTCCATATTTCAATCCAACAATGCATTGTTCAACATATTCCATAAGGTATAACATGCCCCTCAGTTGAAGAAGCAACTGACCTCAGGTGATAAAATAATAAACATCGATGGCCAGTCACATGTTTCATCACTGAATAAAGAAAATAGGCATGTGCCATGTAAAAATACATGCATGGAAATGTTCATGGAGCTGGTACATTAATGTGTTGGGGTATGATATACAGGATTTAAGTCAAAAATGTAATCCAAAAGTGATGACAAAAATGAATATCTCGATATGATAAAATAATAATTAATTTTCTAATCATGAATTTATACTTGAATGCATGTGCATATGAATTTTGTAAAAATTTCGGCAGCATAACGGCGTGATTTTGAAAATTGGAAAATTTCCGACAAACAATTTCCATGATACATAAAGAGACCAAAAGGGGATTACACACCCTGAGATATGTATTTTTTTTCTCCTCGCTAACCTGCAATAAAATACATACCTGTCCCTGCAATAAGAATTCATGTACCATACAAGACAAACCATGTTTAAACGATGCGTATATTCCATGTACGATGCAAAACATGCATGTCCAAAATGTAAATGGATGCAAAAAGAAGACAACTATGCATATGAATTGACAAGCATCGTATCTGGATGGTTACAAAGTAATTTGCCGATGTGTGCAGGTGCTCAAGATGATCCACCCCTTTATCATAATAGCATGACAATATGCCTTCAAGAATCGAGGCTACGAAAAGATGATTAAAAAAAAAAAAATTTGTTTGATGATGAATGGGTAAAGTCCAAATTCTTTTGATCTTGGAAGAGAAGCTCAAAAGATATGTTATAGCCACTCTATAAAGAGATCGGAGATATCTTTCCATAGTAGTAAAACAAAATCTCAAAAATTAAAGGTAATATGCTTCTATAGACTAAATTGAATATGTAAATACATCACAATTATCAAACATGTAAGGTAAACTGTAAAGGTAAGAATGAATCTTTAAACTCTTCTTGAAAAGCCTTCCAGGTGCGTGGACAATCTACACGATGAGAAAGATCATTCCACCATAACTGTGCTCGTCCTACCAAATAATTGGTGGCAAACTCAATTTTCTTATTTTCTGAATATAACCCATCGGAAAAGAAATCGTTGAATAGGGATAGCCATGATAAGACAAAGCGGCCATCTTTTCGTCCGTCGAATTGAAGCATAGCATAACGTCCGTGTATGGCTTGTTGAAGTGCTTGAAGTTCATGGTTCATAATCTCTAACTCTTGTTCGAATGAAACTCCAGGTAAAGGTGAATTACTGTAATCCGCCATGGTGCTCTTGGATCCTTGCTCTCAACCTTGGTGTATTGAACCTTCTTGTTTGCAACCTTGGTGTCTCGATCCCGTGTTCTCAACTTTGCTTGGTATCTTGAACACTCAATCAAGTGCCACCCAAAGATTACCAAGGATTTCACACTTACAAGCTAGCTCATTGGAAAGTTCCTTCCGAGAGCTTTCCAACGGTATATTACACGCCTCAATCCGACCTACGGATTGAAAGTTACACTTAATTCTTTGTTGGGTCCATCCTAGAAATCGCCGCGAGCGCCTTGCACAAGTACCAAAGAAAGAGAGCTTGAATAACAATTCGAAGAGATGGTGGAGTGGTTAAAGTACTTCCCTTGAAAGTAGGAGGTTGTGGGTTCAAATCCTCCTACCTTAGGGACTCTAAACCTCTCTATTACCACTCAAAAATTAAAATTGTCTCGCGCGTAGCCAACGGCTGCCAACGGTCGCCAAGGGAGCCTTGGGTGCCAATGTTGCCAATGTATTGCCTAAGCTCTTTGCCTTAGTCGACGCCTTGGAGTAAGCCGAAGGAGAAGACGTAGGTGAAGACGTAGGTGAAGGTTTTGGATCAGGATCAGAAACAGAAACTAAAACAGAAACCGGAAGAGGAACAGGAACAGGAAACGGAGACGGAGACGAAATCGGAATCGCGAACAGAGAACAGAGAACAGAACCCTCTGTATTGACGCGTGCAGAGCTCTGATACCACTGTTGTCAGGATCTTACTCACACGCATACAGAGATTACGGACACAGAAAACACACAGGGAATAGACGCAACAAGAGACGAGACACAACGCAGTATTGGGTGCAATCTCCCCCCACGCACTCTGTTTCGACAGTCCACAGAGTGCATGTATTTATAGGACTTTTGATTACGTTGAAAATAGTGGTTACATGAGGGCGGCTTCGAAAAGCAGGCGTGAAACTAAAAGTTGGTAACTTTTACAGAAAGCCATTACTTTGAATAATAGAAACTACGGTCTACAACGACCCTTATTCTAACCATTACTTTTCTAACAATAGAACCTTCTACGCAGGTTTATTTACAAGCTAAATAATAATTATTCGGATTATTGATGTCTGCCCTTTCACGCCTTGCACGCTCCTCACGAACCTTCAACTGCTATATCAAAAACATCAAAAACATCAAAAACATATTAATATATTAACAATATAACACTTTAACAATACATTGTTCAATAATATACAACATGCCTCTTTGTTGATAAGCAACTGACCTCAGTTGATAAAATAATGCAACACTCTAACAATTATAATGCAGTGTTCAACATATTCCATATTACTATTACAATCCAACAATGCATTGGCCAACATATTCTATGTAACAATCCAACAATGCATTGGCCAACATAATCTATGTTACAATCCAACAATGCATTGGCTATTCCATATTTCAATCCAACAATGCATTGGCTAACATATTCCATGTTACAATCCAACAATGCATTGGCTAACATATTCCATGTTACAATCCAACAATGCATTGGCCAACATATTTCATGTTACAATCCAACAATGCATTGGCTATTTGATATTTCAATCCAATAATGCATTGGCTATTCCATATTTCAATCCAACAATGCATTGTTCAACATATTCCATAAGGTATAACATGCCTCTCAGTTGAAGAAGCAACTGACCTCAGGTGATAAAATAATAAACATGGATGGCCAGTCACATGTTTCATCACTGAATAAAGAAAATAGGCATGTGCCATGTAAAAATACATGCATGGAAATGTTCATGGAGCTGGTACATTAATGTGTTGGGGTATGATATACAGGATTTAAGTCAAAAATGTAATCCAAAAGTGATGACAAAAATGAATATCTGGATATGATAAAATAATAATTAATTTTCTAATCATGAATTTATACTTGAATGCATGTGCATATGAATTTTGTAAAAATTTCGGCAGCATAACGGCGTGATTTTGAAAATCGGAAAATTTCCAACAAACAATTTCCATGACACATAAAGAGACCAAAAGGGGATTACACACCCTGACATATGTATTTTTTTTCTCCTCGCTAACCTGCAATAAAATACATACCTGTCCCTGCAATAAGAATTCATGTACCATACAAGACAAACCATGTTTAAACGATGCGTATATTCCATGTACGATGCAAAACATGCATGTCCAAAATGTAAATGGATGCAAAAAGAAGACAACTATGCATATAAATTGACAAGAAACGTATCTCGATGGTTACAAAGTAATTTGCCGATGTGTGCAGGTGCTGAAGATGATCCACCCCTTTATCATAATAGCATGACAATATGCCTTCAGGAATCGAGGCTACGAAAAGATGATTAAAAACAAAAAAAATTGTTTGATGATGAATGGGTAAAGTCCAAATTCTTTTGATCTTGGAAGAGAAGCTCAAAAGATATGTTATAGCCACTCTATAAAGAGATCGGAGATATCTTTCCATAGCAGTAAAACAAAATCTCAAAAATTAAAGGTAATATGCTTCTATAGACTAAATTCAATATGTAAATACATCACAATTATCAAACATGTAAGGTAAACTGTAAAGGTAAGAATGAATCTTTAAACTCTTCTTGAAAAGCCTTCCAGGTGCGTGGACAATCTGCACGACGAGAAAGATCATTCCACCATAACTGCGCTCGTCCTACCAAATAATTGGTGGCAAACTCAATTTTCTTATTTTTTGAATATAACCCATCGGAAAAGAAATCGTTGAATAGGGATAGCCATGATAAGACAAAGCGGCCATCTTTTCGTGCGTCGAATTGAAGCATAGCATAACGTCCGTGTATGGCTTGTTGAAGTGCTTGAAGTTCTTGGTTCATAATCTCTAACTCTTGTTCGAATGAAACTCCAGGTAAAGGTGAATTACTGTAATCCGCCATGGTGCTCTTGGATCCTTGCTCTCAACCTTGGTGTATTGAACCTTCTTGTTTGCAACCTTGGTGTCTCGATCCGGTGTTCTCAACCTTGCTTGGTATCTTGAACACTCAATCAAGTGCCACCCAAAGATTACCAAGGATTTCACACTTGCAAGCTAGCTCATTGGAAAGTTCGTTCCGAGAGCTTTCCAACGGTACATTACACGCCTCAATCCGACATACGGATTGAAAGTTACACTTAATTCTTTGTTGGGTCCATCCTAGAAATCGCCGCGAGCACCTTGCACAAGTACCAAAGAAAGAGAGCTTGAATAACAATTCCAAGAGATGGTGGAGTGGTTAAAGTACTTCCCTTGAAAGTAGGAGGTTGTGGGTTCAAATCCTCCTACCTTAGGGACTCTAAAGCTCTCTATTACCACTCAAAAATTAAAATTGTCTCGCGCGTAGCCAACGGTCGCCAAGGGAGCCTTGGGTGCCAATGTTGCCAATGTATTGCCTAAGCTCTTTGCCTTAGTCGACGCCTTGGAGTAAGCCGAAGGAGAAGACGTAGGTGAAGACGTAGGTGAAGGTTCTAGATCAGGATCGGAAACAGAAACTGAAACAGAAACCGGAAGAGGAACAGGAACAGGAAACGGAGACGGAGACGAAATCAGAATCGCGAACAGAGAACAGAGAACATAACCCTCTGTATTGACGCGTGCAGAGCTCTGATACCACTGTTGTCAGGATCTTACTCACGTGCATACAGAGATTACGGACACAGAAAACACATAGAGAATAGACGCAACAAGAGACGAGACACAACGCAGTATTGGGTGCAATCTCCCCCCACGCACTCTGTTTCGACAGTCCACAGAGTGCATGTATTTATAGGACTTTTGATTACGTTGAAAATAGTGGTTACATGAGGGCGGCTTTGAAAAGTAGGCGTGAAACTAAAAGTTGGTAACTTTTACAGAAAGCCATTACTTTGAATAATAGAAACTGCGGTCTACAACGACCCTTATTCTAACCATTACTTTTCTAACAATAGAACCTTCTACGCAGGTTTATTTACAAGCTAAATAATAATTATTCAGATTATTGATGTTCATCCTTTCACGCCTTGCACGCTCCTCACGAACCTTCAGCTGCTATATCAAAAACATCAAAAACATATTAATATATTAATAATATAACACTTTAACAATACATTGTTCAATAATATACAACATGCCTCTCATTTGACAAGCAACTGACCTCAGTTGATAAAATAATGCAACACTTTAATAATTATAATACAGTGTTCAACATATTCCATATTACTGTTACAATCCAACAATGCATTGGCCAACATATTCTATGTTACAATCCAACACTGCATTGGCTATTCCATATTTCAATCCAACAATGCATTGGCTAACATATTCCATGTTACAATCCAACAATGCATTGGCTAACATATTCCGTGTTACAATCCAACAATGCATTGGCCAACATATTTCATGTTACAATCCAACAATGCATTGGCTATTTGATATTTCAATCCAACAATGCATTGGCTATTCCATATTTCAATCCAACAATGCATTGTTATACATATTCCATAAGGTATAACATGCCCCTCAGTTGAAGAAGCAACTGACCTCAGGTGATAAAATAATAAACATGGATGGCCAGTCACATGTTTCATCACTGAATAAAGAAAATAGGCATGTGCCATGTAAAACTACATGCATGGAAATGTTCATGGAGCTGGTACATTAATGTGTTGGGGTATGATATACAGGATTTAAGTCAAAAATGTAATCCAAAAGTGATGACAAAAATGAATATCTGGATATGATAAAATATTAATTAATTTTCTAATCATGAATTTATACTTGAATGCATGTGCATATGAATTTTGTAAAAATTTCGGCAGCATAACGACGTGATTTTGAAAATCGGAAAATTTCTGACAAACAATTTCCATGATACATAAAGAGACCAAAAGGGGATTACACACCCTGACATATGTATTTTTTTTCTCCTCGCTAACCTGCAATAAAATACATACTTGTCCCTGCAATAAGAATTCATGTACCATACAAGACAAACCATGTTTAAACGATGCGTATATTCCATGTACGATGCAAAACATGCATGTCCAAAATGTAAATGGATGCAAAAAGAAGACAACTATGCATAAAAATTGACTAGAAACGTATCTGGATGGTTACAAAGTAATTTGCCGATGTGTGCAGGTCCTTAAGATGATCCACCCCTTTATCATAATAGCATGACAATATGCCTTCAGGAATCGAGGCTACAAAAAGATGATTAAAAACAAAAAAATTTGTTTGATGATGAATGGGTAAAGTCCAAATTCTTTTGATCTTGGAAGAGAAGCTCAAAAGATATGTTATAGCCACTCTATAAAGAGATCGGAGATATCTTTCCATAGCAGTAAAACAGAATCTCAAAAATTAAAGGTAATATGCTTCTATAGACTAAATTGAATATGTAAATACATCACAATTATCAAACATGTAAGGTAAACTGTAAAGGTAAGAATGAATCTTTAAACTCTTCTTGAAAAGCCTTCCAGGTGCGTGGACAATCTGCACGACGAGAAAGATCATTCCACCATAACTGCGCTCGTCCTACCAAATAATTGGTGGCAAACTCAATTTTCTTATTTTCTGAATATAACCCATCGGAAAAGAAATCGTTGAATAGGGATAGCCATGATAAGACAAAGCGGCCATCTTTTCATCCGTCGAATTGAAGCATAGCATAACGTCCGTGTATGGCTTGTTGAAGTGCTTGAAGTTCTTGGTTCATAATCTCTAACTCTTGTTCGAATGAAACTCCAGGTAAAGGTGAATTACTGTAATCCGCCATGGTGCTCTTGGATCCTTGCTCTCAACCTTGGTGTATTGAACCTTCTTGTTTGCAACCTTGGTGTCTCGATCCCGTGTTCTCAACCTTGCTTGGTATCTTGAACACTCAATCAAGTGCCACCCAAAGATTACCAAGGATTTCACACTTGCAAACTAGCTCATTGGAAAGTTCGTTCCGAGAGCTTTCCAACGGTATATTACACGCCTCAATCCGACCTACGGATTGAAAGTTACACTTAATTCTTTGTTGGGTCCATTTTAGAAATCGCCGCGAGCGCCTTGCACAAGTACCAAAGAAAGAGAGCTTGAATAACAATTCCAAGAGATGGTGGAGTGGTTAAAGTACTTCCCTTGAAAGTAGGAGGTTGTGGGTTCAAATCCTCCTACCTTAGGGACTCTAAACCTCTCTATTACCACTCAAAAATTAAAATTATCTCGCGTGTAGCCAACGGCTGCCAACGGTCGCCAAGGGAGCCTTGGGTGCCAATGTTGCCAATGTATTGCCTAAGCTCTTTGCCTTAGTCGACGCCTTGGAGTAAGCGGAAAGAGAAGACGTAGGTGAAGATGTAGGTGAAGGTTCTGGATCATGATCAGAAACAGAAACTGAAATAGAAACCGGAAGAGGAACAGGAAACGGAGACGGAGATGAAATCGGAATCGCGAATAGAGAACAGAGAACAGAACCCTCTGTATTGACGCGTGCAGAGCTCTGATACCACTATTGTCAGGATCTTACTCACGTGCATACAAAGATTACGGACACAGAAAACACACAGAGAATAGACGCAACAAGAGACGAGACACAACATAGTATTGGGTGCAATCTCCCCCCACGCACTCTGTTTCGACAGTCCACAGAGTGCATGTATTTATAGGACTTTTGATTACGTCGAAAATCGTGGTTACATGAGGGCGGCTTCGAAAAACAGGCGTGAAACTAAAAGTTGGTAACTTTTACAGAAAGCAATTACTTTGAATAATAGAAACTGCGGTCTACAACGACCCTTATTCTAACCATTACTTTTCTAACAATAGAACCTTCTACGCAGGTTTATTTACAAGCTAAATAATAATTATTCGGATTATTGATGTCCGCCCTTTCACGCCTTGCACGCTCCTCACGAACCTTCAGCTGCTATATCAAAAACATCAAAAACATATTAATATATTAATAATATAACACTTTAACAATACATTGTTCAATAATATACAACATGCCTCTCAGTTGACAAGCAACTGACCTCAGTTGATAAAATAATGCAACACTCTAACAATTATAATGCAGTGTTCAACATATTCCATATTACTGTTACAATCCAACAATGCATTGGCCAACATATTCTATGTTACAATCCAACAATGCATTGGCTATTCCATATTTCAATCCAACAATGCATTGGCTAACATATTCCATGTTACAATCCAACAATGCATTGGCTAACATATTCCATGTTACAATCCAACAATGCATTGGCCAACATATTTCATGTTACAATCCAACAATGCATTGGCTATTTGATATTACAATCCAACAATGCATTGGCTATTCCATATTTTAGTCCAACAATGCATTGTTCAACATATTCCATAAGGTATAACATGCCCCTCAGTTGAAGAAGCAACTGACCTCAGGTGATAAAATAATAAACATGGATGGCCAGTCACATGTTTCATCACTGAATAAAGAAAATAGGCATGTGCCATGTAAAAATACATGCATGGAAATGTTCATGGAGCTGGTACATTAATGTGTTGGGGTATGATATACAGGATTTAAGTCAAAAATGTAATCCAAAAGTGATGACAAAAATGAATATCTGGATATGATAAAATAATAATTAATTTTCTAATCATGAATTTATACTTGAATGCATGTGCATATGAATTTTGTAAAAATTTCGGCAGCATAACGGCGTGATTTTGAAAATCGGAAAATTTTCGACAAACAATTTCCATGATACAGAAAGAGACCAAAAGGGGATTACACACCTTGACATATGTATTTTTTTTCTCCTCGCTAACCTGCAATAAAATACATACCTGTCCCTGCAATAAGAATTCATGTACCATACAAGACAAACCATGTACCATACAAGACAAACCATTCATTGTTTTTGCTACAGCAAGTGGGCTTCTTCGCGGCGATTTCATCGCCTCTGGGAGCACAAGTACCATCGTGCTTTGGTACCGTCACGATGCCTTCTTCCGGGCCATCGTAACACCTCGCGTCGTTCCATCACAACGCTCTCGTCTGAGCCGTCGAGTGTGTCGCGGGGAAGCTGGCGGTGTGTCGCCGGAGCCCAAGTGTCGCGGGGGAGCTTGCGACTTGTCGCCGGAGCCCAAGTGTCGCGGGGGAGCTTGTGACGTGTCGTCGGAGCGCGGGTGTCGCGAGGGGGGGGGGCTTTCGAAGTGTCGCTAGAGCCCAAGTGTCGCGGTGTGTCGCCGGAACTTTCGGAGTGTCACCGGAGCCCGAGTGTCGCGCGGTTCTAGGTGAATGCCTGCCACGCCGTGCCACGTGGTGGCGGCTCATATGGCGCAGTGAGCTTCAGGCGGCGGCGCCGTCCTTTCTTTTCCCGTGGGTACCGCGATTGTTCTTGTAGCGTCTGCAGCGTTCGTAGTGTCGTGGTCCCCCTTCTTGTCGTCCCCTCTTGGTTCTCTGCTTTGGAAATTAATATCATTCCAAAAGCGACGGAGTAAAAAAATAAAAAATAAAAAAAAGAAGAAGCAGAAGAAAAAAGGGGAAAAAAAAAGAGAGGAAAAAGAAGAAAGATAAGAGACAAAAGATAGGAAAAAGAAGGGAAAACGAATAGAAAGAAAAAAAAAAAATCTCCAGCGATTGAGAATCATTCCGGCCTCTATGGAGACTGCAAGTAGGGGCAGACGGTTATAGTGGTATTGTAATTTTGAGAAAGAGTTAAACAGATTTTGGAGAAGGAAGTAATGGACTTTGTGGCTCCCCCTCCGTCCGTGTCCCCCCTTGAGATGGAGTCTGTCCCAGTGGACGTCGCGCCCCCAGAGGTCTCTTTATGCAAGGAGTCTGTGGCGGCAAAGCAGGAAGAACTGAAGAAAACTTGCCTGATCGGTCAAATGTTTGGCCCCAGGCCCCCTCTTGAAAGTGTGAGAACTTGGCTTCGCAAGGAGTGGTTCCCACGAGGCTTAATTGTGACCAAATGTCAATTCCTGCCGGCGAATCACCTGCTTCTTGTTTTCGAGAACGAAGAGATGGCTTTCCAAGCCCTGCAGGCCGGCTCCTGGCAAGTGGGCCGGTCCACCCTTTGCCTTTTTAAGTGGACCCCAGACTTTGTCCCGAACAGATCAAAGCCTCTTCGTTACCCGCTTTGGGTGGAGCTTCCCAATCTGCCTTTCTTCATGCATGGATTTCTCCGCGAAATCGTCTCACCGATCGGTCGCCCGATGGCCGCAAGACAAGATGTTGGGGGGTTAATCTACGATGGAGCTCAACATTCTTTCAATGCAAGATGGCATCCTCAGATCTGCGTTGAAAGAGACCTGAACCAGGTCCTCCCCTCGAAGATCTCCATAAATTGTGGAGATGGTAAGACCTGGACACAAGAGGTTACTTACAAGAATTTGCCAAACGCGTGCTTCCGGTGCGGTCTTCAAGGTCACAGGATCAAAGACTGCCCCTTGAAGAAAAGTACCAATAAAAACAAGCTTAAACCAGATGGGACCCTAGACCGTCTCCCCCAAGACGACACTCGGGGTCATCCCCCTCCATTGGAGGAAGAAGAGGGAACTCGCGTTGCTGAGACGGATTCAGAAGGTTTCACTGAAGTGAGACGCAAGAGGAAAGTTAGCCCTCGAAGATAAAAAACAAGGAATTCTTCGACAGCTGCCCCCTCAAATAACATATACTGTAACCTAGAAAAAGAGATTAGTGAGCTCGACTTCCCAGGGGACAACCTCTTTGAAGGAGACCCCATTGATAATACCCTTGGGTGCTCTACCAGCAAAGAAGATAACCAAGAAGGTTACACCACGAGTAAAGAGGAAGGCTTCACTACTAGCAATGAAGACAACCCAGACAGCGAAAGCTCCGCTCTTGGTCCTACCCTCCCGGTATGCTGTCCAAGACTACCACAACAAAAGTCCAAGCTTAAAGGTAAACAACCTTCCGGCATGCCTTGGAAGAGCCCCCTCAAGAGTAGGATCCTAAGTCAAGAAGTAGGGAAGAAAAAAGAAGACCACAAGAAGAAAAAAGATCGGGTCCCTCCCCTCAAAGAGGGCAACCATCATCAATGAAATTCACATCTCTAAACGTTAGGGGTCTGTCTGACCCGTCAAGAGCTTCAATTCTTGGCCAGTGGTTCAAAGACATGTGCTTCGCCCCTGACTTTATTTGCTTACAAGAGATTAAAATCGACGGAGAGGATCTACAAAAACGACTTAAATGCGTCTCTCCGAACCACCTTTGGTTCTCCACTTCCCACCCTAGAGGGACGGGGGGTGCTTCTATCGGTATCAGTCACGCCTTGTCTAGCAATGTGACCTCGACTTTTGAAGGTCGGAATCATCGCTGGATTGCGGCCTCTTTCGGGTCTCCCTTCCAGTTCACTGTGGTCTCAATCTATGCCCCTAATGGCGAAGCAGATAGAATGGATACTTGGGCTTCCCTTGACTCCCTTTCACACAATGTCCTGATTTGTGGGGACTTCAACATGGTTGAGTTTCCTAAGGACCGATGGAACAACAAAGGAAAAATTATTGACGGTCAGGAGAAGGAGATTTGGGATAAAATCAAGCTCCATCTCGACCTGGTCGAAGTGAAAGACAGGCAGGGGTTCTCCTGGTCTAATCTCCAGTCGGGGGACTCTTTGAGGAAAGCAAGGCTTGATAGATGCTACATCGATCAGAACACCATCCTTCAGTGGGGTATTCCTTCGATTTCTCAACACATGGACCTCACTATCTCAGACCACTATCCGATTACTCTGTCCTTCAAACCGATTCCCATGCTCCAGAAAGCTCCTTGGTTTCACGCTTGTCAGACATCTTTTTCCCTCCCCTCTGTCCACCAGGAAATTTCAGAGGTGTGGAAGGAAGCCTTTGCTTACTGTAATGAACCGGCTAAGTGTTGGAGAAACGCGGTAGAAAGGACTCGTAAAATTCTAATCAGGACCCAAAAGGCTATAAGAGGAATTCGAAAAAAAAGAAGAGAAACGGTGTACCGGAGGCTCTCACGGCTTGAAGAAGAGGTGAACAAAGGTAAGCTACATTGCCAACAGGGTCTTTTGAAAATCAGGGGTAGGCTAAGATTAGAGGAGGAGGTCCAAAGGAAAAATCTCCAAATTTTCTTCAAAGATTGGTGGGCAGGGAAGGCAGACAAACCAACGAAAGAGATGTGTAACATCCTCAAAAGGAAACAAGCTAGGGAATCCATCCCCCTAATGGTCGATAACAATGGAACTGAATGTTGCACGGAAGTGGAGAATAGAACTATCATCGTCGAACATTTTACCAACCTTCTCGGGGTCTCGACTCCTCTTTCCCCCCACAGGCGCGACTCCATGGCAACCATCTCAAGAGTTGCTCAAACCAGAATCCCACAGAACTTGATTGCTCTACTGGATGCTAACATCTCCGAGAATGAAATTATCGAGGTTATTGATGCCCTTCCCAATGGGAAAAGTCCGGGTCCAGATGGCCTTACCAATGAGTTTTTTAAGTCCTTCAAACTTCAGGTGGCCACCCCACTGCGCCTCGTGTGGCAAGAGGCTCTCTCCTTCGGTGCCCTCCCTGAGTGCCTGAAAAATGGCGTCATCAAGTTAATCCATAAACGGGGAGATAAAAACAAAATTGAAAACTGGCGTCCGATTACCATGCTCCAAACTGGATACAAGATAATTGCAAAAGTTATCGCCAACAGAATCTCCTGTCATTTAAAGTCATGGCTGTGCGAGGACCAAAAAGGTTTTATCAAAGGTAGATCTATACTTGAAGCAATTATTGATATTTGGGAAGGCCTTGCTTTTGCTGAGGAGTCTGCTCAAGATCTAGTTTTCATTAAGATCGACTTCGACAAAGCGTATGACAGATTGGAATGGGACTTTATTTTTCAATCATTGAAAGACCTGGGATGCAGCCAAAAGTTCACGAAGATGGTTTCCACTCTTCTTGGAAATGCTTCAACTAGAATAAACATCAACGGTAAGCTCTCTGAACCCATTCGTTTAAAAAGATCAATTAGGCAAGGCTGCCCTCTAGCTCCTTTACTATTCGCTATCGCCTCGAATGGACTCAGCTGCCTATTAAAGCATCACATGGACGCTGGCAATCTCAAGGGTCTCTCCTTACCTCTAAATCACGGCCAAATGGTTGTGAGACTTTTTGCTGATGACATGAATGCCTTTGTGCATAACGATATAAACAGCATTGAGGTGTTTTGGTGGTGCCTCCACACCTTTTGTGTGGCATCAGGCTCAAAAATCAACCATGCTAAAACTGCTTTTAGAGCGATCAGCGGGCCTACTCCCCAATTGTTGGTGGATCGGGGGTGTCAAGTTATCCCTAGCGGTCAAGTCTTCCGTCTTCTCGGCATTCCAATGGGTTTCGACATCTCAATGGACCAACGATGGAACTGGGTGCTATCCAAGTTGGATAGCAAGCTGAATCAGTGGAAAGGTATGCAAGTCAACCTGGCAGGACGTGCTATGGTTATTAACACTTTTATGTTGTCTACAATTATTTACTTTATCTCGTGTTGGAGACCTAAGGAGAAAGACTTGGCCAAAGTAGAAAGAATCTGCAGGAACTTCCTTTGGACTGGGGACCCCAACAGAAGGGGGGTTCCCAAAATCAAATGGGAAACTTGCATTAGTCCTAAAGACTCAGGGGGCTTGGGGATTTTGGATATTGCTGGTTTAGCTGACAAGCTGGCGGCTAAATGGCTTATCAAGGCCTGGAGCAATAGGGAGTCCTCTTGGGCTAAATTGATCTTCAGAAACACGGAAGACTTTACCTTCGTCGGCCTCCCTGGTTGGAAGGACATAGGGATTCTAACGCTTTTGTTCTCCCCCCACCCGGTCTGCCTCTGGAAGATTTGGAGAGAGCGCTGTGCCATCAATTTCGGCCAAACTCCTAAGGAATGGTCGATCGAGAAATCCTTGTTTCTCCTTGGTAAAAGAATCTCCCGAGTCAAGAGATCACCACCGTTTAGACATCACTGTATTTATCTCCTCGAAAACAACAAGTTGAAACCCAAATGGGTCCCACATGAGGGTGATGGTAATGTTATCCGCCTCATTTGTAATGCCCTGTAGCTTGCCATACTCCTCCCCTGCATTGTGGGATTTGGGGGGTCCCATGGGCACTAGTCCCATTCACTTGTAACTTTTTCTCTTTAATATAATTAAAGTCCGGGAGATTAGGCTAAGGCCGAACTTCCTTTATATAAAAAAAAAAACCATGTTTAAACGATGCGTATATTCCATGTACGATGCAAAACATGCATGTCCAAAATGTAAATGGATGCAAAAAGAAGACAACTATGCATATAAATTGGCAAGAAACGTATCTGGATGGTTACAAAGTAATTTGCCGATGTGTGCAGGTGCTGAAGATGATCCACCCCTTTATCATAATAGCATGACAATATGCCTTCAGGAATCGAGGCTACGAAAAGATGATTAAAAAGAAAAAAATTTGTTTGATGATGAATGGGTAAAGTCCAAATTCTTTTGATCTTGGAAGAGAAGCTCAAAAGATATGTTATAGCCACTCTATAAAGAGATCGGAGATATCTTTCCATAGCAGTAAAACAAAATCTCAAAAATTAAAGGTAATATGCTTCTATAGACTAAATTCAATATGTAAATACATCACAATTATCAAACATGTAAGGTAAACTGTAAAGGTAAGAATGAATCTTTAAACTCTTCATGAAAAGCCTTCCAGGTGCGTGGACAATCTGCACGACGAGAAAGATCATTCCACCATAACTGCGCTCGTCCTACCAAATAATTGGTGGCAAACTCAATTTTCTTATTTTCTGAATATAACCCATCGGAAAAGAAATCCTTGAATAGGGATAGCCATGATAAGACAAAGCGGCCATCTTTTCGTCCGTCGAATTGAAGCATAGCATAACGTCCGTGTATGGCTTGTTGAACTGCTTGAAGTTCTTGGTTCATAATCTCTAACTCTTGTTCGAATGAAACTCCAGGTAAAGGTGAATTATTGTAATCCGCCATGGTGCTCTTGGATCCTTGCTCTCAACCTTGGTGTATTGAACCTTCTTGTTTGCAACCTTGGTGTCTCGATCCCGTGTTCTCAACCTTGCTTGGTATCTTGAACACTCAATCAAGTGCCACCCAAAGATTACCAAGGATTTGACACTTGCAAGCTAGCTCATTGGAAAGTTCTTCCGAGAGCTTTCCAACGGTATATTACACGCCTCAATCCGACCTACGGATTGAAAGTTACACTTAATTCTTTGTTGGGTCCATCATAGAAATCACCGCGAGCGCCTTGCACAAGTACCAAAGAAAGAGAGCTTGAATAACAATTCCAAGAGATGGTGGAGTGGTTAAAGTACTTCCCTTGAAAGTAGGAGGTTGTGGGTTCAAATCCTCCTACCTTAGGGACTCTAAACCTCTCTATTACCACTCAAAAATTAAAATTGTCTCGCGCGTAGCCAACGGTCGCCAAGGGAGCCTTGGGTGCCAATGTTGCCAATGTATTGCCTAAGCTCTTTGCCTTAGTCGACGCCTTGGAGTAAGACAAAGGAGAAGACGTAGGTGAAGACGTAGGTGAAGGTTCTGGATCAGGATCAGAAACAGAAACTGAAACAGAAATTGGAAGAGGAACAGGAACAGGAAACGGAGACGGAGACGAAATCGGAATCGCGAACAGAGAACAGAGAACAGAACCCTCTGTATTGACGCGTGCAGAGCTCTGATACCACTGTTGTCAGGATCTTACTCACGTGAATACAAAGATTACGGACACAGAAAACGCACAGAGAATACACGCAACAAGAGACGAGACACAACGCAGTATGGGGTGCAATCTCCCCCCACGCACTCTATTTCGACAGTCCATAGAGTGCATGTATTTATAGGACTTTTGATTACGTCGAAAATAGTGGTTACATGAGGGTGGCTTCGAAAATCAGGCGTGAAACTAAAAGTTGGTAACTTTTACAGAAAGCCATTACTTTGAATAATAGAAACTGCGGTCTACAACGACCCTTATTCTAACCATTACTTTTCTAACAATAGAACCTTCTACGCAGGTTTATTTACAAGCTAAATAATAATTATTCAGATTATTGATGTCCACCCTTTCACGCCTTGCACGCTCCTCACGAACCTTCAGCTGCTATATCAAAAACATCAAAAACATATTAATATATTAATAATATAACACTTTAACAATACATTGTTCAATAATATACAACATGCCTCTCAGTTGACAAGCAATTGACCTCAGTTGATAAAATAATTCAACACTCTAACAATTATAATACACTGTTCAACATATTCCATATTACTGTTACAATCCAACAATGCATTGGCCAACATATTCTATGTTACAATCCAACACTGCATTGGCTATTCCATATTTCAATCCAACAATGCATTGGCTAACATATTCCATGTTACAATCCAACAATGCATTGGCTAACATATTCCATGTTACAATCCAACAATGCATTGGCCAACATATCTCATGTTACAATCCAACAATGCATTGGCTATTTGATATTTCAATCCAACAATGCATTGGCTATTCCATATTTCAATCCAACAATGCATTGTTCAACATATTCCATAAGGTATAACATGCCCCTCAGTTGAAGAAGCAACTGACCTCAGGTGATAAAATAATAAACATGGATGGCCACTCACATGTTTCATCACTGAATAAAGAAAATAGGCATGTGCCATGTAAAAATACATGCATGGAAATGTTCATGGAGCTGGTACATTAATGTGTTGGGGTATGATATACAGGATTTAAGTCAAAAATGTAATCCAAAAGTGATGACAAAAACGAATATCTGGATATGATAAAATATTAATTAATTTTCTAATCATGAATTTATACTTGAATGCATGTGCATATGAATTTTGTAAAAATTTCGGCAGCATAACGATGTGATTTTGAAAATCGGAAAATTTCCGACAAACAATTTCCATGATACATAAAGAGACCAAAAGGGGATTACACACCCTGACATATGTATTTTTTTTCTCCTCGCTAACCTGCAATAAAATACATACCTGTCCCTGCAATAAGAATTCATGTACCATACAAGACAAAGCATGTTTAAACGATGCGTATATTCCATGTACGATGCAAAACATGCATGTCCAAAATGTAAATGGATGCAAAAAGAAGACAACTATGCATATAAATTGACTAGAAACGTATCTGGATGGTTACAAAGTAATTTGCCAATGTGTGCAGGTGCTGAAGATGATCCACCCCTTTATCATAATAGCATGACAATATGCCTTCAGGAATCGAGGCTACGAAAAGATGATTTAAAAAAAAAAATTTGTTTGATGATGAATGGGTAAAGTCCAAATTCTTTTGATCTTGGAAGAGAAGCTCAAAAGATATGTTATAGCCACTCTATAAAGAGATCGGAGATATCTTTCCATAGCACTAAAACAAAATCTCAAAAATTAAAGGTAATATGCTTCTATAGACTAAATTGAATATGTAAATACATCACAATTATCAAACATGTAAGGTAAACTATAAAGGTAAGAATGAATCTTTAAACTCTTCTTGAAAAGCCTTCCAGATGCGTGGACAATCTGCACGACGAGAAAGATCATTCCACCATAACTGCGCTCGTCCTACCAAATAATTGGTGGCAAACTCAATTTTCTTATTTTCTGAATATAACCCATCGGAAAAGAAATCGTTGAATAGGGATAGCCATGATAAGACAAAGCGGCCATCTTTTCGTGCGTCGAATTGAAGCATAGCATAACGTCCGTGTATGGCTTGTTGAAGTGCTTGAAGTTCTTGGTTCATAATCTCTAACTCTTGTTCGAATGAAACTCCAGGTAAAGGTGAATTACTGTAATCCGCCATGGTGCTCTTGGATCCTTGCTCTCAACCTTGGTGTATTGAACCTTCTTGTTTGCAACCTTGGTGTCTCGATCCCGTGTTCTCAACCTTGCTTGGTATCTTGAACACTCAATCAAGTGCCACCCAAAGATTACCAAGGATTTCACACTTGCAAGCTAGCTCATTGGAAAGTTCGTTCCGAGAGCTTTCCAACGGTATATTACACGCCTCAATCCGACCTACGGATTGAAAGTTACACTTAATTGTTTGTTGGGTCCATCCTAGAAATCGCCACGAGCGCCTTGCACAAGTACCAAAGAAAGAGAGCTTGAATAATAATTCCAAGAGATGGTGGAGAGGTTAAAGTACTTCCCTTGAAAGTAGGAGGTTGTGGGTTCAAATCCTCCTACCTTAGGGACTCTAAACCTCTCTATTACCACTCAAAAATTAAAATTGTCTCGTGCGTAAGCAACGGCTGCCAACGGTCGCCAAGGGAGCCTTGGGTGCCAATGTTGCCAATGTATTGCCTAAGCTCTTTGCCTTAGTCGACGCCTTGGAGTAAGCCGAAGGAGAAGACGTAGGTGAAGACGTAGGTGAAGGTTTTGGATCAGGATCAGAAACAGAAACTGAAAAAGAAACCGGAAGAGGAACAGGAACAAGAAACAGAGACGGAGACGAAATCGGAATCGCGAATAGAGAACAGAGAACAAAACCCTCTGTATTGACGCGTGCAGAGCTCTGATACCACTGTTGTCAGGATCTTACTCACGTGCATACAAAGATTACGGACACAGAAAACACACAGAGAATAGACGCAACAAGAGACGAGACACAACGTAGTATGGGGTGCAATCTCCCCCCACGCACTCTGTTTCGACAGTCCACAGAGTGCATGTATTTATAGGACTTTTGATTACGTCGAAAATAGTGGTTACATGAGGGCGGCTTCGAAAAGCAGGCGTGAAACTAAAAGTTGGTAACTTTTACAGAAAGCAATTACTTTGAATAATAGAAACTGCGGTCTACAACGACCCTTATTCTAACCATTACTTTTCTAACAATAGAGCCTTCTACGCAGGTTTATTTACAAGTTAAATAATAATTACTCGGATTATTGATGTCCGCCCTTTCACGCCTTGCACGCTCCTCACGAACCTTCAACTGCTATATCAAAAACATCAAAAACATATTAATATATTAATAATATAACACTTTAACAATACATTGTTCAATAATATACAACATGCCTCTCAGTTGACAAGCAACTGACCTGAGTTGATTAAATAATGCAACACTCTAACAATTATAATGCAGTGTTCAACATATTCCATATTACTGTTACAATCCAACAATGCATTGGCCAACATATTCTATGTTACAATCCAACAATGCATTGGCTATTCTATATTTCAATCCAACAATGCATTGGCTAACATATTCCATGTTACAATCCAACAATGCATTGGCTAACATATTCCATGTTACAATCCAACAATGCATTGGCCAACATATTTCATGTTACAATCCAACAATGCATTGGCTATTTGATATTTCAATCCAACAATGCATTGCCTATTCCATAGTTCAATCCAACAATGCATTGTTCAACATATTCCATAAGGTATAACATGCCCCTCAGTTGAAGAAGCAACTGACCTCAGGTGATAAAATAATAAACATGGATGGCCAGTCACATGTTTCATCACTGAATAAAGAAAATAGGCATGTGCCATGTAAAAATACATGAATGGAAATGTTCATGGAGCTGGTACATTAATGTGTTGGGGTATGATATACAGGATTTAAGTCAAAAATGTAATCCAAAAGTGATGACAAAAACGAATATCTGGATATGATAAAATATTAATTAATTTTCTAATCATGAATTTATACTTGAATGCATGTGCATATGAATTTTGTAAAAATTTCGGCAGCATAACGACGTGATTTTGAAAATCGGAAAATTTTCGACAAACAATTTCCATTATACATAAAGAGACCAAAAGGGGATTACACACCCTGACATATGTATTTTTTTTCTCCTCGCTAACCTGCAATAAAATACATACCTGTCCCTGCAATAAGAATTCATGTACCATACAAGACAAACCATGTTTAAACGATGCGTATATTCCATGTACGATGCAAAACATGCATGTCCAAAATGTAAATGGATGCAAAAAGAGGACAACTATGCATATAAATTGACTAGAAACGTATCTGGATGGTTACAAAGTAATTTGCCGATGTGTGCAGGTCTTGAAGATGATCCACCCCTTTATCATAATAGCATGACAATATGCCTTCAGGAATCGAGGCTACGAAAAGATGATTAAAAAAAAAAAAAATTGTTTGATGATGAATGGGTAAAGTCCAAATTCTTTTGATCTTGGAAGAGAAGCTCAAAAGATATGTTATAGCCACTCTATAAAGAGATCGGAGATATCTTTCCATAGCAGTAAAACAAAATCTCAAAAATTAAAGGTAATATGCTTCTATAGACTAAATTCAATATGTAAATACATCACAATTATCAAACATGTAAGGTAAACTGTAAAGGTAAGAATGAATCTTTAAACTCTTCTTGAAAAGCCTTCCAGGTGCGTGGACAATCTGCACGACGAGAAAGATCATTCCACCATAACTGCGCTCGTCCTACCAAATAATTGGTGGCAAACTCAATTTTCTTTTTTTTTGAATATAACCCATCGGAAAAGAAATCGTTGAATAGGGATAGCCATGATAAGACAAAGCGGCCATCTTTTCGTCCGTCGAATTGAAGCATAGCATAACGTCCGTGTATGGCTTGTTGAAGTGCTTGAAGTTCTTGGTTCATAATCTCTAATTCTTGTTTGAATGAAACTTCAGGTAAAGGTGAATTACTGTAATCCGCCATGGTGCTCTTGGATCCTTGCTCTCAACCTTGGTGTATTGAACCTTCTTGTTTGCAACCTTGGTGTCTCGATCCCGTGTTCTCAACCTTGCTTGGTATCTTGAACACTCAATCAAGTGCCACCCAAAGATTACCAAGGATTTCACACTTGCAAGCTAGCTCATTGGAAAGTTCGTTCCGAGAGCTTTCCAACGGTATATTGCACGCCTCAATCCGACTTACGGATTGAAAGTTACACTTAATTCTTTGTTGTGTCCATCCTAGAAATCGCCACGAGCGCCTTGCACAAGTACCAAAGAAAGAGAGCTTGAATAACAATTCCAAGAGATGGTGGAGTGGTTAAAGTACTTCCCTTGAAAGTAGGAGGTTGTGGGTTCAAATCCTCCTACCTTAGGGACTCTAAACCTCTCTATTACCACTCAAAAATTAAAATTGTCTCGCGCGTAGCCAACGGCTGCCAACGGTCGCCAAGGGAGCCTTGGGTGCCAATGTTGCCAATGTATTGCCTAAGCTCTTTGCCTTAGTCGAAGCCTTGGAGTAAGCCGAAGGAGAAGACGTAGGTGAAGACGTAGGTGAAGGTTCTGGATCAGGATCAGAAACAGAAGCTGAAACAGAAATTGGAAGAGGAACAGGAACAGGAAACGGAGACGGAGACAAAATCGGAATCGCGAACAGAGAACAGAGAACAGAACCCTCTGTATTGACGCGTGCAGAGCTCTGATACCACTGTTGTCAGGATCTTACTCACGTGCATACAAAGATTACGGACACAGAAAACACACAGAGAATAGACGCAACAAGAGACGAGACACAACGCAGTATGGGGTGCAATCTCCCCCCACGCACTCTGTTTCGACAGTCCACAGAGTGCATGTATTTATAGGACTTTTGATTACGTCGAAAATAGTGGTTACATGAGGGCGGCTTCGAAAATCAGGCGTGAAACTAAACGTTGGTAACTTTTACAGAAAGCAATTACTTTGAATAATAGAAACTGCGGTCTACAACGACCCTTATTCTAACCATTACTTTTCTAACAATAGAACCTTCTACGCAGGTTTATTTACAAGCTAAATAATAATTATTCGGATTATTGATGTCCGCCCTTTCACGCCTTGCACGCTCCTCACGAACCTTAAGCTGCTATATCAAAAACATCAAAAACATATTAATATATTAATAATATAACACTTTAACAATACATTGTTCAATAATATACAACATGCCTCTCAGTTGACAAGCAACTGACCTCAGTTGATAAAATAATGCAACACTCGAACAATTATAATGCAGTGTTCAACATATTCCATATTACTGTTACAATCCAACAATGCATTGGCCAACATATTCTATGTTACAATCCAACAATGCATTGGCTATTCCATATTTCAATCCAACAATGCATTGGCTAACATATTCCATGTTACAATCCAACAATGCATTGGCTAACATATTCCATGTTACAATCCAACAATGCATTGGCCAACATATTTCATGTTACAATCCAACAATGCATTGGCTATTTGATATTTCAATCCAACAATGCATTGGCTATTCCATATTTCAATCCAACAATGCATTGTTCAACATATTCCATAAGGTATAACATGCCCCTCAGTTGAAGAAGCAACTGACCTCAGGTGATAAAATAATAAACATGGATGGCCAGTTGTTGAAGCTCAAAGTCAAGGACAAAGCATGGAAGCACATCAAAAGGTGGACACACAAGGAAAGGGAGCAAGTAGGGAGCTCCAAGAAGTGTATGTCAAATTTTCAGAAGAATCCCCTACAAAAATAGTGATTTTCATCACTAAAAACCATTGTAAATACCATTATCTATTTTTAGTAACTCCATTTTGTTCAAGCCGAGGAGTCCTCAAGCTTGAGGAGTATTAGAAGTACCATCGTACCAATTTTCATAATTTTTAGACTTCGTTTGAGCCCTCAAATAAGCCCTGGAACCTAATTTTTAACTAGGCCGGACACTAGGTCTGGACAGGGCCAAAACTAGTCAAAAAACTATAAAAAGAGCTAGAGAGCTCATTTTGGGGGTTAGCTTGTGAGAGAATAGAACTTTGGTAAGAGAACTCTTTTGCAATCTAAGCTTTCCATTGTTCCTCTCTTTGATCTTACTTTGTGCACGTGTGTGTGTATGTGTGTGCATGTTTGTGTGCTTTCACTCACGCACTTGTGCCTTCACTTGCTCGTGGTCTTCATACCGGTCCTCACGTCTCCGCGGATTGACAAGTAAAGGAGGTGGTGCTTACACTTGAGCTACACCAAATTTTGGCGCCGTTGCCGGGGAGAGAGCTTCGAGGACGAGCGTTGTGATGGTAAGATCGTAGATTTGCGACGTTGGAAGGTAAAAAAAACTGTCATTTCAGTTCATTTTCTGTTTTTTCCTCTTCATCTTCATCATCATCATCATCTCCACCTTCTTCCATCTTCTTCTTCATAGAAAATTCTTGTTTTTTAGTGCATTTTCACCATCTTCATACCATTTTTCATGCATTATTGTGTGGGAAGGAGTTAGGAGGTGCAAGGGAGAGCAAGCGCTGTGTTTTTTTCATGATTTTCTGCTCATACGGAGCTCGCCATAGCCGGCGCTCAGAAATTTGAATTTCCCGCCAAAAAACGCGATTCTGTGATGAAAATCGCGATTCTGTGAAAATTCAAAATTTTTTGAAAAATCACGATTTTTTGTTTTCCCGCCTAAAAGTTGGCTGAAAAAATCACGATTCTGTGGTCATTCTCAGAATCACGATTCTGTGATTGTGCTCAAAATCGCGATTCTCACAAATCACAATTTTCAGTCAAAAAACACGATTTTGAGAAAACACGATTCCTTACTCAAAATCGCGATTCTCAAAAAATCACGATTTTCAGTAAAAAACACGATTTTGTGAAAAAAAGGCGATTCTGTGTAATCACGATTTTGTGCTCAACATCGCGATTTTCATGTCAAAAAACACGATTCTCTAAAATACGATTTTGTGCTCAAAATCGCGATTTTCATGTCAAAAAACACGATTCTCTAAAACACGATTCTGTGCTCAAAATCGCGATTTTCATGTCAAAAAACGCGATTTTCAGAAATACGATTTTGTGATCAACATCGCGATTTTCATGTAAAAAAAACACGATTTTCAGAAACACGATTTTGTGATCAAAATCGCGATTTTCAGAAACACGATTTTGTGATCAAAATCGCGATTTTCAGAAACACGATTTTGTGATCAAAATCGCGATTTTCAGAAACACGATTTTGTGCTCAACATCGCGATTTTCTAAAAACACGATTTTGTGCTCAACATCGCGATTTTCTGAGTTCACAAAATCGCGATTCTCTGAAAGTTCACAAAATCGCGATTTTCTCCAAAGGTCCTGTTTGCTTGTTTTGACCCCCAGGAGCCTGAATTGGCATAACTTTTTCATCCAAAGTCCATTTTTTGAGCTCTATAGCTCGTTGGAAAGCTCGTTTCAAATCCTACACGACGTCAACTGTTTTTTTCAAGAATAACGCGTTGATTTTGAGATAGGATAATTTGAAGTTGAACCTCAAGTGGGACTAGGGAACCAAGGGGACTCCAAAGAATTTTGAACCATACCAAGGGGAAAATTTGGACTCTTGACTAAAGCTTATGAACCTGAGATCTGGTAGACACTTAGGCAAGGATAAACAAAGCATTAGATCTTCTGAGGCTAGTGTCAACCATACATCCAAGTCTTGGGCACAACAACTAAGTGGTCATCTTTTACTAAGTTCAGACACAAGTGATTCAGAAATGTCTTTTAGTATGGGAAAACCTGCAGGTGGCTCAGGGACTACCCATCTACAAACACCAGAAGGTCCCTATAAGACACAGTTGGAATATATTCGGACCAACCAATTAGGTGCTCGCATCTATGAGGATGGTCTGAGGCGATCAGTGGTCCAACTCAAAAATCCAGATCAATCCTTTGGACTTGAACACCCGGTGGTCAAGTTCGAAGAGGGTTCATACATTGATAAGGAAGGAACCATGTATGTGGTCACCAACCTACCAGATAGGATTGATGAGTTTGGAAATGTCATTCCTGAGAATGAAATAGGAGACCTAGAACAAGGAAATGTAGGACAAGGACCCCAGACTCCTAGAGGTAAGTCAGTTTTGACCCGAGTGATCACTCCGGACTGGATCCCTCAAGACAACAAAAGCATAGAACTATTTTTGAATAGAGAAACAGAGGAAGCCTTTTGGAGATTCAAGCCAGATCAACCTAGCCAATTGGGCATAGTTATCATCTATGAATTCAAAGATCGTGAGATACCAGGCAAAGTTGTCTACCTGGATAACACATTAGAGAAGATATTCTTGGTAACAGAACATGATAGACATGCATATACTTGGAAGAATGAATTGATTTTCCCCCCACCAAGATCCAATGTTTCCCATGGCCTCCAAGGAGTAGGATCATCCCACGCTCATGAAGCTCAGAGAGAAAGAGCTAGAGAGAGACCTCAGGTAAGTTTTGCACACACCGTAGGCAGGAATAGATCAGGATTTGAAAATGAAAGACCTGAAAGAGAGAGACATCAAGCACATAGGCAACAAAGAGATGAACATGATTTTCCATTGCCTAGACCCCGAGAGCACCCAAGAACCCTTAGACCCACTCAAGTGATCAAGGCAATGAAGAATTATTTTGACGGGTCAGGAGATCCTTATGATCATGTGGCCGAGTTCAAACAAGTGTTAAGAGCTGAACAGGTTGAGGATTTATTCACCCAATACGAGGCATTTGGTTTGACTCTTAAGGGCACTGCCTTGGCTTGGTTTCAACCATTGAGTAGTCGCAACTATCGCGATATAGGTCAACTGCTAGACGAATTCATTGTAGAATTTTCCAAGAGTGGTATCAGGCATAACACATCATCCTTGATCCACAGCTTCAAGCAGACACCCAAAGAAACAGTGCGACTAGCAGGTAGAAGGTTCAGACAGTACCTAGAAAGATGCCCTGCTCCCGAGTTACCCACACCAGCCAAACAAGTGGCTTTGTTCTTAGATGGCTTACTGAGCACAAAGTTAAGATCATATGTATATTTGAAAGAGCCTAGATCCATAGAAGAGTGCGTGCGGACATGCATTGACATAGAAGATAACTTGGGTGAGGAGTTAGGATTATCCAAACTCTATAAGGATTCAGATAGTTCTACTAGTCATACTTCAAAAATCTCCACGGAAATAGAGGAGATAGCTGAGCAAGTTGCCAAGAAGCTGGGAGTCCAAAATAAACAAACACAGAGAGTCACTCCAGTGAATCGGTGTTATACTTGTGGGGGTGACCACATGGCTAATGTATGCCCAATGCAAAACCAAAACATTAGAGAAAGGAATGCTCCATATTGCACTATTGAGAGAAAATACACAAACCACACGGCTCAAGATTGTCCCTACAATAGGCAAGCTGTTAGACAGAATTATCAGCAACCTTACCCACAAGGTAGGTATCAGAACCAATACCAACAGCCATATTATAGACCACAACAGCAATATCAGGTACCATATAGGCCGCAACCTGTCTTGGGAAACCAACCACCAGCTCCAACCAACGTGATTCCAGTCAAATATGCTGTGGGAGAGGAAAATCCAAATAGAGCTTTGGTGCCACTAACCCCATTGATACCAGATAATGACTCTCATGCTCATAGTTCAGACTACTCCCATGAAGGTAGTCCACATGCTTATTACACAGAGTCACTTGAACATAGTGAGATTTACTCGTATCAATATGAGGCACCGCCTATGGAGCAAAATTGGGAGCCAGAATACTCCAATGTCATGTACACAAATCCTAACCCTAGGCCCCAGTTGAGACAAATGAGACCACAAGCCCCTAGAGGATCTTGTTTCAGATGTCATGGTGACCATTTCATTCGTGACTGTCCCCACCCACCATCCCCGAGTCTAGGACAGGTTATCACAATACAGGCTTTTTGTCCTGATTGTGGCAAAGACCATCTCCCCAGAGATTGTCCAAGAAACCCCTCCAGTGCACCCAAGATTACACCCATTAATGTGGTAGGCTTAGTGGCAGATTCAAGTTCAAGTAGTAGCAATGTGGCTCCTATACAAGCTGTCACTAGAGCACAAGCCTTACAGCAGGATAAACCAACAGAACAATCAGAGTCGAGTGAATCAGGAGAGCCTAGTAAGAGGAAAACAAGAACATGGAAGGATACCAGAGAGAAGGCCAATCGCAAGTGGAATAAAAAGTTATCGGAACTAGAAGAAAGCTTAAAAGAAGCGAAAACGAAAATAGAAGACATTACATCTCAAAGCCCCTCGCATGCCGAAACTCCATCCACTCCACCTCATCCCACCCCACCACCCATTGTAAATAGACCGCAACCAGGGTCTGTTCTTGCAGATCCAACCCCAGAAGGCTTGGACATGATGTTCAAGGCCTACCAGGCTCGACTTCAAGAAGGGCCTACAACGGCAAACCTAGACAAGAGCTACCCTAGAGCAGATTTAGAGATTGAACGGATGAAAATGTGCATGAAAATGGTAGAACAAGCTCAAGCCATACTTGAGACTAGTCAAAAGTTCAATCAGACAAACTCTATCAAATCAGATTTGCATTTCCAGGGCTTACTAGAAAGATTAGAGCAATTGGTAAACAAACCACAAGTTTCTTTACCTCCACAGGCTCAACCAGTTATTGAGGGAAGAAGCTCACCACCAAGGGGAGCTTATGTTCCTAATTCCACAGATGCTGGAATACCTCCTTCAATTCAACAGTACTCTCAAGAGTTCTTGCGGGAAATACAAGAAGATAAATGGGCCAAGGAGAAGGGTAATTCCCCTCCTATTCCTGAGATTGATGATCTTCATGATCAATTTCCCCAAGACATTCCATCTATTTACGGAGATGAAGCAGAACAACAAGAAGACGAAAGGTTAGATTTTGAATCTAATACCTTAGAAGAACTGCCTCAATTTCCAGGCCCATGGGAATCTGAATCTCTCCAGATTAGAGCTCCCACAATACTAGTAAGAAATGAAGACTCAGTGGTTCCAAGGAACACGGATGTCGTGAAGAACACTAAGGTTCAGTGTCATCTCACTGTAGAAGAGCTGCTCAAAGCAAAACCTGAGCTTTGGAATCATGTGAAGGATGAGGTTCCAGAACTTGATTCCAACATGCCAAAAGCAGGCTCCAAGCAAAGGGTACCAAAGATACCTCTAGACAAAATAGGGGACATGTGTGAGGGTGAAGAAGGTAATACCTATCTTCCAATCACCTACCAAGGTTACACAACCAAAGCAATCATAGATTCAGGTGCTGGTGTTGCTATTGCGACCACCTCCTTGTGGAAGCAATGGGGCAAGCCCACATTAAGACCAACTAGAATGAAGCTTCAAATGGCTGATGGTCATTTTGAAAGACCTCTAGGATTGCTAGAAGGGATCACTCTAACCACTTGTGGTGTAGAGTTTGAGCACACATTTGCTATATGTGACTTTGAGAAAAATAATGTCTATGAGATGATCCTAGGAAGACCCTTCCTACGACAATTGCAAATAGTACAGGATTGGGGAACTAACTCCTTGTACTTACAACACTTAGGGGTCACCACCAAGGTCAATTTGAAGGAGTACACCTTCAGAGATGTACCACCCCTACAGTGGAATTCTATCCACAAAGCGAAAGAAGATTCCATCTCTGTGCATTCTGAAAGTTCACCTGATCCATCATGGCTGCATGAAGATACTCATTTGTGGAAGTGCAAGGTCGCAAAGGAAGAGGAAAAACGTTTAAAGGCAAGAGAAGAAGGAACTTCGCTAGGAGATAGACCAGTTAGAGACCCAGCCTACACACCGATGATCTTTCCAGATGAGGAGTTTGAGCCTCATGGCTGGCCAGAAATCTTAGCCACCATGGACATTGCTGTCAATGAGGAACAGTGGACACCTCATTGTGATGAGGAGGGTTATGATATCTCAGTGTTCATGTGTCAACCCTTGCTAGAAGAATGTGACCCTAGTGATGTCATAGAAGAAGAAGAGAATGACGATGATCTGAAGTCTATTGTGATGGATAGTTGCTTTAACTCAGAGCAGCACTATCTAGAAGATATAGGAGTGTTCACCCAGAAAGAAGAAGAACCTCTCACAAGTATTAAAACAGTAAACTCAAAGGATGGAAGTGAGAGTAGTCAAAAGAAAAAGAAAAGAAAAGCAGTGAAACAAGAAGAGGAGGAATCATTGTTTGAAGTACCAGAAAACTTCAAGAAATATGAAGTTGACGATCGCAAAATTTTGGTACGAATGCCTAAGAGAGAGGCCATCATAGGAGAATCATATGATAATAAAGAAAAGACCAAGAAGATTGTAGTGACCATTGAAGAGAACGAAGAGAGATGCACATATATAGGAGATGACCTAAGTGCAAGAGAAGAAATGGAGCTCATAGCTCTATTAAGGGAATATAGGGATGTGTTTGCATGGCACTATAGAGACTTGAAAGGGGTAGATCCAAGAATTTGCTCTCATACTATCCCCATGACTGCTGATGCTAAGCCCACCAAACAGAAGCCCTACACATATAATGATACCTATGCAGCCAAAATCAAAGAAGAAATTGATAGGTTGATTGAAGCTGGATTCATCTATGAGATTGAGCATACTGAATGGGTGTCCCCCATTGTAGTGGTGCCCAAGAAGAACGGGAAGTTGCGAGTATGTATTAACCTTAAAAAAGTTAATGTCGCTACGATCAGATATAGTTATCCACTTCCAATCACGAAGCACCTTTTGGAGTGTGTTGCAGGCAAGGAAGTTTATAGCTTCCTTGATGGGTTTTCAGGTTACAATCAAGTAGCCATTGCCCCAGAAGATCAACACAAAACAGCTTTTGCTACAGAGTGGGGAATCTTTGCATTTCGTGTGATGCCATTTGGGCTCACTAATGCACCTGCAACATTCCAAAGGCTCATGTGTCATGTCTTCAAAGAGTTCTTGCGAAAAAGCTTAGAAGTGTATGTGGATGGTTTATGTGCTCATTCCCAAGAAAGAAGGTTTCACATCCCTGAGCTCAGACAAATCTTCAACAAGTGTAGAGAATATCGAGTGTGTCTGAACCCAGAAAAGTGTGTGTTCATGGTGCGTCAAGGTAAAATCTTAGGTCATATTGTTTCTAAGAATGGAATCTCAACAGATGAAGATAAGGTACGAGCCATAGCAGAGCTACCAAGGCCAAGGAATGTTAAAGAGGTACAAGCCTTTATGGGCCATTGTGGATACTACCGTAGGTTTATCCACATGTACGCGATCATAGCTAGACCCCTTTATGCCTTGTTGTCTAATTTTGAGTGGAACGACGAATGCGAGAATTCTTTCAACGAACTGAAGAAACGTTTGTGCACGGCACCAATACTCACCACTCCTGATTGGAATAAACCATTCCATGTCCATGTGGATGCATCCAATCATGCCATAGGATGTGTGCTAGCACAACCCACAAGTGAAGGAAACTTAGATTTGCCCATAGCATATGCTAGTAGACAGCTCACTGCAGCTGAACGAAACTATACCACAACTGAGCAAGAGGGCTTAGGCATGGTATATGCTGTGAAGAAGTTTAGACACTATTTATTGGCCAACAAGTTCAAGTTTTTCACTGATCATCAAGCTTTGTTATATTTGGTCAATAAACCTTGCAATACTGGACGCCTAGTAAGATGGTTCCTTTTACTAATGGAATATGACTTTGAAGTTGTTGTCAGGAAAGGTAGAACCCACCTTTGCGCAGATCACCTTTCTCGCATCACTTCAGGAGAGTCACCGTAAGGAGTGTCTGATGAATTACCCGATGCTTATCTGTTCAATTTAGAAGTTGTTCCTAAATGGGCAAATAAGTTGGTACCATGTCCTAACCTTCGACCCTGCAAATAAGAATGTGAAAACATCACAAGAAGAAATTGTAAGATCACAAAAATATCACATATTGGCAGGAAGCATGTACAAACAAGATACGGAGGGCGTATTAGCTTGTTGTGTTGAGGATGATGAACATAATAGTTGGTTGCAGCAAGCTCATGAAGGATTGCTAGGAAATCACTATTCTAAACAACGCACATTGCAGAATCTAAAACGTTTAGGAGTGTATTGGCCTAGCATGGACAAAGAAATACATGAGTGGATTAGGAATTGTCCAATGTGCAGAGAGAGACCCCCAGTGGAGCATGCAACCCTTTATCAAGTGTCATTAATTCCAGATTGGAGTGCTCCATTGGTAGAGTTTATGAGGTCGGGAAGATTACCCAAAGAGGCTAGTCTAGCAAGAAGACGAAGCATGGAGCAAGAGGCTCAAGGCTATGCCTTAGTAGGGGACAACCTATACCGAAGAGGCAAAGATGGTTACTTAAGACTATGCGTTCATGAATCAGACTATTTAAAGGTCTTAGAGGCTGCACACAGCGGTGTTGCAGGTGGACATTTTGGTCCTGACCGAGTGATCAAGACCATTCTATTCTCAGGACTTTGGTGGCCCACTCTTCATATGGACGCACATACCTATGTGAAGAAATGTGACACATGCCAACGTGCACAATATCCAGTGAGAAAAGACGAGATGCCCTTGAGGCCAATGATGGGAGGACGTGCATTTTCGAAGTGGGGCATAGACTTCATAGGTCCTATTAACCCCCCAGCTAGAAACTCCCATGCAAAGTACATCATTGTAGCCACAGATTACCTTACAAAGTGGGTAGAAGTCAAAGCCACAACAAAGAATGATGCTCAGACTACGGCTAAGTTCTTATTCGAGAATGTGTTCACGAGATATGGACTACCAATAGAGTTGGTGAGCGATAGAGGCACACACTTCTTGAATGAAGTCATTGAAAATCTTCTCCAAGAATTCTTGGTGATACATAAGAAATCTGCCCCCTATCACCCACAAGCCAACGGACAAGCCGAGAGTACCAATAAGATCCTCTGTAACGTATTGACAAAACTGGTAAATAATAAACGCTCTGATTGGGACAAACAACTTCATCATGCTGTTTGGGCTTATCGAGTTGCCTACAAAACGGTACTCAACACCACCCCATTTCAGATGGTCTTCGGACAGAACGCTGTGCTACCATTAGATTTCTTAATCCCTGCCTTAAAAGTAGCACAAGAGTATGAGTGGAATGGGCATGAATTGTCCTCTAGGATCTTTGATCTTGAACGCTTGGGTGAGACGAGGCTACGAGCGGCAGCAGGCATCTACGCTGCAAAGAAGAGGCAAAAGGCATACTTTGATGCACACATCAAGGATAAGGGATTGAAAGAGGGAGATCTAGTGTTGGTATACACACTAAAACAACATGCCCGTAAGTTGGAAAAAAGAGGATACGGACCCATGATCATTAATAGAATTTCCACTAGTGGTGCAGTTCAGTTGGCCACGCTAGAAGGAGATATCTTGCCAAACTATATTAGTGGCTGTAGAGTCAAGCTATATCAAGAACCTCTTACTGAGGATATGCTAATGAGACTCAACACTGCTAAGAAGCGAAAAGATGAAGAGTTAAGAGTGAGAGAAGAATCACAGGTAGAGGCCAGAGAGCGTATTAGGCGAAATAAGTTAAGGCGATTAAGCCTAGAAGTCAACTCAAAAGCCCCAAAATATCACATGGATATGTGTCAAAAGTCAGGCATAGCGACTTCTCAGGTCATTGACCGAAGACCCTTTGTGACCATAGAGATAGGACAAGGGAAGGGTGCAAGGACGGTGAAAGCATTGATTGACTCAGGTGCAGCAAGTAGTGCAGTTAGACTTTCCTACTGCCAAGACTTGGGGTTGAACATCAATCCCATAGAAGCTTATCTCATAGGATTGGGAGGTGTGGAAACCCCTTGTTTGGGCGAGGTGGAACTTCCCATCTACCTTCAAGTTGTTCCAATGAAAGTCAAAGCGCTAGTATGTCAAGATGAGAACCTTACAGAACCACTTGTCTTGGGTCAAGATTGGATCTATGACCATGCAGTTAACTTAAACCTAAGAAGTCAAATTCTTCAAGTTTGGGTACATGAACAATGCATTACATTAGAATTAGAGAACTGCATGCTCCTAAATCATGGCACCACACACTCTCTTAGTTCTTCCAAGACTAATCATATGAAAGAAGATGTTATGTGTCAAAAGCTCTATGATGCAGAAGGAGTCAATCGTGGAAGACCAGGTTCGAAGGCGGGTGGATCTTTCTTCTTCTCCAAAGAATCAAGTAGCCACAGTAGTGAGTCCACCACACAAGCAAACACAACCGTTCACGACAACTGCTACATCAAATAGAAAGACACCATTCGATAAAAAAGCAGTTCCGAGCATGAAGCAGATATGGGTACGCAAAGGAGTGCAACCACCAGCCTTGCCCCCACAAATCCCATCCATGCACACCAACCAAGCCAGAAGACGAAGGAAGCATCTCAGACAAGCTCAATCACAAGGTATCCAACAAGTTTGGGTGCCTAAGAAGTTAGCTGCAGCTCAACAAGGGCAATTACAGATGTGGGTACCTAAGAAGCTCCTACATCCACAACAACCTTTGTTCTCCCACATGCAAAAGGTTTCAACAAAGAAGCCAAAAAGAGAAAAGGGTAAGAACCACGTACAGAGACCAAAGGAAGATCAAATCAGCTCTTCAACATTAGTAGGAAGACATGCAAAAAGGATATGGGTTTGGAAGCCAAAAGTGCAAGTAGCCTCCACCGAACCAAAGTGTCAACCACACTGGATACCACAGTTCAGAAAGCATCCAAAGAGAAAGACGCCTGAAGTGACCTCTACAGTGCCAAATGATGTTCTAAAATGGACTCCAATAAGGAGGATTACATCAGTTCGAGACTCAATGGATACCTCCACCAAGGTCGGCATCAACCTCCGCAAATAACATCGAAAGCCTCGAACGAGCAACAACCATGTGCTCCTTGCACAACCCTGTCTTTTGCACCATTCAGGTCATGCATTTCCAAAGTATGCATTAATATAGGGCCACATTATACGGCCGTGCATAGACACACTTGAGAATCCCATGCACAAGAGCACAGTGACATATGTCAAACATTTCTATTGATACTAACTTTTGTGTTCTTATTTTGTGATATCCTGTTCCTCTTAAAAAAAAAAAAAAAAAGGGAGAAAGAAAAGTGGGAGAGAGCTTATTCCCAGGTTTGGCTTATGAAACATGAATGAGTCATGCTTAGTTGAAGGTGGAACTGTTGATTGCTAGGCATTTATCAATTTGGATAGAAGTGTGTCTCGGCCAGCAGTGAGATTATTGCTGCCTTATCTGGTAGATGACAAGCATTTGGCATGAACATGGCATCTACAACTATGATTTTCTCTTACCATGGTAGGAATGAAGAGCTTGAAGGCCCGCAACTTGAGTGATGCTTAACTACTTCATGTACCAGAGCATCCAAGGAGATATCTGCAAAAGGTAGTTCTGGAGGAGAAGACTCCTGCATATGGTGAGCTAAAGAGAATATGTGAAACTCAGCTTGGTGTAGTTACCCGATGTTGCTTGCCAAGGAATATAAAGCAATTCAATTCTCAGTATTTGACAAATGTTGCTTTGAAAAGAGGAGAGAGGATCCACCACTCAAAAGATCTCATCAGTGGACAATCAACATGGACATTCATCAACAATGTTCCATCCCAAAGGCCGAGTGTACAATACGAAGAGACAAACATCCATCAACCTTCTCCATGGTAAGTATCTTTACTCTGGAAACACCATAACCATGATAGTTTAAGAAACCTCTTCGTCAGCATACCCTTGAGCACTTAGCTCAAGACCCGCAATTTTTGCACCATACTTCTTCCAATGCATTTTCCAAGTAAGCATGCGTAGGGCTACATTACAAGGCCGTGCACAAGGCACATACTTTTTTCAACCCAGGCACGAACACACTTACCCATCATTCATTATGGGTTATGAGTAGTTGGCATGACTGCTCTCAACATCATCTTTGGAAGCGCTAGCGGACGTCATGGGAACAACATCCATATCTCGGAAGCAAATTGAAGCCAGTAGTTGCTCCAAATCACTCTTGACAACCTCTTTTGAGCAACTTGCAGTTTTGAAAGCTCACAACGACACATTCTTGCTGGAATCCAAGGAACCAGCTCATACAACGGATGGACACCACCTCTCAAAGCACTACATAGAACAGCCCTTCCAACAAGGGTCTGTCAGGGACGACAGACTCGAGAGGGGGGGGAGTGTTGAAGCTCAAAGTCAAGGACAAAGCATGGAAGCACATCAAAAGGTGGACACACAAGGAAAGGGAGCAAGTAGGGAGCTCCAAGAAGTGTATGTCAAATTTTCAGAAGAATCCCCTATAAAAATAGTGATTTTCATCACTAAAAACCATTGTAAATACCATTATCTATTTTAAGTAACTCCATTTTGTTCAAGCCGAGGAGTCCTCGAGCTTGAGGAGTATTAGAAGTACCATCGTACCAATTTTCATAATTTTTAGACTTCGTTTGAGCCCTCAAATAAGCCCTGGAACCTAATTTTTAACTAGGCCGGACACTAGGTCTGGACAGGGCCAAAACTAGTCAAAAAACTATAAAAAGAGCTAGAGAGCTCATTTTTGGGGGTTAGCTTGTGAGAGAATAGAACTTTGGTAAGAGAACTCTTTTGCAATCTAAGCTTTCCATTGTTCCTCTCTTTGATCTTACTTTGTGCACGTGTGTGTGTATGTGTGTGCATGTTTGTGTGCTTTCACTCACACACTTGTGCCTTCACTTGCTCGTGGTCTTCATACCGGTCCTCACGTCTCTGCGGATTGACAAGTAAAGGAGGTGGTGCTTACACTTGAGCTACACCAGTCACATGTTTCATCACTGAATAAAGAAAATAGGCATGTGCCATGTAAAAATGCATGCATGGAAATGTTCATGGAGCTGGTACATTAATGTGTTGGGGTATGATATACAGGATTTAAGTCAAAAATGTAATCCAAAAGTGATGACAAAAATGAATATCTCGATATGATAAAATAATAATTAATTTTCTAATCATGAATTTATACTTAAATGCATGTGCATATGAATTTTGTAAAAATTTCGGCAGCATAACGGCGTGATTTTGAAAACCGGAAAATTTCCGACAAACAATTTCCATGATACATAAAGAGACCAAAAGGGGATTACACACCCTGACATATGTATTTTTTTTCCTCCTCGCTAACCTGCAATAAAATACATACCTGTCCCTGCAATAACAATTCATGTACCATACAAGACAAACCATGTTTAAACGATGCGTATATTCCATGTACGATGCAAAACATGCATGTCCAAAATGTAAATGGATGCAAAAAGAAGACAACTATGCATATAAATTGACAAGAAACGTATCTGGATGGTTACAAAGTAATTTGCCGATGTGTGCAGGTGCTGAAGATGATCCACCCCTTTATCATAATAGCATGACAATATGCCTTCAGGAATCGAGGCTACGAAAAGATGATTAAAAAAAAAAATTGTTTGATGATGAATGGGTAAAGTCCAAATTCTTTTGATCTTGAAAGAGAAGCTCAAAAGATATGTTATAGCCACTCTATAAAGAGATCGTAGATATCTTTCCATAGCAGTAAAACAAAATCTCAAAAATTAAAGGTAATATGCTTCTATAGACTAAATTCAATATGTAAATACATCACAATTATCAAACATGTAAGGTAAACTTTAAAGGTAAGAATGAATCTTTAAACTCTTCTTGAAAAGCCTTCTAGGTGCGTGGACAATCTGCACGACGAGAAAGATCATTCCACCATAACTGCGCTCGTCCTACCAAATAATTGGTGGCAAACTCAATTTTCTTATTTTCTGAATATAACCCATCGGAAAAGAAATCATTGAATGGGGATAGCCATGATAAGACAAAGCGGCCATCTTTTCGTCCGTCGAATTGAAGCATAGCATAACGTCCGTGTATGGCTTGTTGAAGTGCTTGAAGTTCTTGGTTCATAATCTCTAACTCTTGTTCGAATGAAACTCCAGGTAAAGGTGAATTACTGTAATCCGCCATGGTGCTCTTGGATCCTTGCTCTCAACCTTGGTGTATTGAACCTTATTGTTTGCAACCTTGGTGTCTCGATCCCGTGTTCTCAACCTTGCTTGGTATCTTGAACACTCAATCAAGTGCCACCCAAAGATTACCAAGGGTTTCACACTTGCAAGCTAGCTCATTGGAAAGTTCGTTCCGAGAGCTTTCCAATGGTATATTACACGCCTCAATCCGACCTACGGATTGAAAGTTACACTTAATTCTTTGTTGGGTCCATCCTAGAAATCGCCGCGAGCGCCTTGCACAAGTACCAAAGAAAGAGAGCTTGAATAACAATTCCAAGAGATGGTGGAGTGGTTAAAGTACTTCCCTTGAAAGTAGGAGGTTGTGGGTTCAAATCCTCCTACCTTAGGGACTCTAAACCTCTCTATTACCACTCAAAAATTAAAATTGTCTCGTGCGTAGCCAACGGCTGCCAACGGTCGCCAAGGGAGCCTTGGGTGCCAATGTTGCCAATGTATTGCCTAAGCTCTTTGCCTTAGTCGACGCCTTGGAGTAAGCCGAAGGAGAAGACGTAGGTGAAGGTTCTGGATCAGGATCAGAAACAGAAACTGAAACAGAAACCGGAAGAGGAACAGGAACAAGAAACGGAGACGGAGACGAAATCGGAATCGCGAACAGAGAACAGAGAACAGAACCCACTGTATTGACGCGTGCAGAGCTCTGATAGCACTGTTGTCAGGATCTTACTCACGCGCATACAGAGATTACGGACACAGAAAACACACAGAGATTAGACGCAACAAGAGACGAGACACAACGCAGTATTAGGTGCAATCTCCCCCCACGCACTCTGTTTCGACAGTCCACAGAGTGCATGTATTTATAGGACTTTTGATTACGTCCAAAATAGTGGTTACATGAGGGCGGCTTCGAAAAGCAGGCGTGAAACTAAAAGTTGGTAACTTTTACAGAAAGCAATTATTTTGAATAATAGAAACTGCGGTCTACAACAACCCTTATTCTAACCATTACTTTTCTAACAATAGAACCTTCTACGCAGGTTTATTTACAAGCTAAATAATAATTATTCGGATTATTGATGTCCGCCCTTTCACGCCTTGCACGCTCCTCACGAACCTTCAGCTGCTATATCAAAAACATCAAAAACATATTAATATATTAATAATATAACACTTTAACAATACATTGTTCAATAATATACAACATGCCTCTCAGTTGACAAGCAACTGACCTCAGTTGATAAAATAATGCAACACTCTAACAATTATAATGCAGTGTTCAACATATTCCATATTACTGTTACAATCCAACAATGCATTGGCCAACATATTCTATGTTACAATCCAACAATGCATTGGCTATTCCATATTTCAATCCAACAATGCATTGGCTAACATATTCCATGTTACAATCCAACAATGCATTGGCTAACATATTCCATGTTACAATCCAACAATGCATTGGCCAACATATTTCATGTTACAATCCAACAATGCATTGGCTATTTGATATTTCAATCCAACAATGCATTGGCTATTCCATATTTCAATCCAACAATGCATTGTTCAACATATTCCATAAGGTATAACATGCCCCTCAGTTGAAGAAGCAACTGACCTCAGGTGAGAAAATAATAAACATGGATGGCCAGTTGTAGCTCAGTGATGAGTAGCACCTCCTTTAATGTCAATCCGGGAAGACATGAGGATGGTATGAAGACCACGAGCAAGTGGAAGCACAAGTGCGTGAGTGAGAAGCACACAAGCATGCACACACATACACACACACGCGCACACACAGTAAGGACAAAGAGAGGAAGACAATGGAATCACTTCTATTGCAAGAAAGCTCTCAAACAAGTTCAAACTACAAGAAGCCAACCCCAAAAATGAGCTCTTTAGCTCTATTTATAGTTTTTGACTAGCTTTGGCCCTGTTCAGACCTAGTGTCCGGCCTAGTTAAAAACTAGGTTCCGGGGCTTATTTGAGGGCCCAAACGAGATCTAAAAATTATGAAAATTGGCAGGCACTTACATCTAAGGCTCCCCAAGCTCGAGGACTCCTCGGCTTGTACAAAATGGAGCTACAAAAAGGTGAAATGATATTTACAAGGGTTTGTAGTGATGAGAATCACTTTAGAATGATGTTAGGGTTTTGAAAAAAAAATGAAGGGTAGCCTCAGTGCTAGATCTGCATGTGTGTCCATACTTGCTTCTTCCCGCATCCTGTCAACACTCTCCCCCCCCTAGGGTCTGTCGCCTCTGACAGACCTCTTTTCCGCCGTTTGATCAATGTATTTTTGCAGGAGGTCGGTTGCCAATTCTTGTTCTTTGATTTTTAAACCTCTGATTAGATCTCGTTGCAAGGCCTCCCAATCCACTGTACCAGGCATGTCAGGTTGTGGCATCGTGTAAAGCTCGGAATGCATCGTTTGCTCGCATGCAAAGAGATGGAGTAGATGCGTAGGCCGTGGCGCAAATACCTCTGAATGTGCTTCCCAAAACCCCGTGGTGAACATGTCGTCAAATGTTTGCTTGTAGCAGGCAGGGAGATATCTTATGCGTGCATGCCATGCGTAAGCCACTCGTATGCTCGGGGTTGTGCTCATATCATATAGCAGGTCGTAGTTACCATTAATAAACCCGGGAATAGGAGGTTGAATACGGCATACATTGCGAAAAGTTTTGAGTACGACCTGCATCATGTCGAGGATCTTGAGCATCATCTAGGCAGCGACATCTGGCATAGGGTGGAGGCGTGGTATCCAATGTCTGATGGTTGCAATCATGTATGACACTGTAGGAGTACCGGTTGGGGGGGCGATAGCGGGGTAGTTGAGCCATTCTTTACAGTTTGCGTTATTCTGAACCTTGATGGCAAAAGCTTTCCATGATCTGCGTCTTTGCACTGGCCCAAAACACGGATTGTACTTCAAATGCATGGGGGCATGATCCCATGTTCGAAGCATTTCTGGGTAAGTTTCGAGTAACTTTTGCCTCCACGTTGGTTGGAATATGGCCCCTTTTCGTGCCGCTTCTGGTATGTCTTCTGGTTCGAACTGTGTGGCAAATGTTGGGCACTTGTTGGTGACTCGTTTGATTTCTGCATTGTAGTCAGCCAACAATACAAAATAGGGCTTGTATTGCAGTTCTGAACTAGTGATAAGGCGTCTAGGGGCGATGTGCCTGAAGTATTCTGAGTGAAGGATGGTGTCCTCAATGGCCTTCATTGCCAGCATCTGAGTGGATATCCGCTCCTGATGAGTTTGCCCCATCTCCTCTACTTGTTTCATCCATGCCGATGGGGGTTCCTCATAGGTATCTTGACCTTCTTCTGTTACGCATCCTCCTGGGAGTGGTTGAGGCTCGTAGGCGTCGTCGAATGCTTCCTCCACTGGGATGGTAACTGCTTCTTCTTCTGACGGTTGCTCTGGTGGGGAAGGGGGTCGTTCGTACTGCATCAACTTCAGTTTTAATTCTGCGATCTGCTGCCGTAACTCCAGCACGTCTGTTGGCAGTAGCCTTGGTACACCAGGACTTACAAAACGTGAAAGTCAAAGAAGGGAGTCAGAGCGAAGGGACAGCACAAGCAAACAGGGCAGTCAAAGAAGATCTGGCAAGTAGGCCAATATTTTTTCAAGACATTAATGCAAATCAAGAGATGGACATGCAGGGAGGAAGAGCAAGTAGGGAGCTCGAAGATATGTATGGCAGATCACGAGAAGAAATCCCTACAACAATAGTGATTTTTATCACTAACAATCATTTGTAAATATCATTTCACATTTTTGTAGCTCCATTTTGTGCAAGCCAAGGAGTCCTTGAGCTTGAGGAGCCTTAAAAGTAGTTGCGTACCAATTTTCGTATTTTTTAGATCTCGTTTGAGCCCCCAAATAAGCCCTGGAACCTAATTTTTAACTAGGCCGGACACTAGGTCTGGACAGGGCCAAAAGCTAGTCAAAAACTATAAAAAGAGCTAGAGAGCTCATTTTTGAGGCTAGATTGTAATTGAAACAAACTTGTAAGAGCTTTTGAAAGTAATCTAAAGAACTCCATTGATCCTCTCTCTCTTTGTCTTGCCGTGTGTGCGCTTGTGTGTGTATGTGTGTGCATGCTTGTGTGCTTCTCACTCACGCACTTGTGCCGCCACTTGCTCTAGGTCTTCATACCATCCTCACGTCTTCCCGGATTGACATTAAAGGAGGTGCTACTTATCATTGAGCTACACCAAATTTTGGCGCCGTTGCCGGGGATCGAGCTTTGAGGACGAGCGTGTGATGGTAAGACGTAGAGTTGACGCGTTGGAGCTGTAGGTATTTTCTTCACGCTCATCGATTTTCTTTTACTTTCTTCACTATCATCATCACCATCATCATCATCACCATCTCCCACGTCCATCTCCATCATCGCGAAAATTTCAGTTTTTTGACTATATCCCCATCTCCACCTCATTTCCCTCATTTCACTTGTGAGAGAGAGCGAGAGAGCGAATTTGCATGTGCTATTTTTTGCATGTTTTGTGAGCATTCTGCAGGTACAGGCCGCATCATCATCCCCAGCACCCTGCGCAGGTACGGAAATCTGAGTAACTGTCTGTGTGTCGCCGAGCTCTGTCAATCGCGACCGACAGAAAAATTGCTCTAATTGCTAAACAAAGTGCATATCCATGACCTACAGGCCTAGAGCTTCCCAAAAATGTGTTTAGTTTTTTGAAATTCCACAGATTTCTGTCAATCGCGATCGCTCTGTCAATCGCGACCGACAAACCACGACGGACAGACCTGTCAATCGCGATCGACACGTCAATCGCGATCGACAGCCCACGACGGCTCTGTCAATCGCGACCGACAGGGTCAACGACCGATTGACCACGACCGACTGACCATACGCGTGACACGTGTCGATCGCGATCGAGTCATCAATCGCGACCGACTCATCAATCGCTACCGACACAGTCAACGACTGTTTGACCACGATCGACAGACCCTCGCGACCGACCTGTCAATCGCGATCGACTCATCAATCGCGACCGACAGAGTCAACGACGCTTTGACCACGATTGATTGACTTTTCGGCCACGTATCAATCGCGACTGACCAGTCAATCGCGACTGACAGTCACGACGGATCTGTCAATCGCGATCGACACGTCGATCGCGACTGACCTGTCAATCGCGACCGACAGACTTTGCGAACGCGTTAGAAGGGCAAATTAGGTCAAATTTTCAAGGCAAAATCATTGGTCTAAATTTTGATTGAGTGCGGGACAAACACTAGGGTGTAGTATTGCATCGCGAGGCCGTGCCACAAGCTACTCGAGTATTCCTGTTTGACTGTTAGCTTGTATTGAATTCTGATTTAACTCCCTAAACCCTGAACAGTCCTAACTTTTTCATACGAAATCCAATTTTTGAGCTCTTGGGCTTGTTGGAAAGCTCTTGCGTTGATTTTCAGAGAGGGTATTTTGAAGTTGACCATACCCAGGGGGATCAAGTCAGGGGTCTTTAGAATTATTTTCCTAAAAGTCACAATGCAAATGTGTGTTTGTGTCACATGAATGAAAGTGGTTGGTTTTGTCCTCTGAATATAAGCATTGAGCTAACCGTGGATCTTTTATAGGTCCATTGAGAGCAACTGAGAGCGTACAAAGCAAGGTTTCTTTGCAAGCTTGAGAACCGGGTTCTTGAGCACCATAAAGCAAGGGATCAACAAGTAAGGTTGGATTATTCTCAACTCCCTCTGTCATTTCCTAGCTCAAGCTAAGAACGAGTAGAGATAGGAGTAAGCCAGGGCGACGATAGGCAGTTATCAAGTTGAAAACTACCTAAAAACTCAAGTTCAAGTTAAAAACATAATCTCTGTGCTGTCGATAACCTAAAGGAAAAGAACCTAACGTGGAACGATCAACCTAAAGCACGAAGAACATTCAAGTATTCCTGACGACGAAATGTAAGACAAGACCTTAAACACGAGAAATAACTAAAAAGAATCAAGTGACTGATACCAATTGATCGGCAACGAGGTTGTACTCTTGGCAAAAAATTGGGTTAATCAGTTAGGCATATGAACCTTAGATCAGGACGACACCTAGCAAGAGAGAGACAAAGCCTTAGGTCTTCAGAGGCTAGTGTCAATCATACTGCAAGGTCTTGGGCCCAGCAGTTGAGCCACCACTCATACTACCCTAGCTCTGAGACCAGTGAGTCAGAAATGTCTCAAGGCATGGACAGACCTACGGGAATTTCAGGTGTGCCTTATTTGTACAGGGTAGAAGGCCCTTACAAAACATAGCTGGAATATCTTAGGACCAACCGACTAGGTGCTAACATCTATGAGGACGGCCTAGGAAGATCCGTGGTCCAGATTAAAAACCCTGACCAATCCATAGGACTAGAACACCCAGCTGTCAAGTTTGAAAATGGTGCATACCTGGACAAAGAAGGAACTATATATGTTGTCACTAGTCACCCCGATAGGACAGATGACTTCGGGAATGTAATCTCAGAAGCGGACTTAGGTGACCTAGAACAAGGAAACATGGATGCGGAACCTAGAACCCCTCGAGGTAAACAGTTCTCACTAGGATTATCACGCCTGAGTGGGTCCCTCAAGACAACAAGAGCATAGAGTTGCTCCTCAATCGAGAAACTGATGAAGCCTTTTGGAGGTATAAGTCTAATCAGCCAACAGACATAGGAAATATCATGATCTATGAGCTTAAGGATCCGGATAGCCCAGGCAGAGTGACCTACTTAGATCATGCTTCAGAACGGATCTTTGTGGTGACAGAAAATGATAGGCATGCCTACACTTGGAAGGGTGAATTTATTTTCCCCCAACCAAGATCAAATGTATCCTATGGTCACCCTGGGGCTGGAACCTCCCAAGCTCATGGTACGCAAAGAGACAGAAGTAGAGATAGACCGGAAGTAAGTTTTGCCAATTCAATGGGCAGAGAAAGAACGAGAACGGAGACGAATAGGGTAGAACCTGAGATGCATAGAGCCCACAGGAACCAAAGAAATGTAGACGGATTCCCTCTGCCGAGGCCTAGGGAGCACACAAGAACTTTGAGACCCACCCAGCTAGTTAAGTCCATGAAGAATTACTTTGACGGCACAGGAGATCCCTATGATCATGTGGCGGAGTTCAAGCAAGTCTTGAGAGCTGAACAAGTGGAAGATCTGTTCACGCAGTACAATGCCTTCGGTCTAACCCTTAGGAACACAGCACTTACATGGTTTCAGCCGTTGGATGAGCGCCAGTTCAGGAGCATAGACCAACTCCTAGAAGCATTTATTGTAGAGTTCTCTAAGAGCGGCATAAGACACAATACATCCTCATTGATTCACAGCTTCAAACAGACCCCCCAAGAGACTGTCAGATTGGCCGGAAGGAGATTTAGACAATACCTTGAAAGGTGCCCTATTTCGGAGCTACCCACATCTGCTAAACAAGTAGCCTTATTCCTTGACGGATTGCTGAGTTCAAAATTGAGATCCTACGTGTATCTGAAGGACCCTAGGACTATAGAAGAGTGTGTACGCATGTGCATTGACATTGAAGATAACCTAGGGGAAGAACTAGAGCTTTCCAAAATCTACAAAGATTCAGATAGTGCATCTAGCCACTCTTCCACGCAATCTACATCAATTGAGGAACTCGCTGAGAAGGTAGCTCAGAAATTAGGTGTAACTAGCAAACAAATCCCAAGGTTTGCCCCAGCGAAGAGGTGCTATACATGCGGTGGCGACCACATGGCAAACGTGTGCCCCATTATGGCTCAACCCCAGGTCAATCCAAATAGCCAATATTGCACCATAGAACGGAAGTACACAAATCACACTGCACAAGATTGCCCATACAACAAGCAGGCTGTTAGGCAACCCTACCCTCAGCCCTACCAACAAGGCAGATACCAGAACCAGTACCCTCCACCACCACAATATGCTAGACCCCAACAAACCTACCAACCACAATATCAGGCCCAACAAAGACCCCAACCGGTGCTAGCTCAACAGCCTCCAAACCCCGCTAACGTGATTCCGGTAAAGTATGCTGTTGCAGAAGAAAACCTGAATAGGGCCATAGTTCCAGTAACCCCATTGATCTCAGAAAGTGACCCAAGTGACCATAGCTTTGACTCTACACATGTCGATAGTCCCCAGGCTTACTACATGCAGTCTCCAGAACATGGTGAGTCTTACTATGGTGAAGAACCAAGTGAACCTAGTTGGGAGTCAGATTACACGAACGTCATGTATGCAAACCCCAACCCCAGGCCTCAGCCTAGGCAAGTAAGACCTCCATTCCCAAGAGGACCGTGCTACAGATGCCAAGGAGATCATCTCATTCGTGATTGTCCCTTGCCCTCACCTACACAACCCCAGTCAGTGACTATCCAAGGTTTTTGCCAAGATTGTGGAAAAGAGCATCTTTTACGAGATTGCCCAAAGAACCCCAATAATATGCCAAAAATCACTCCGATCAATGTGATTGGGTTAGTTGTAGATTCCTCAGGAAGCGTCACTTCCACTGCACCAGTGCAGGTAGTCACTAGAGCTCAGGCATTGCAGCAAAACCAAGAGACAAACCAGGATAAGAACTCAGTGGCTAGTGAAACCGAGAGCATAACAAAGAAAGGGACTAGAGCATGGAAAGATAGTCGGGAAAGAATGAAAAGACAATGGGCTAAAAAGATGAGTGAACTTGAGGAAAGCATAAGAGAAACCAAAGCTAGGATAACTGAAATCACCTCTCAAATCCCCTCTCACAATACCCCGCCACCACCCCTCCCATCTCCATCTGACCCACCACCTTCCCCACCACGTCATACGATTCCACCACCTCCTAGAGTAGGATCAGTGTTAGCTGATCCCACTCCTGAAGACATAGACATGATGCTCAAAGCCTATCAGGCCAGAATCCAAGAAGGGCCGAACATCACGGATCATGCCAAGTGCTATCCTAGAGCTGACCTAGAGATAGAAAGAACCAAACTGTGCGCGAAAATGGTCGCATTGGCTCAGACTATGTTTGAAGCCAGTCGCCTTTTCAATTACTCGGGCTCAGCCAAAACGCAATTACACTTGGATGGATTCCTAGAAAAGTTAGAGGAAATAATTGCAAGATCTGCCAAGGAAGAAAAAAATCAAGAAAAAGGTAAAGCAAGCAAAAACATGAATCATTCATCGGAAGTGTATGTGGCGACTTCCACTAAACCAAACAACTTTCCCTCCTCAGAAAGAATAGAGAGGCTAATCGCACAATCAGAAAAGGAACCTACCCCTCAAAGAAAGGAAAGGGTAAGAGCACGGAAAAGCCAGCCTCTTCAGGAAGCCCATGTGCCTCCTCAAGGAGCCTATCTTCCTCCCCAAAGGGCACAGGAGCCTCCCTCGAAAGCTTATGTACCTCCACAGGTAACCCACATTCCTTCCCAGAGAGCGTGTGAGCCTGTTCGGAAAAGTAATAGCATAAGTAATCCTCCCCAAGAAGCTTGTGCTCCAGCTATCTATGAGAACGAGGAAAGAACCAACGATAGAATAAGCCCTCCTTCCCAGGTAGCATATGTACCTAATTCTACAGAGCCAGACACTTCTTCTTCTATGAATCGGTTTGCACCAGACTTCCTACGAGAGATTCAAGAAGACAAATGGGAAAACGAAAGCGAGGTCGCCCCTCCTTTTGAACTTGTGGACGATGCACACGACCAATTCCCACAAGACATCCCATCTATTTACGGGGAACATGAGAGTATTCAATCTCTCGAGAGATTGGACTTTGAGTCTAATTCCATACAAGAGCTACCCCACTTCACAGGCCCATGGGAAGCAAAGTCCACATGTATGAGAGCGCCCACAGTCATGGTAAGGAACGACGACTCAGTCATACCTAGGAACACAGAGGTAGTGAAGAACACTAACGTGCAGTGTAACCTCAAGTTAGAAGAGCTACTCAAGGTTAGACCTGAATTATGGAAACATGTAGCCAAACAAGTACCAGAAATAGCAAAACCTCGTTCCCGGGCAGGATCCCACAGGACAGTACCGGAAATTCCCTTGGATAAGATAGGAGATATGTGTGAAGGTGAAGAAGGGAACACCTATCTTCCCATCACCTACCTGGAGTACACCACCAAGGCGATTTTGGACTCAGGTGCAGGAGTTGCAATTGCCACCACCTCCTTATGGAAGCGTTGGGGCAAGCCGGCACTCAGGCCAACGAGAATGAAACTGCAAATGGCCGATGGTCACATAGAGAGACCTCTAGGATTGCTGGAAGGAATAACTCTCACCACTTGTGGTGTCGAGTTTGAACATACCTTTGCCATATGTGACTTCAGCAAAAATCATGCCTATGAGATGATTTTGGGAAGACCATTCATGCGACAGTTGCAAGTGGTACAGGATTGGGGAACCAATTCTTTGTACCTGCAGCACTTAGGTGTTACAACCAAAGTCAATCTCAAGGATTATTCTCACAGAGATGTCCCTCCTATCCAATGGAACCCCATCCATAGAGCCAAAGATGATACAGAATCGGTGCATTCCATAGGGTCTGGATCCTCATGGATGCACGAAGACACTCACTTATGGATGTGCAAAGTAGCAGTGGAGGAAGAGAAGAGAGAAAAGGCCAGAGAAATAGGTGCAAACGAAACCCATAGACCCATTCAAGACCTAGCCTATGCACCTGTAGTTTTTCTAGACGAGGAATTTGAACCCCATGGCTGGGCGGAAATTTTAGCAACAATGGACGTAGCCATCAATGAAGAACAATGGACACCTCACTGTGATGAGGATGGCTATGACATTTCAGTCTTCTCCATAGAGCCAATCATGGGAGAGGCAGTTTTAGAAGAATGCGAACCTAGCCCTGATGCATTTGAGGATGCAAGTGACTCCGATCTAGAGTCAATCATTATGGACCCACCATTTGCATCAGATGAAGAATACTTCCATGAAATAGAATTTCAACCCCAGAGGCATGGAGAGGTTACAAATGATGTAAGATTAGCAACGCATATGACCCCTAAGGAAGAAGGAAAGAAACGAAAGAAGAGAGAAGCCTTACCAGAAGAGGAAGAATCTTTGTTTGAGGTCCCAGAAAATTTTAAGAAGTATGAGATAGATGACAGGAGAGTCATGATAAGAATGCCTAAACGAGAGGCACAATCAGGAGAGGCCTATGATAACAAAGAAACCACCAAGAAAATAGTAGTGGCCATAGAAGAAGGAGAGGAGAGATGCACGTATATAGGCCATGACCTGACAGAAGAAGAAGAGCATGAATTGATTGCCTTGCTAAGAGAATACAGAGATGTATTCGCTTGGAGTTACAAGGACTTGAAAGGTGTTGACCCTGACATATGCTCACACACTATCCCCATGACCTCAGATGCCAAACCCTCTAAGCAAAAGCCCTATACATATAACGATAATTACGCTGCTAAGATCAAGGAAGAGATAGATAGACTGGTCGAAGCCGGATTTATCTATGAAATTGAGCACACTGAATGGGTATCCCCCATCGTAGTGGTGCCCAAGAAGAATGGCAAGCTGCGTGTGTGCATTAACTTGAAAAAGGTTAATGCCGCCACGATTCGAGATAACTATCCGCTTCCCATCACAGAACATCTCTTAGAAAGGGTGGCAGGCAAGGAAGTGTACAGCTTCCTTGATGGATTTTCTGGCTACAATCAAGTAGCCATAGCTCCAGAGGATCAGCACAAGACAGCCTTTGCCACAGAATGGGGCATTTTTGCTTTTAGAGTAATGCCATTTGGGCTTACCAATGCACCAGCTACCTTCCAGAGGCTGATGTGCCATGTGTTTAAGGAGTTCCTGAGGAAGAGTTTAGAAGTCTATGTTGATGATCTTTGTGCTCATTCCAACGTTAGACACACTCATATTCCTGAACTCAGACAAATCTTTGACAAATGTAGAGAATATCAAGTCTGCCTAAACCCAGAAAAGTGCGTTTTTATGGTCAGGCAAGGTAAGATTCTAGGACACATAGTGTCAAAGAATGGCATATCTACTGACGAAGAGAAAGTGAGAGCCATAGCAGAGCTACCTAGGCCAAAGAATGTCAAGGAAGTACAAGCTTTCATGGGGCATTGTGGGTATTACCGACGTTTCATCCACATGTATGCGGTCATTGCAAAGCCCATGTACGGACTTCTGACTAACTTTGAGTGGACGGATGAATGTGAGAATTCCTTCCAGGAACTTAAACGAAGATTATGTTCAGCACCAATCTTGACCACACCAGATTGGAATAAGCCATTCCATGTTCATGTTGATGCATCCAATTATGCTATTGGATGTGTGCTTGCACAACCCACTGGTGAAGGTAATATGGATCTTCCAATTGCCTATGCCAGTAGACAATTGAATGCGGCTGAACGAAATTATACCACTACTGAACGAGAAGGATTAGGCATGGTATATGCAGTTAAGAAATTTAGACACTATTTGCTTGCAAATAAGTTTAAATTTTTTACTGATCATCAGGCTTTGTTATATCTTGTAAACAAGCCATGCAATACAGGAAGATTAGTAAGATGGTTTCTCTTGCTAATGGAATATGACTTTGAGGTTGTGGTAAGAAAAGGTAGGACTCACTTGAGAGCAGATCATCTCTCTAGGCTCACATCGGGAGAAGCCCCACAAGGAGTGCCAGATGACCTTCCTGATGCTTACTTGTTTAATTTGGAAGTGGTACCGCAGTGGGCTAAGCCATTGGTACCAGTATTGACATACGGGCCCAACCATCCGGTGGTAAACACACGGAATAGAGAGATCGTAAAAGCCCAAAAGTATCACATCATGGTAGGAAGCATGTACAAGCACACAGATCAAGGGATCTTGGCTTGCTGCGTAGAAGAGGATGAGTACGCTAAATGGTTGCACTTAGCACATGTAGGTGCATTAGAGCAACACCATTCAAAGCAACGAACTTTACAGACCTTAAAGAGATTCGGAGTGCACTGGCCAACTATGGAAGCGGATGTCCAAAAGTTGTGCAAGGAATGCCCAATCTGTTGCACTAAACCACCTGTGGAACATGCCACTCTCTATCAAGTATCCATTGTGCCAGATTGGAGTGAACCTCTAGTATCATTTTTGAGGACAAACACATTCCCTCCAGATATGACTCTAGCTAGGAAAGGAGTTTAGAACAGGAAGCCCAAGATTACTCACTTATAGGTGATAATCTATATAAGCGCGGTAAAGATGGTTACCTGAGGTTATGTGTCCATGAAAGTGAATATATCAAAATCTTGGAGACTGCTCACCAAGGTGTAGCAGGAGGACACTTTGGACCAGATCGGGTGATCAAGGCAATATTGTTTGCGGGCTTTTGGTGGCCTACCCTTCACATGGATGCACATACCTATGTGAAACGGTGTGATGTCTGTCAGAGGACTCAGTATCCTATACGCAAAGATGAGATGCCACTGAAACCTATGATGGGTGGACGTGCATTCTCTAAGTGGGGAATAGACTTCGTAGGTCCTACTAATCCCCCAGCCAAGGGGTCTCATGCTGAATACATCATTGTTGCGACAGATTATCTCACCAAGTGGGTAGAGGTAAAGGCTACGACAAAGAACGATGCTCAAACAACTGCCAAATTCTTGTTTGAGAATGTATTCACGAGATATGGGCTACCTATAGAGCTTGTAAGTGATAGAGGCACTCATTTCTTGAACGAAGTGATTGAAAATCTCCTCCAAGAATTCTTGGTAATACACAAGAAGTCTGCCCCTTATCACCCTCAAGCTAATGGACAAGCGGAGAGTACTAATAAGATTTTATGCAATGTACTGACGAAATTAGTGAACACTAAACGCTCTGACTGGGACAAACAGCTACACCATGCTGTTTGGGCATACCGAGTTGCCTACAAAACGGTACTCCAAGCCACCCCCTTTCAGATGGTATTCGGTCAAAACGCTGTGCTACCCTTGGACTTCCTGATTCCTACATTGAGAGTAGCACAAGAGTATGAATGGACGGGTCATGAGCTCTCCTCTAGGATCTTTGACCTTGAACGATTAGGAGAAACAAGACTGAGAGCCGCTGCAGGAATATATGCAGCCAAGAAGAGATAGAAGGCATACTTCGATGCCCATGTGAAGGATAAAGGCTTGAAAGCAGGAGATCTAGTCTTAGTCTATACACTGAAACAACACGCGAGGAAGCTAGAAAAGAGAGGCTACGGACCTATGATCATCAATAGGATCTCCACAAGTGGAGCAGTACAATTGGCCACATTAGAAGGTGATGTTCTCCCTAACTATATTAGCGGATGCAGAGTCAAGTTGTATCAGGAACCCCTCACGAAGGAAATGCTGAGCCGACTCAACACTGCTAAGAAACGCAAAGAGGAAGAAAAGAGAATTAGAGAAGAAGCTCAAGCAGAGGCTTTAGAACGCATCAGAAGGATGAAATTACGAAGGCAAGGTAGAGATCAGCCTGGAGCGAATGACTATGCAGGCCAAGGATTTCCCATAGCCATGTGTGAAGTTGCAGGAACAAGCTCGAATAGAATAATTGATAGACGTCCTTTCATAACCATAGACATAGGACAAGGAAAGAGTACAAGGACCGTAAGAGCCTTGATTGACTCAGGTGCTGCCACTAGCGCTGTTAAGTTGTCTTACTGTCAAGAGTTACAGTTAACTATCCATCCTGTGGAAGCATACCTCATAGGATTGGGAGGCGTGGAAACCCCTTGCATGGGCGAGGTGGAACTTCCCCTCTACATTCACGAGGAGGCAATGACCGTTAAAGTACTAGTGTGTCAAGATGAGGATCTCACTGAACCTCTCGTCTTGGGTCAGGATTGGATCTATGACCAAGCAGTCAATCTAAACCTAAGAAGTGGACTTCTCCAGGTTTGGGTCAATCATAGTCGCGTTACAGTAGAATTAGACAATGGAGCACTCAAGGAACTAGGAAAGGCACAGACTCCTGGTCCTTCCAGGGGTACACATGAAGATGACCATGCTGTTCTTGTCCAAAACTATGTGTTGCAGAGGAATGATATTCGCAAAAAAGGAGTCAGGAATGCAACGGAACTCCCTTCTTTTCCAAAGGCTAGAAAGAGGCAGCAACCCAAGATGGATCAAAGGCAGAAGAAGCTGGGTACTCCCTATGTCCGAGATCAAAAGTACCTGCGCAGCAGAATGGCCCAGAAAATAGACCAGGTATGGGTGCGGAAAGGCGAACGACCGGTTGCACCACCGTCAACTACAGGGGCAAAGCCTCTTACTAGTGACCAACAACACAACGCTAATAAGAAGTCTTTCAGAAATTCTTCTGCTAAAGTAAAATCTATTTGGGTGCCCAAGAAGTCGATGAAGGCAAGCCCACAATCAAGACAAATTTGGGTGCCTAAGGCTTGCTTGATGGCACAAGTAGCTACGCTGAGGCCACAACCTAAACAGCATAACGCAGCGACGCATGCTGCCAGATTTCACTCGTTCTCGACACTCATGTACACACCAAAACCCAAGAGCGTACATGTAATCAATTGTAAATGGGTCCCAAAAAGGCCTCGTTTTCAAACCACGACACCGAGAAGGCTCTGTAGAGACTCTCCGAAACCAAAGGCAAAGCCCACTCACTGCATTTGGCAGCCTAGGGCCTGTAATAAACCCCCCGACCCCAATTTGTAAATTCATACCCACTTACTAACTGCAGTAGTCTCCTAGGATAACACAAGCACTAACTACACACACTGTCTTCATGCACTTACTAACCACTAACTCACCATCCACCTCATGTTAATGTTGTAATGGGGACAACAACGGATTTATTCTGTCCATTACGATGTTAACACTTGGTTCTATATTCTCACAGAACCGACCAGCGAACAGGGCCATGGCAGAAGCAGGTACCAGTTCTCAAGCCGGATCTGGTGCCCAGATTGTGGACATAGAAACACTTCTCCTTGAGCCACGTCTCACCGCAAGACCGCAAGAGCTTCAAGCCGTGCATGTGCTCCCCATTCAGGATCCTCCTCAAGGGCATACTTCTCAAGTAGGTAAGCATGCGCATTGGTTCAGTGATGTTGCTGGACCACTGGGCGATGGAACCTATTTCTGGGAAGCAGAATTGGAATTCAATGGCAAATGGGGTCGATACCACTTTTTCACACGCGAGTTTGAAAGCTATCAAAATGCCGAAGTAATGAGATCAGTTTGGATCAAAGCGGGGGTGGACAGTTATTTCAGGACTCACTTACCAAAGCCGGATTTTTTACGATGTTCATATCTGATCAGTACAATCACGCCAAGCAGGGCCAAGGGAGGCGACAGCACCTTTGTGTTGCCATCACTGCTGCCGGGTAATGAGCTTAAAAGATTCAAGTTGACCCTCAATCTGGTAAGAGAAGCATTGGGTATGTATGGCATGCACATCCCAACAGAAAAGGAAACCATGGTTCCAGGTCGAATGAAGCACAAAGATCTTAATAAGCTGAAGGACATGGTTGCGATGACACCTACCATTGCGCTTCACCTGCGAACCATCATGCAACATTTTGCTTTTCCCGCCCAAGAACGATTCACCATGCCTCCGAAAAAAATATGGTTCAGTTTATATCTAGCAGAAACCGAAAGCCTGCCCATCAATGTGCCCCACTAGATCATAGATCAGATCCACCTAGCGCATCAAAGGTGGAACAAGAAACAGAAGAATGTGCTCCACGGGTGTTGTGCTCTGACCAGAATAATCTATAGATGCTTGGCTTATGACGTGCCTGTTCAGCGGGCACTCGTATGGTCCCGAGTCCAAGAATTCCAGAGAAGACTATCAGCAGCAGGTCCCCCATCAAAGAAGATGAGGGGGGGAGTCCAACTACCCTGTGCCCAACCAAGGGGAGCTACCGCTACACCAGAAATCACCCCTCCCCAGACACGACGAGTTAGGCCATTCACAATCCGGCTACCAAGACCAAGCACAGAGGGGCCTAATCTGGTGTTTCCACCCATTCCATCCGATTTGGAATTTCCGCAGGGATTTACTCTTGAGGACCTCACGGACGAAGAAATTGCCAGATTAATCTATGATTCTACCCTCGAAGCTGAAGCAGCACGAGCTCAGGAACCACAACCCCGAACAACATCGGCCCCCACCCAACCACAAGTTGTAGAAGTCGATGTAGATGAACAAGAGGCAGGAGGAGACGAAGAAGAAGCCGACGAAGAACAACATCAAGAATATGACGAACTCTCCGAGTTAGCAAGTGCCCCAGCATATTCGGCACAAATCAAGAGACTATATCGAACCATGCGACTGGTTCAGGAACAGCATCAGATGTCTCTAGAACAGGGCAAAAGACTCATGAACGACTTGCTGGCTGAGGAAGGTGTGGACGAGTTGTTCATTGAGTCCATGAACCTTCATGCCGACGCCGTAGGACTGGACGAGGCCATTCATGAGGCAATGGCCTACATCCACAGGTTTGAGAAAAGGGTTCCCGTTCGTCCCAGGAGGTCCGGGAAGCAAATTCACATCAATACATCAGCACCAGGCGAGGCAGCGCAAGCAGAAGAATATCAGGAAGCACCGTTGTCCCCACCATCCCCACCTCACACTACACAATTCACTCCACCACAGGACACTGGCACTACCACATCCACTACCACTACCATTGTCATGGGCATCCCACTCTCCCCGGGAATCCAATTCGGGGGAGTCACCATGCCCACCTTCACCACCCTGTTCACCGATGTCACATCCACTCCACCCACGATTCCCATCTACACCGTCACGCAAACAGTTGACACGATGGAAACATCACCAGCCACAGCACCGCTTCCTCCCCCCATGCCTCCTTCATCACCCATACCCCCTCCCCCCACATCTCCACGTACATCCACATCATTCACCTCTCCCATTCCCGCCCCCATTCCCCCTGCATCTTCACCCCTCCCAGCATTATTTAATGTAAATAACATATTTTTAGCATTAAACCAATGTGTATACCAGCTCCAGAATGAGTACAAAGCTCTGGACAACCGGTATCAGCAACTGGAAACGCACCATCAAAACTTACAAAGAAAATTTCACATTCTACAAACAGAAAATGCAGAACTGAATCAACGCTACACAACGCTCGAGCAGGCTCACCAAACATTATTGGCGGCACCCCAACCATCGACAGAATCAGGTGCCAAACAACTAGAAGCTTTGCTCGAGGTATACCAAGCCGATAATCTCAAAGTCCGGCGTAACCTAGCACTTCTCAGAAAACACATGGCGGCCGCCCTTGAGGAAAACAAGAGACTGCAGCAGCAAAATGAAGCAAATCTAGAAGCAGCAATGGAAGGCTCTCCACACGAAATTGATCCAGAGCAGTTTAAAGCTGTGCCCTCAGAGACAATGAAGACCATCTTGGACAGCTATGCAGATCTATTAGAAGCTCATGATGACTTGGAAAGGGAACGTGATGCGCTGCGCAATCAACTCCAAGAGCAACAGACAGCACCCAAAGTCACAGAAACGACCACGACTTCAGAGGAAGTCAAGGCATTGAAAGAGCAGGTGGCCGAATTACAGGCAAGATTACTCACACATGAAAGACAACCCTCTCCAGTTGTCGAACCAGAACCCGAGGATTTGGTACCCATCGAGGTAGATGAGACGTATGAGGAACCTTACGTTCCTATGCCAATGCCAGGTGGTGAGCAAACTGCAGAAGGAATGGATACGTTAGAAATCGAAGTACCTGAGTGGCTCCAAACACTAGAGAAAACGGCATCAACTCATGAAGATCGAGTGGCAGTTCAAATCCAATCTATGGCAAAGATAGAGGACACTATTATTAAATCAGAATACTTCCGCAGCATGTCCCACCATAGATGGATCGGAACCAATGATGATCAATACGTGCCATATTGTATACTCCTGGCGGACTACAATGCAGAAATCCAACATAGATGTGGCAAACCTCCAACGTTTGCTACACAATTTGGGCCAGATGATATCCCAGAGAGCGCCAAAAAAGGATCCATTCATCAACCCACTTGGAGGATCCGACTCCTCGAAACCTACCCGGAGATGGTTCGCACCTGGACGAATATGCCTCTTTTTATTAAATATAACCCTTGTTATGTTCCTGTACTCCGCAGACGCACATGGCCAGAGTTTACCATTGTAGTCAAGAATATCAAGGGATGCGCCAAATGGTTAAACTACGTCTATCTAGCACCCCCTCAAGGGCCTCCCACCGTCAATTACATGATTTCCACTATACGGCACTGGAGCATCCGATTAAAGAATACCCCTGATGTAATGGCCCAGATGTGCATGAAAATTTTTGAGCTAATGCTTATTACATTCAGGACATTCAAGAATATCAAGGACCCACACTTCTCAGGCGTCGGATTCCTTACAGGAAACCAAGATTTAGTTTATGACATGAGCACCACTCCTTCTATAGAGGTGATATACGCTTGGCACGCCAGAATAAAATACCTCCCAGCCTGCTTTAAACAAACATTCGAAGAGATGTTCATAACAGGGTTCTGGGAATACCACTCAGAAATATTTGTACCCAGACCCTCACATCTCCTCCATTTATTTGCTGTGGAGCGAACCATTCACTCCGAGCAGTTACGGGTGCCACATCCAGATGTCCCAGGGCCAGTCAATTGGGATGCATTGCTGACAGATCTAGCAAGGGGACTCAGGTTAGAAGAACACCACCTCGCCGCCGATGTTGTACAATACTACGTCCAAAAAGCAGCTAGACAAGGGTCTGTCAGGGGCGACAGACGCGAGAGTGGGGGGGGTGTTGGCAGTAGCCTTGGTACACCAGGACTTACAAAACGTGAAAGTCAAAGAAGGGAGTCAGAGCGAAGGGACAGCACAAGCAAACAGGGCAGTCAAAGAAGATCTGGCAAGTAGGCCAATATTTTTTCAAGACATTAATGCAAATCAAGAGATGGACATGCAGGGAGGAAGAGCAAGTAGGGAGCTCGAAGATATGTATGGCAGATCACGAGAAGAAATCCCTACAACAATAGTGATTTTTATCACTAACAATCATTTGTAAATATCATTTCACATTTTTGTAGCTCCATTTTGTGCAAGCCAAGGAGTCCTTGAGCTTGAGGAGCCTTAAAAGTAGTTTCGTACCAATTTTCGTATTTTTTAGATCTCGTTTGAGCCCCCAAATAAGCCCTGGAACCTAATTTTTAACTAGGCCGGACACTAGGTCTGGACAGGGCCAAAAGCTAGTCAAAAACTATAAAAAGAGCTAGAGAGCTCATTTTTGAGGCTAGATTGTAATTGAAACAAACTTGTAAGAGCTTTTGAAAGTAATCTAAAGAACTCCATTGATCCTCTCTCTCTTTGTCTTGCCGTGTGTGCGCTTGTGTGTGTATGTGTGTGCATGCTTGTGTGCTTCTCACTCACGCACTTGTGCCGCCACTTGCTCTAGGTCTTCATACCATCCTCACGTCTTCCCGGATTGACATTAAAGGAGGTGCTACTCATCATTGAGCTACAACGTCGTTGGTCGTTGAATGTTCAGGTTCGGTTGAAGTAGCAGCGTCTGTCATTTCTTTATGTTCCTGTCGGTGTGGTGTAGACTCTTGGGGTCTCTGTAAGTCCTTTAGCTGGTCGGCAAGCTGATCATGTGCTTCTAACAGATTGGCATACGTTTCCAATATTTGTTGTATGCTTTCTGAGGGGACCGCTTGAAATTTGACCGGGTCTATGGGTGCTCCCGGGGTGTTCTCCATGGCAGCCTCGAGGTTCTCTTGGTTTTGTTGTTGAAGCCGTCTATTCTCTTCTTGCGCTGCTGCCAGATGTCGTCGTAGCAAAGCCATGTTTCGTTGAAGCCGTGCATTGCGGCCCATTTGATCGCGCAGCTGTTCCTCCATGGCTTTGCTCTCTTCCATATGCCTCGCTTTGAGTTGCGCATTTGCCTGTTCGAGGGCGGATATCTTGCTTTGTGACTCCGTATGAATGAACTCCAAAGCATTGACACGCTCTTGGAGTGTTGCTGTGAGGGTGCAAAGCCCTTTGTTATTTTCTTCCAATAATGTATATTCGTGCTTAAGCTGAGTGGCAGCTTCGAGCATCGTGTCGAGTGCAAGACTAAATGAGGTGGAAGATGCAGGGGGTTGGGAAGTGGGAATGGGAAAAGTGGATGTTGTGCCTACCGTGTGTGGAAGTGGTGATGTGAGTGTAATAACCTGTGATGGTGTTGTGAGAACAGTGGTGGTGGGTGATCCAGCGGATGGTGAGATGTCCATGGGATCGGACATGAGGGAGTGTGATTCGTGAAATGTGAACACCGGGACGGTGGGTGGTGTGATAGTGGTGGCCGTGAATGTGGGGGAGTGAATTTGGGGAAGGGACTTTTTCTTATGTTCCTCAACCTGTTGAAGAATGTTTACAAGGTAGGTCCAGAAGGAGGGTTGGGTGGTTAGTGTGGTGCTCGAGGCAGTTACAAGGGACGGGGTAGGTAGAGTTTGGGGGGGAGGAAATGGAGGGATGGAGGGCAAAGAGATGGAAAGAGTCTGACTAGTGACAGATGGTTGTCCAACGGCATGGGGGAAGAAAGGGTGACCTAATTGAGGTTCAAAAACTTGAGTGACAGAGATGGATGAGGGTGAAGGAAGGAGAGTGGAAATGGGGGTGTGTACAATGGTCTCACTATAGGAGGAGAATGGTTGTGTAGAAAGACACGTGGAGAGAGGCTCTGAGGGTGGGATAGGAGATGATGGGGGAGATGGGGCATGCGTAATTTCCTCCGGTTCATCATTGTGCCTAGGGCTAATCATGTGCACATCTTCTGATGTGGACGTAGCTAACGCGGTAGATACTTCCATCTGAATCATCTTTCCTTGTCGCGGCCATGTATCAATTCTTCTTTGATCATAAGCAGGGTTCTCTTGATAGACCATGGTTCTCATTGCTTCACTGATGCCACAAGTGTCCGCCAACAGATTTAGTGATTCTACAAACTGGGGGTCGATATGCTCTGACTGTAACATCTGGTTTACTAGGGCCCTATTTGCTTCTTCTGACATTTTATGGCGTCTTTGTACCTGCTTGATTGTTTGGTATAGTCGTTTGAGCTGTGCCGTATATGCAGGGGCTTCGTCTTCACTCTCTTCTGGGTTATTCCTTGGTGCCTGCTCCTGAGCTTGTGTGCTTAGTCTTTGAGGAGGTTGCGTCACTCCTAGCTCCTGTATGCTGCTTGTCTCGCCTCGTGCATGTTCTCTTTGGGTTGATGTCCCCGGATCGACATTGTCAGGGCAACCTTCACTGTCTGATAGATGAGCCGTCTGCAGAAATGTTTCAAAATCAAAATTTGGGTCTTCGGTGAAAGTGGCCATCGCTGCAAATTCTGCATCGGTAGGTAGCGGAGGGGCAGAGGGAGTGGGCTGTACCACCTCTCTTGGTTGAGACTCCTGGAGATGGATTGTGATTGGTGCCACCGGGGCTTCCTCTCTAGTGGAGACTTCGGTAGTGGTTGCTGGAGGGATCAGGACTTGTGAAAGGGATCCACGCATTCTTTTTGCAGGCTGACTCCCTGACTTTCGCCCTTTAAACAACTCCAGATGTGCATACTTTAGGGCTCGAGCAACTGGCACATCATACGCCAGACGTCTGTAGATGATTCTAGTCAACGCACAGCAACCATGTAGGGTGGGCTTCCTCACCCCCTGCTTGCCTGCCTCATATACCTGATCTAAGATCCATACCGGCATCTTAATGGGCAAGCTTCCGGTCTCTGCTAAATACAATCCGTACCATATCTTCTTGTGAGGCTGAGTGAAACGGTCCTGAGCTGGAAATGCGAAGTGCTGGAGGCACATCCGCAGGGGTATGGCGATGTTGGGGGTGAGGGCGCACATGTCTTTGAGCTTCTTGACTCTATTGCTTTTCATTGATTCTGGTATCAGGGGGTCGCGATCTGAAGGCACATGAGTGCCATACATTTGAAGGGCTTCCCTGATTAATGTTACATTTAGTTCAAACTTCCTCATCTCCTCCAGATTAGATAAGGAGGGCACCCAGAATGTGCCTGAATGATCTTTATCCCCGGTAGGTTTCATCGTAGCAATCAAGTAGTAACACCTGAGGAAGTCAGGTTTTGGTAGAGCTGCACTGAAGTAAGTTTGAAGTCCTGCCTTTTGCCAGATCTCTTGAAGTGGAGCTGCATTTTGCAAGGTCTCAAATTCTCTTGAAAAGAATTGGAAGGTCCACCAAACCCCTCCACACTCCATTTTGGACTCCCAGATGTGATCTGCGTCTCCCAAATCCCCTGGCATTTCATTGAACCAATGGGAGTGCCCTTTTACTCTTTCGGTTAGCCCACTGGGTGGATCTGGAATAGGAATTCTTCGCACATTCAGGAATTCTTCAGGCCTAGCCGTTGGTGGAGCTTCCACTGGCATGGCATCCCAATTGATAGGAGCACCAGATCCTGCCTGAGAGCTTGTGCCTGCCGCTGTTGCCATGAGAGTAGGTTGCTTATCTGCTGGAAGACGAAAGGCAGATTAGTGTTGCATAGGAAACAAGATGTAATGGTGTTCCCTTCACAATACTAACACGACAATCCCGGAGGTCAGTGATTAGTGGTGAGGTGTTTATGATATGTGTGAGTGGTGATTAAAGGTCAGTATCATCCTAGATGCATACTTTGGTTATGCAATGGGCTCGGAATGCTTCTGTGTTAGTGTGGACGGATTTACAGAATAGGGTCAGGGGTTTAGTACACCGTTTAATTCTCCACACTTTGATACAGGAGTCGTAGCTCTTAGAGCTAAGGACAGTTGAAGATTTCGGTCTGAGTGTGTGATGTATGTGGGACCTTGTGGGTACCCATTTCCGGACATTCCTGGGGTTGATGGGAGTGGGGACAGTGAGAGGTGTAGGTATCTTGTCACTTTCTGAGTTGTTGGCCAAGAGTGCTTGTGAAAGCTGCTTTATCCTCGTGCCTGTAGGTGAAGTAATTTGGGCTTGTAAGCTAGCCTTGGGCACCCATATCTGTCTAGCATTAGGGGTGGCCTTCATTGACCGCTTAGGAACCCAAATAGAAATAGTATGCCTAGGGGTTATCCTAGGGGGCTTCTTCACTTTGTTCCTTGATGGCGAGGCTCGTTTCTTGTTTCTTTGAGAATCTGCTATTGGAGCTGTGGGTTTTCCATCCTTGCGTATCCAGATCTGCTTCACGCCATGAGATGCTTTATATTGTGCGGGTTGGCGCTCCTGCCTCTCGATCAGCGGCCTCCTTAGTGTAGAGTGATGTTCGGTCCGTTCGTTTAGGATCTTCTTTGGATCATTTAGGAACTCCTTCTTGGCTCCTGAACCTTCAGCAAGCTTGACATTCCTCTGCACCATAGAAGTTTGGACAAGCACAACATGGTTATCTTCTTGTGGATTCCTGGAGGGACCAGGAGTTGGTGCCTGTTCTATTGGTTGGAGCGCTTGATTTTCTAATTCAACCGTGAGGCGACTTTGGCCTACCCAAGCCTGAAGAAGTCCACTTCTTAGGTTGAGGTTGACTGCGTGATCATAGATCCAGTCTTGGCCTAAGACGAGAGGTTCGATCAGATCCTCGTCTTCACACACTAGTACTTTTGCTGGCATGAGGACCTCTTGTATGTAGAGGGGAAGATCCACCTCTCCCATACAAGGGGTTTCAACACCTCCTAATCCTATCAGGTAAGCTTCTATGGGTTTCACCTCCAATTGCAGCTGCTGGCAATAAGAAAGCCGAACTGCACTTGTGGCTGCTCCTGAATCAATTAAAGCCCTCAAGCTTGTTGTGTTAGCTCTTTGTCCTATTTCTAGGGTCACAAATGGTCGTCGGTCCACTATCTTATGGGTACGTTCACCTGAAGTCTCACACATGGCCATGTGATAGCCTGGAGACTCTTGGGTGTCAGTCATAGGCTGGTCCCTTCCTCGTCTCCTCAACTTCATTCTTCTGATACGCTCTAAGGCCTCTGCCTGTGCTTCTTCTCGAATTCGTTTTTCCTCCTCTTTACGTTGCTTAGCAATATTGAGTCGGCTTAGCATCTCCTCCGTGAGGGGTTCCTGATACAGTTTGACTCTGCATCCGCTAATATAGTTTGGGAGGACATGCCCCTCTAAAGTGGCTAGTTGTACTGCTCCACTCGTGGAGATCCTATTAATGATCATAGGTCCATAGCCTCTCTTTTCTAGCTTTCTTGCGTGTTGTTTCAATGTGTAGACTAACACTAGATCCCCTGCCTTCAAGCCCTTATCCTTCACATGGGCATCAAAGTATGCCTTTTGCCGTTTCTTTGCAGCATAGATGCCTGCTGCTGCTCGTAGCCTCGTCTCACCTAAGCGCTCTAGATCAAAGATCCTAGAGGACAACTCGTGTCCATTCCACTCATGCTCTTGTGCTACTCTTAAAGCTGGAATTAGGAAATCTAAGGGTAGCACCGCATTTTGTCCGAAGACCATCTGAAATGGGGTGGCATTGAGTACCGTTTTGTAGGCAACTCGGTATGCCCAAACAGCATGGTGAAGTTGTTTGTCCCAATCAGAGCGTTTATTATTGACCAGTTTCGTCAATACGTTACACAGGATCTTATTCGTGCTCTCGGCTTGTCCGTTAGCCTGTGGGTGATAGGGTGCAGATTTCTTATGCATCACCATGAATTCTTGAAGGAGATTTTCAATGACCTCATTCAAGAAGTGCGTACCTCTATCACTAACCAACTCTATTGGTAACCCATATCTAGTGAACACATTTTCGAATAAGAATTTAGCCGTCGTTTGAGCATCATTCTTTGTCGTGGCTTTTACTTCCACCCACTTTGTAAGGTAATCTGTGGCTACAATAATGTATTCTGCATGGGAGTTCCTAGCTGGGGGGTTGATGGGACCCACAAAGTCTATACCCCACTTTGAAAATGCACGTCCTCCCATCATTGGCCTTAAGGGCATTTCATCTTTTCTTGTCGGGTATTGGGCACGTTGGCATGTGTCGCAACTCTTCACGTAAGTATGTGCATCCATATGAAGAGTGGGCCACCACAGTCCTGAGAATAGAATGGTCTTAATTACTCTGTCAGGCCCAAAGTGTCCACCTGCAACACCGCTGTGTGCCGTTTCTAAGACTTTCAGGTAGTCTGATTCATGTACGCACAGTCTTAGGTAACCATCCTTGCCTCTTCTATATAGGTTATCCCCTACTAAGGCATAGTCTTGAGCCTCTTGCTCCATGCTCCGTTTTCTTGCAAGACTAGCCTGATTGGGTAATGTTCCCGATCTCATGAACTCGACCAATGGAGCACTCCAATCGGGGATTGATGACACGTGATAAAGAGTGGCATGCTCCACTGGGGGTCTCTTCTGGCATACTGGACAATTGTGGATCCACTCTTGTATTTCTTTGTCCATGCTCGGCCAATACACTCCTAAGCGTTTTAGATTCTGCAATGTTCGCTGTTTAGAGTAGTGATTCCCTAGCAGTCCTTCATGGGCTTGTTGCAGCCAACTAGCATGTTCATCCTCCTCGACACAACAAGCTAACACTCCCTCTGTATCTTGCTTGTACATACTTCCAGCCAAGATTTGATACTTTAATGATTTTACAACTTCCTCTTTGCTGGTTTTCACATTCTTATTTGCAGGCCCGAAGGTTAGGATTGGTACCAGCTTGTTTGCCCATTTAGGAACAACTTCTAAATTGAACAGATAAGCATCGGGCAATTCGTCAGACACTCCTTGCGGTGGCTCTCCTGAAGTGATGCGAGAAAGATGGTCTGCCCTAAGATGGGTTCTACCTTTCCTGACAACAACTTCAAAGTCGTATTCCATTAGTAAGAGAAACCATCTTACTAAGCGACCTGTATTGCAAGGTTTATTGACCAAATATAGTAGCGCTTGATGATCAGTGAAAAACTTGAACTTATTGGCCAATAGATAGTGTCTAAACTTCTTCACAGCATATATCATGCCCAAGCCTTCTCTCTCCGTTGTGGTGTAATTTCGTTCAGCTGCATTTAATTGCCTACTAGCATATGCTATCGGCAAATCTAGGTTTCCTTCACCTGTGGCTTGTGCTAGCACACATCCTATTGCATGATTGGAGGCATCTACATGGACATGAAAGGGTTTGCTCCAATCCGGAGTAGTCAATATTGGTGCTGTGCACAAACGTCTCTTCAGCTCATTGAAGGAAGTCTCGCATTCCTCATTCCATTCAAAATTCGTCAACAGCCCATAAAGAGGTTTAGCTATGATGGCATACATGTGGATAAATCTACGGTAATATCCACAATGGCCCATAAAGGCTTGTACCTCTTTCACATTTCTTGGTCTGGCCAACTCTGCTATTGCTCTTACCTTGTCTTCGTCTGTTGATATTCCATTCTTCGAAACAATGTGACCTAAGATCTTACCTTGGCGTACCATAAACACACACTTTTCTGGATTCAGACACACTTGATAATCTCTACACTTGTTGAAGATTTGCCTGAGTTCAGGGATGTGGTAACTTCTCTCTTGGGAATGAGCGCACAAATCATCCACATATACTTCTAAGCTCTTTCGCAAGAACTCTTTGAAGACATGACACATGAGTCTTTGGAATGTTGCAGGTGCATTGGTGAGCCCAAATGGCATCACACGGAATGCAAAGATTCCCCATTCTGTGGCAAAGGCCGTTTTGTGTTGATCTTCGGGGGCAATGGCTACTTGGTTGTAACCTGAAAATCCATCAAGGAAGCTGTAAACTTCCTTGCCTGCAACACGCTCCAAAAGATGTTCGGTGATGGGAAGTGGATAACTATCTCTAATCGTAGCGGCATTAACTTTTTTAAGGTTAATGCACACTCGCAATTTCCCATTCTTCTTGGGCACCACTACAATAGGGGACACCCATTCAGTGTGCTCAATCTCATAGATGAATCCGGCTTCAATCAGCCTGTCAATTTCCTCTTTTATTTTCGCCGCATAGTTGTCATTATATGTGTAGGGTTTTTGTTTGGTGGGCTTAGCATCAGCAGTCATCGGAATCGTGTGAGAGCAAATCTCTGGATCTACTCCTTTCAAGTCTCTATAATGCCATGCGAACACATCCCTATATTCCCTTAATAGAGCTACAAGCTCTACTTCTTCATCTGCACTTAGGTCGTCTCCTATGTACGTACATCGCTCTTCGTTCCCTTCAATGGTCACTACAATTTTTTTAGTCTTCTCTGTTGGATGTGATGGCTGGGTACAATCAGAAGATCAAGCTGGTGCTGCTAGACCTGCTTCACACCTGCCCTCTTTTCTCTTTTCAGATATGGTTAGGAGACTCCTTGAGCTTCCAAATGACACCAAGAAACTATATATGTGCTTTACAAAATGATTGAGTAATGACCAAATCAAAACAGATGATTTTGAACCTTCACAACTCCAAAAAAAAACTTTCTATTCCTGTATTGACACCTGCTCAGTCCTAAGCTCAGTGTGTCCAGCACACTTGCAATTGGTTTAATTCCTTCTGGGAGTATTAAATTAACTTAACAAGCTACCATTAGCAAGTTAAATCACTCCAAATAACAAACTATACACTGAGCATGATCTTTAGCAAAATCAGAGACACCCCCGATTTTTTAGGAACAACACAGAAATATACCAGTGATCACTTCGACAGCGATTTCTCCCAATTGGCTGAATAGAATGACTTGAAATTTTTGTAGTGTTGTAGAATGCTTTGAGCTGGTTTCAATGAGCTCTGGATCATCAAATTTGGTTCAGTAGATCTTGAGATATGCCCTGTTGAAGTTGACAAACTTTGAGGTGAATGACTCAGAAAAACACAGAGTTAAGAACTATGAGTATATGTATTGAATCTATCAAATGTACATTCCCATTGGCATGTAAAGTGATGCTCAATGGTACTCAGAGGTGTAGGCTAGGTAGTAGCTCTCACACACTCTATGATCTGCTTGGATTAGCCTCGGGAAGTGAGCCACTTAACCCGCGACTTTTACATAGCTCTTTTATAGGAATTTTGAACAAATTTGAATTTGAATTCAAATTAAAGTTCCCTTGATTCTCTCCACTAGACTTAGGGAGATATTCCCTCAACTAGATCATCTACTTTTTCCACGACTCTAGTCTAGTAGGTGTGATTACATTGTTGATAAAGTCACATAGACTTTTTACATGAGATAAAAGGTAAGAATCAATAAAACTAGGTTCATATGGTTATTGATTCTTGTGAATGTTTCATTCAAGGGTCCAATCTTTTAATCTTCCAAGGTTCCAATAGTCCAAGCTTTATGTTGAGTCTTCAAGGCACAAACCAAAGCCAAGTGTTAAGGCTTGTTTGCACCAACAGCTCCCCCTCAAGCCAAACACTTGCTTGAGTCTTCATCTTTAGTCTTCAATGATATCCTGCAATCCTATCATGGATTTAAACTTGCATAGCTTGCTCCCATCCAAAGATTTTGTAAGCAAATCTGCACATTGAATATTAGTGGACACATATGATAATTGGATTTCCTTGCTAAGTAATTTCTCCCTCACATAGTGGTAATGCACCTCTATGTGTTTTGTCCTAGCATGATACACAGGATTAGCTGCTAGGTGAAGTGAACTTGTGTTATCTCCAAATATGATAGGTGGCCTTGTATATAGACCCAATTCTGAGTATAGTAGCTTCAACCATATTGCTTCTTGAGTAGCATTGGCTAGCCCTCTGTACTCTGCCTCAGTAGATGATAGAGCTACTGTGGGTTGTTTCTTGGATGACCAAGAAATTGGTTTATCACCTGCAAAGCATATGTAACCAGATGTACTCCTCCTGTCATCCTTGCAACCTGCCCAATCTGCATCTGAGTATACCTTGATGTCAATGTCTGATGAATATGGATAATACAAACCATGATTTTGTGTTCCCTTTAGATACTTTACTATCTTCTTGGCTGCCTCCAAATGTGGTACTCTTGGTTTATGCATAAATTGGCTAAGTACACTAACACCATAGGAGATATCAATTCTAGTTAAGGTAGCATAATTGAGACTACCTACCAAACTTTGGTAACCTGTAATATCCTTGAGTTCTTCTCCTTCATGTGTACTGAGTTTGTGGTTGACCTCCATAGGAATGTTTGAGACTTTAGCTTCCTGCAAATTAAACTTCTTGACCATGTCCTGAATGTACTTCTTCTGAGTAATGAATATACCTGAATTTGTGTAGACCAATTCAAGCCCTAGGAAGTACTTCAATAATCCAAGATCATTGATCTTGAATTCCTTCATCATTTGACCTTTGATGTGTCTAATTCCTTGAACATCATTTTCTGTAATAATGATGTCATCAACATAGACACACAAGTATATTACCTCTGAATTGTTCTTCTTTATAAACAATGAAGTATCTGCTTTACTCATCACAAATCCTTGATCCAAGAGATAGGTTGTTAACCTATAGTTCCATGCTCTAGGTGCCTGCTTCAATCCATACAGAGCCTTCTTCAATTTACAAACATGATTTACCTTATTGGGATCCTCATAGCCAGGTGGTTGTGACATGTAGACCTCTTCAGATATCCATCCATTCAAGAATGCATTCTTTACATCCAATTGGTACATGTTCCAATTCTTGGATGCAGCTACACTCACCATAATTCTGATAGTTGGCATCTTGGCCACAGGAGAAAATGTCTCCTCATAATCAATGCCTTGGGTTTGTGCAAAACCCTTGGCTACCAACCTAGCTTTGTACCTGCTTATTGTACCATCTGAGTTTCTTTTGAGTTTGTAGATCCATCTGGATCCTATCACTTTCATGGAGTCCTTCTTGGGTACCAAGTCCCAAGTATCACTCTCCTTGAGAGCCTCCATTTCTTCATCCATTGCTTCCTTCCATTCTGATTTAGTAATGGCTTCCTCAAATGTACCTGGTTCTTCACTTAAGATATCCTTTGCAAGATATACAGAGTGCTTGGTTACAAGTGAAGTATCATACCCATACCTAATTGGTTTCTTCTTTTCTCTTGAAGATCTCCTCATAGCTTGAGTTGAGGATTTTGGATTGTCTTCAAGTTGCTTCATCTTCATCTTCCCTTTGGATTTCCAAGCTTTGAATTCTTCAATGTTGATGGTGTCTTCATCATCTGAGCTTGTGTCCTCATTCTGTGTTGGTTCTTGCCTGACAAGCTTTGGAAAGTCTTCTTCCATGTCATAAGGTAGGCTAACTTTCCTGCACTCATTATCATACCATGAATCATTTTCATCAAAGATTACATCTCTGCTTACCTTGAAGCCTTTGTTTGAGGGGTTATAGAACCTGTATCCTTTTTTATTCAAATCATAACCAATAAAGATACACTTTTCAGCCTTAGGATCTAGCTTTCCCCTTACCTGTGAGGGAATATGCACATATGCAACACACCCAAAGATCTTGCAATGATCCAGAGATGGTCTCTTACCATGCCAAGCCTCATAGGGTGTCATTCCATCAAGTGTCTTTGATGGCAACCTGTTGATCAAGTATGTGGCAGTCGATACACTCTCTGCCCAAAGATAATTTGGTAATTTTTTCTCATTAAGCATAGACCTAGCTGTTTCCACAATGAGTCTATTCCTCCTTTCTGCTACCCCATTTTGTTCAGGTGAGTACCTTGTGGTAATCTCCCTCTTGATGCCTCTTTCCTGCAAGAACTCTTCAAAGTCATTGGAGAAGTATTCTCCACCACCATCTGACCTTAGCCTCTTCAAATGTCTACCTGTTTGATTCTCAACTAATGCAAGATATCTTTTGAAACAATTAAATACTTCATCTTTATGTTTCATGAAGTACAAGACAGTCCATCTGCTATAATCATCTATAAAAGATACATAGTACCTTGATCCAGATATGGATGGCTCCTTGCTTGGTCCCCAAACATCTGTATGCACCAATTCCAAATAGTCTTCATGCATAAATCCTTTCTTGGTGTATGGCAATCTGTGTGACTTACCAAACTGACAAGCCCCACACTTGTATATCATGTGTTGCTTGGATACATTAGGTATCCCAAGCACACATTGATCTCTACTCATCTGTTTTATGGTCCTCTCTCCAATGTGACCTAATCTTTTGTGCCACATCTCCAATTCTGATAGGGTTTGGTCCTTATAGTTGTACAAGGCAATATTCTTAGTATCCTCAAGTTCAAAAGTAAATAGTCTACCTGATTTCTCTCCCTTGGCTATCCTTCTGAATCCATGTCTTGGATCCTCCACATATGCACCATGTTGAGTGAACCTGACCTGTAGACCTTTTTCAACAATCTGACCTACACTCATCAGATTCTTGGTGATTGTTGGAACATACAATACTCTGCTTAGCAAATTCTGATTACCATCACTTGTTTTGACATTACCTACTTTAACCACTGAATGTTTAGTGTCATCACCTGTCTGCACTTGGTGCTTGCCTTTAGGTTCTTCCAAATCAGAGAGTAAGGCAACATTCCCAGCTACATGGTTAGAGCAACCTGAGTCAATATAGAACAAATGATCATCATTGATACCTGATTTAGATGTCATGTTCATAATCAGCAAGGAATCATCTTGATCCTCTGCATAATTGTTGTAATCCTTTCTGTTCCTGTATCCTCCTTGATAATTGCCATTGTGATTGTAGCTATTGTTGTAGTTATTGTTGTAATTATTGTTGTAACCATGGTAGCCTTGAGGTTGATTGAATCTGCCTCTGCCTTGGGAGTATCCTCCTCTTTGGTGACCTCTTCCTCTTTGATTCTTGTAGTTCTTGTAGCATTCATCTGTAGTATGGTTAGACAAGCCACAAATATTGCATGGAGATTGATTATAGGGTCTCCCCCTACCTGACTTACCTCCTCTGCCCCTACCTCTAGATGATCTACCTCTCCCTGCATAGTTTGCTTGGGAGGTGGATCCTTCTTCATCAACTTTCTTACTTTTACCCTTGTCTTTAGACTTCTTATCTGTATATAGGGCAGAGGGATTGTTACCTTTTGATTGCTCTCCATTTTTTGTGATCTTTGCTTCATGTGTAAAGAGTTGTCCAATCAGAGTTGTTAGATCAGGTGCTTGGATGTCCATGTACAAGTCCATTGCAGTGGTAAAGCTTTCCCACTTGTCATCTGCTTTGAGTCCATTGATCACTTGTCTGACTATTTGCTCTTCTTCAATTTCTTCTCCAACACTTGCAAGTTGATCTGCAATGTCTTTGACTTTGGTGACAAAATCTGAGACACATTGTTTTGATTGCTTCCTGAGAGTTGTAAACTCAATCCATAGCTGATTCTTTCTGGCCCTTGTGCTTGATGAGAAGTATGTTGACAAGGTTTCCCAAGTCTCTTGGGAAGTCTTACAGTTCCTAACATGAGGTAGAAGAAAATAAGAGATAGAGTTTAGAAGATATGACCTTGCCAAAGCATCTTTAGCACACCATTGATTAAGTCTCTCATGCTCATCCTTTGTAGGTAGGCCTCTGGTTTTGAATGAGGGCAACTCCTCATCTCCTGATATGTATCCATACAAGCTTCTCCCTTGTAGATAAGTCTTCATTCTTAATGACCATGCTTGGTAGTTATTCCTATCCAATTTGTCAATAAAGGAAGGGAAACCATCACCCATGATTACCTTATTTGCTCTGATACCACTGTTGGATGTGATGGCTGGGTACAATCAGAAGATCAAGCTGGTGCTGCTAGACCTGCTTCACACCTGCCCTCTTTTCTCTTCAGATATGGTTAGGAGACTCCTTGAGCTTCCAAATGACACCAAGAAACTATATATGTGCTTTACAAAATGATTGAGTAATGACCAAATCAAAACAGATGATTTTGAACCTTCACAACTCCAAAAAAAAACTTTCTATTCCTGTATTGACACCTGCTCAGTCCTAAGCTCAGTGTGTCCAGCACACTTGCAATTGGTTTAATTCCTTCTGGGAGTATTAAATTAACTTAACAAGCTACCATTAGCAAGTTAAATCACTCCAAATAACAAACTATACACTGAGCATGATCTTTAGCAAAATCAGAGACACCCCCGATTTTTTAGGAACAACACAGAAATATACCAGTGATCACTTCGACAGCGATTTCTCCCAATTGGCTGAATAGAATGACTTGAAATTTTGTAGTGTTGTAGAATGCTTTGAGCTGGTTTCAATGAGCTCTGGATCATCAAATTTGGTTCAGTAGATCTTGAGATATGCCCTGTTGAAGTTGACAAACTTTGAGGTGAATGACTCAGAAAAACACAGAGTTAAGAACTATGAGTATATGTATTGAATCTATCAAATGTACATTCCCATTGGCATGTAAAGTGATGCTCAATGGTACTCAGAGGTGTAGGCTAGGTAGTAGCTCTCACACACTCTATGATTTGCTTGGATTAGCCTCGGGAAGTGAGCCACTTAACCCGCGACTTTTACATAGCTCTTTTATAGGAATTTTGAACAAATTTGAATTTGAATTCAAATTAAAGTTCCCTTGATTCTCTCCACTAGACTTAGGGAGATATTCCCTCAACTAGATCATCTACTTTTTCCACGACTCTAGTCTAGTAGGTGTGATTACATTGTTGATAAAGTCACATAGACTTTTTACATGAGATAAAAGGTAAGAATCAATAAAACTAGGTTCATATGGTTATTGATTCTTGTGAATGTTTCATTCAAGGGTCCAATCTTTTAATCTTCCAAGGTTCCAATAGTCCAAGCTTTATGTTGAGTCTTCAAGGCACAAACCAAAGCCAAGTGTTAAGGCTTGTTTGCACCAACATTCTCTTTATTGTCATATGCTTCTCCTATCATGGCCTCTCTCTTAGGCATTCGTACCAAAATTTTTCGGTCTTCCACTTCATATTTCTTGAAATTTTCTGGTACTTCAAACAATGATTCTTCCTCTTCTTGTCTCACTACTTTCCTTTTCTTTTTCTTTTGACCTCCTTCACTTCCTTTCTTTGCACTTATCGTTTTAATACTCGCAAGGGGTTCTTCTTCCTTTTGGGTTAACACCCCTAGGTCTTCTAAGTAGTGTTCCTCTGAGTCAAAGTATGTATCCATCACAATGGATTCTAGATCATCGTCATTCTCTTCTTCTCCTATGAACTCACTAGGATCACACTCTTCCAACAAGGGCTGACACATGAACACTGAAATATCATAACCCTCCTCATCGCAATGGGGTGTCCATTGTTCCTCATTGACTGCAATGTCCATGGTAGCTAAGATTTCTGCCCAACCATGAGGCTCAAATTCCTCATCAGGAAATATCATCGGAGTATAGGCTGGGTCTTTTATTGGTCTATCTCCTGGGGGAGCTCCTTCTTCTCTCGCTTTTCGGCGCTTTTCCTCTTCCTCCGCGACCTTGCACATCCACAAGTGAGTATCTTCATGCAACCAGGATGGTTCAGGTGAACTTCCAGAATGCACGGAGATAGAGTCTTCTTTCGCTTTGTCGATAGGATTCCACTGTAGGGGTGGTACATCTCTGAAGGTGTGATCCTTCAGATTGACCTTGGTGGTGACCCCTAAGTGCTGTAAGTACAAGGAGTTGGTTCCCCAATCTTGTACTATTTGTAATTGTCGTAGGAAGGGTCTTCCTAGGATCATCTCGTAAACATTATTCTTCTCAAAGTCACATATGGCAAACGTATGTTCAAACTCTACACCACAAGTGGTTAGGGTTATCCCTTCAAGCAATCCGAGAGGTCTTTCAAAATGACCATCCGCCATTTGAAGTTTCATTCTCGTTGGTCTTAAGGTGGGTTTGCCCCATCGTTTCCACAAGGAGGTAGTCGCAATAGCAACACCCGCACCCGAATCCACAATTGCTTTGGTTGTGTAACCTTGATAGGTGTTCGGAAGATAAGTGTTACCTTCTTCACCTTCACTCATGTCTCCTATCTTGTCGAGAGGTACCTCGGGTACCTTTTGTTTAGCGCTTAATTTTGGTGCATTGGAATCAAGTTCTGGGACCTGATCCTTCACATGATTCCAGAGCTCCGGTTTTGCCTTGAGGAGTTCCTCTACAGTGAGGTGACATTGAACCTTAGTGTTCTTCACAACATCAGTGTTCCTGGGAATCACTGAGTCTTCATTTCTTACCAATATCGTGGGAGCTCTGATCTGGAGAGATTCAGATTCCCATGGGCCTGTGAAATGAGGCAACTCTTGTAAAGAATTAGATTCAAAATCTAATCTTTCATCCTCTTGTTGCTCTGCTTGATCCCCATAGATAGAGGGAATGTCTTGGGGAAATTGATCACGAAGATCATCAATCTCAGGAATAGGAGGGGAATCACCCTTCTCTTTGGCCCATTTCTCTTCTTGTATTTCCCGCAAGAACTCTGGAGAGTACTGTTGTATTGAAGGAGGTATTCCAGCATCCGTAGAATTAGGAACATAAGCTACCATGTGTGGTGAGCTTCCTCTTTCAATAACTGGTTGAGCCTGAGGAGGTAAAGAAACTTGTGATTTGTTTACCAACTGCTCTAATCTTTCTAGTAAGCCTTGGAAATGCAAATCCGGCTTGACAGAGTTCGTCTGATTGAACTTTTGGCTAGTCTCAAGTATAGCTTGAGCTTGTTCTACCAGTTTCATGCACATCTTCATCCGTTCAATCTCTAAGTCGGCTCTAGGGTAACTCTTGTCTAGGTTTACAGCTGTTGGCCCTTCTTGAAGTCGAGCCTGGTAGGCTTTAAACATCATGTCCAAGCCTTCAGGAGTGGGGTCAGCTAATACTGATCCTACTCGGGGTGGTGGGTGGGTTACGAGGGGTGTGTTAGAGGGTGGAGAAATGGAGGGTGATGGGGATGGTAGTGGTGGAAGTGTGTGGGAGTGTGGTTGAGATGTGATTTCTGTGATTTTTGCCTTGGTTTCTCTCACGCTTTCTTCAAGTTAGTTTATTTTTTTTGCCCATTGTCTCTTCATTCTTTCACGACTATCCTTCCAGGCGCTAGTCCTCTTTTTGGGTATGCTCCCTGTCTCACTCACCTCGGGGCTCTTTTCGGGACCAACACCTAGGTGTTGTTGAAATGCCTGGGCTCTCGTGATCACCTGCACAGGTGCAGTGGAAGTCACACTTCCTATGGAGTCTACAACTAACCCCACAACATTGATAGGAGTGATCTTAGGCATGTTATTGGGGTTTTTTGGGCAATCTCGTAGGAGATGCTCTTTCCCGCAGTCTTGACAAAAGCCCTGAATGGTTACTGGCTGGGGTAGTGTAGGGATCGGTAGTGGACAATCACGTACAAGGTGATCTCCCTGACATCTGAAACATGGCCCTCTAGGAAATGGGGGTCGTCCCTGCCTAGGTTGAGGTCTAGAGTTAGGGTTTGTGAACATGACATTAGAATACTCCGGTTCCCCACTATTTTCACTTGGGTCCTCATAGTAGTATGACTCGTTATGCTCGGGTGACTGCATGTAGTAAGCCTGTGGGCTATCAATATGTGCGGAGTCAAAACTATGGTCACTGGGGTCACTGTCTGATAGCAATGGGGTGACTGGGACTATGGCTCTGTTCGGATTCTCTTCAGTGGATGCATACTTCACTGGGATCACATTGGTTGGAGTAGGGGGTTGCTACACTAGGACTGGTTGAGGTCTCTGCTGCCCTTGATAAGGTGGCTGATAAGTTTGTTGCGGTCTGTTGTAGTGTGGTGATGGGTACTGATTCTGGTACCTACCCTGTTGTGGATATGGCTGAGGATAATTCTGCCTAACAGTTTGTTTGTTATATGGGCAGTCTGGTGCCATGTGGTTGGTGTACCTGCGCTCTATGGTGCAGTACTGGCTACTAGGATTCACCTGAGGTTGGGCCATAATGGGGCATACACTTGCCATATGTTCGCCGCCACAATTGTAACACCGCTTAACTGGGGCAAATCTCGGAATTTGCTTGCTAGAGACACCTAGTTTTTGGGCTACCTTTTCTGCAAGTTCCTCGATGGATGTGGATTGACCAGATGTCTGTTTACTAGAGCTGTCAGAATCCTTATAGATTTTTGATAGTTCTAACTCCTCACCTAGATTGTCCTCAATGTCTATGCACATGCGCACGCACTCCTCTATCGTCCTAGGGTCCTTCAGGTACACATATGACCTGAGCTTAGTGCTCAACAGTCCGTCTAGGAACAAGGCCACTTGTTTGGCTGGTGTGGGTAACTCCGGCATAGGACATCTCTCCAGGTACTGTCTAAATCTTCTTCCAGCTAGTCTGACCGTCTCTTGAGGTGTTTGTTTGAAGCTATGAATTAGTGAGGAGGTGTTATGCCTGATTCCACTCTTAGAAAACTCCACAATAAATGCCTCCAAGAGTTGGTCTATGTTTCTGAAATGCCTCTCATTCAGTGGTTGGAACCACGTAAGGGCAGTGTTCCTAAGGGTCAGACCGAACGCATTATATTGTGTGAATAGGTCCTCCACTTGTTCAGCTTTCAACACTTGTCGAAATTCTGCCACATGGTCATAGGGGTCTCCCGTGCCATCGAAATAATTCTTCATGGACTTCACAAGTTGGGTTGGTCGTAGGGTCCTAGTGTGTTCTCTCGGCCTTGGCAAAGGAAAGTCATCAATGTCCCGGTGATTCCATGGGGTTCTATGTCTCTCAGGTTCTACTCTATTCCTTTCTGTTCCCGTTCTTTCTCTCCCCAAGGAGTTGGCAAAACTTACCTCAGGTTTGTCTCTACCTCTATCTCTTTGAGCGCCATGAGCTTGGGAGGTCCCAGCTCCTTGATGACCAAAGGACACATTAGACCTTGGTTGGGGAAAAACAAATTCACCCTTCCAAGTGTAGGCATGTCTGCCCTGCTCAGTGACCACGAAGATTCTCTCTGATGCAGTGTCTAGGTAGGTTACTTGGCCTGGACTATCAGGGTCTTTAAACTCGTAGATTGTGAGGGTATTCACCTCCTGAGGTTGAGAAGTTCTATATCTCCAAAAAGCCTCATCGGTTTCCCGATTTAAAAGCAGATCTATGCTTTTATTATCTTGTGGAATCCACTCAGGATTCATGATTCTGGTCAAGACAGACTTACCACGGGGAGTTCTTGGCTCTCTCTCTAAGTTCCCTTGCTCTATATCACCCATGTCGGTCTCCGCAATCACATTTCCAAACTCATCAATTCTATCAGGAAGAGTGGTGACTACATATATAGTCCCCTCTTTATCTAGATATGCTCCATTCTCAAACTTGACTACCGGGTGGCCTATTCCATGGGGTTGGTCGGGGTTCTTAATCTGGACCACTGATCTTCTCAGTCCGTCTTCGTAGATGCGAGCACCTAGACGATTCGTCCTGATATATTCCAATTGAGTCTTATAAGGCCCCTCTGGTTTTTCTAGATGAGCCAACCCTGAACCCCCTACTGGTCTCTCCATGTGATAGGACATTTCAGAATCACTGGTTTCTGACCTGGGAGTGTATGGGTTATCGCTCAACTGCTGGGCCCAAGACCTGGCAGTGTGATTGACACTAGCTTCAGATGATCTGAGGCTTCGTCTGTCTTGGCCTAAATGTCTGCCTGATCTAAGGTTCATATGCCTGATTTATTCACCCCCTGGATCCCAAGCACGCTCTCGTTGCAGGTTGATTTTGCACCAATCACTTTGTTCTTTTTAGTTGAATAGTATGTTTATGGTCTTGTCTGAAATTGCATCGTCAGGAGTACTTAAGTGAATTTCCGCACTTGATGAGTGATCGATTCCCGTTTACCTTTTTGTCCCTTAGTGTTTTCGCACTTAAGACCTATTTATTTTCTTGCACTTGGTTGATTAATTCTCTTGGACTTGATTCGTGCCTAACGTTGCCCTAGTTAATTACCACACCTAAGTCGTACTTAGCCTAGGCTAGGAATTGACAAAGGAGGGTTATGAGATCTTCCAACCTCAATCAGCTGGTTGACCCGACAGCTATGCAAGCCCAGGAAGCCTTCTCCCAAGCCCGGTACTCACCCTTGCTAGCTTGCTTTGATTGCCTTGAGTGCCCACAAAGTTCCTGCAAAAACTCACCAGTTAGTATAGCTTTATTGCCACAAGTATTTGAAAGACACGCTTCAATAATTTTAACCCCCTTGGGTAGCTCATTGTACCCCCTGTCTCTGAGAATCACTTAGTCCCACCTATCTCTGGTTTCTATGCCTTTTGCCCCCTACCAAGGTTCTAAGTTATACCAATATGTCAAAATTCAAGCTCAACTACCCTTTCAATCACTCAAAAATTAACTCTCATTTTTCATGCGTTAATGGCCGGGTATCGCGATAGGTCGGGTCGGGGTGTCGCGATAGCTGGGAGTGTCGCGATACCTCGAAGTGTCGCGATAGCTGGGGGTGTCGCGATACCTTGGGGTGTCGCGATAGCTCGAAGTGTCGCGATACCTTGGGGTGTCGCGATAGCTCGAAGTGTCGCGATACCTTGGGGTGTCGCGATAGCTCACGGGGTGTCGCGATACCTTGGAGTGTCACGATAGCTCACGGGGTGTCGCGATACCTTGGAGTGTCGCGATAGCTCACGGGGTGTCGCGATAGCTCACGGGGTGTCGCGATAGCTCACGGGGTGTCGCGATACCTTGGGGTGTCGCGATACCTCAGGATATGGTGAATTTTCCTGTTCTATCTAGGGTTCCTAGGAGCTCTAGGCCTGCGCAATGCCGTGGTGCACTCAGAATCGTGAGAAGTCGAAATTTTCGGAGTGTCGCGATAGCTCGAGCTCAACGCCTCGGGAACTGTGCAGACAATTTCTGTACCTGCTGAGCTTGCTGGAGATGATGATGGAGCTGCCACCTGCAAGAAACATGCAAAAAACGCACAAATACAAGCACGCACAATCGCTCTCTCTCAAACTCGCACACAACAAATGAGGGAAAGAAAAGGAAGAGGGGATATGTAGTGGGGAAGGAGGTGGAGGTGGAGATGGAGAAGGAGGTGAAGATGAAAATGGAGATGGACAAAAATCAGAAATTTACCTACTACTTACCATTCCAACGCGTCCTCTTTACGTCTTACCATCACACGCTCGTCCTCAAAGCTCGATCCCCGGCAAGGGCGCCAAAATTTGGTGTAGCTCAGTGATGAGTAGCACCTCCTTTAATGTCAATCCGGGAAGACATGAGGATGGTATGAAGACCACGAGCAAGTGGAAGCACAAGTGCGTGAGTGAGAAGCACACAAGCATGCACACACATACACACACACACGCGCACACACAGTAAGGACAAAGAGAGGAAGACAATGGAATCACTTCTATTGCAAGAAAGCTCTCAAACAAGTTCAAACTACAAGAAGCCAACCCCAAAAATGAGCTCTCTAGCTATATTTATAGTTTTTGACTAGCTTTGGCCCTGTTCAGACCTAGTGTCCGGCCTAGTTAAAAATTAGGTTCCGGGGCTTATTTGAGGGCTCAAACGAGATCTTTAGATTATGAAAATTGGCAGGCACTTACATGTAAGGCTCCCCAAGCTCGAGGACTCCTCGGCTTGTACAAAATGGAGCTACAAAAAGGTGAAATGATATTTACAAGGGTTTGTAGTGATGAGAATCACTTTAGAATGATGTTAGGGTTTTGAAAAAAAAATGAAGGGTAGCCTCAGTGCTAGATCTGCATGTGTGTCCATACTTGCTTCTTCCCGCATCCTGTCAACACCAGTCACATGTTTCATCACTGAATAAAGAAAATAGGCATGTGCCATGTAAAAATACATGCATGGAAATGTTCATGGAGCTGGTACATTAATGTGTTGGGGTATGATATACAGGATTTAAGTAAAAAATGTAATCCAAAAGTGATGACAAAAATGAATATCTTGATATGTTAAAATAATAATTAATTTTCTAATCATGAATTTATACTTGAATGCATGTGCATATGAATTTTGTAAAAATTTTGGCAGCATAACGGCGTGATTTTGAAAATCGGAAAATTTCCGACAAACAATTTCCATGATACATAAAGAGACCAAAAGGGGATTACACACCCTGACATATGTATTTTTTTTCTCCTCGCTAACCTGCAATAAAATACATACCTGTCCCTGCAATAAGAATTCATGTACCATACAAGACAAACCATGTTTAAACGATGCGTATATTCCATGTACGATGCAAAACATGCATGTCCAAAATGTAAATGGATGCAAAAAGAAGACAACTATGCATATAAATTGACAAGAAACGTATCTGGATGGTTACAAAGTAATTTGCCGATGTGTGCAGGTGCTGAAGATGATCCACCCCTTTATCATAATAGCATGACAATATGCCTTCAGGAATCGAGGCTACGAAAAGATGATTAAAAAAAAAAAATTTGTTTGATGATGAATGGGTAAAGTCCAAATTCTTTTGATCTTGGAAGAGAAGCTCAAAAGATATGTTATAGCCACTCTATAAAGAGATCGGAGATATCTTTCCATAGCAGTAAAACAAAATCTCAAAAATTAAAGGTAATATGCTTCTATAGACTAAATTCAATATGTAAATACATCACAATTATCAAACATGTAAGGTAAACTGTAAAGGTAAGAATGAATCTTTAAACTCTTCTTGAAAAGCCTTCCAGGTGCGTGGACAATCGTCACGACGAGAAAGATCATTCCACCATAACTGCGCTCGTCCTACCAAATAATTGGTGGCAAACTCAATTTTCTTATTTTCTGAATATAACCCATCGGAAAAGAAATCGTTGAATAGGGATAGCCATGATAAGACAAAGCGGCCATCTTTTCGTCCGTCGAATTGAAGCATAGCATAACGTCCGTGTATGGCTTGTTGAAGTGCTTGAAGTTCTTGGTTCATAATCTCTAACTCTTGTTCGAATGAAACTCCAGGTAAAGGTGAATTACTGTAATCCGCCATGGTGCTCTTGGATCCTTGCTCTCAACCTTGGTGTATTGAACCTTCTTGTTTGCAACCTTGGTGTCTCGATCCCGTGTTCTCAACCTTGCTTGGTATCTTGAACACTCAATCAAGTGCCACCCAAAGATTACCAAGGATTTCACACTTGCAAGCTAGCTCATTGGAAAGTTCGTTCCGAGAGCGTTCCAACGGTATATTACACGCCTCAATCTGACCTACGGATTGAAAGTTACACTTAATTCTTTGTTGGGTCCATCCTAGAAATCGCCGCGAGCGCCTTGCACAAGTACCAAAGAAAGAGAGCTTGAATAACAATTCCAAGAGATGGTGGAGTAGTTAAAGTACTTCCCTTGAAAGTAGGAGGTTGTGGGTTAAAATCCTCCTACCTTAGGGACTCTAAACCTCTCTATTACCACTCAAAAATTAAAATTGTCTCGCGCGTAGCCAACGGCTGCCAACGGTCGCCAAGGGAGCCTTGGGTGCCAATGTATTGCCTAAGTTATTGCCTAAGATCTTTGCCTTAGTCGACGCCTTGGAGTAAGCCGAAGGGAGTAAGCCGAAGGAGAAGACGTGGGTGAAGACGTAGGTGAAGGTTCTGGATCAGGATCAGAAACAGAAAATGAAACAGAAACCGGAAGAGGAACAGGAACAGGAAACGGAGACGGAGACGAAATCGGAATCGCGAACAGAGAACAGAGAACAGAACCCACTGTATTGAGGCGTGCAGAGCTCTGATAGCACTGTTGTCAGGATCTTACTCACGCGCATACAGAGATTACGGACACAGAAAACACACAGAGAATAGACGCAACAAGAGACGAGACACAACGCAGTATTGGGTGCAATCTCCCCCCACGCACTCTGTTTCGATAGTCCACAGAGTGCATGTATTTATAGGACTTTTGATTACGTCGAAAATAGTGGTTACATGAGGGCGGCTTCGAAAAGCAGGTGTGAAACTAAAAGTTGGTAACTTTTACAGAAAGCCATTACTTTGAATAATAGAAACTCCGGTCTACAGCGACCCTTATTCTAACCATTACTTTTCTAATAATAGAACCTTCTATGCAGGTTTATTTACAAGCTAAATAATAATTATTCGGATTATTGATATCCGCCCTTTCACGCCTTGCACGCTCCTCACGAACCTTCAGCTGCTATATCAAAAACATCAAAAACATATTAATATATTAATAATATAACACTTTAACAATACATTGTTCAATAATATACAACAGATCCAAAACACAAAACTCCATTGATGTTTTATTTTTGTTTTATTCATGAAAAGCAACGATTACTTTTAGAATCGTATTTTGCCCAAAAACGAGTAGCTCTTATTTGTTTGCTTTTCATGATTACATCACTATAGTTGCTTTATGCTTGATCTAAATAATATGCTCTTGATTAAATAAACTTAGATTTTCCTTGTTTTGAGAAAAATTAGGTTTTGACTTTTCTTCCAACTCTGACCTCTGATGGAAAAATGAAGCATACCACTAGATTGCTCTCACCAACATCTATCTATCTAGCCTAAAAAATATTTTAGCCAAACTGTACAAGAATGCTAAGTCCAAAAATGAATTGCTGGAAATGTACCAAATGTACATTGACTTCCAACAATCCCTACTTCAATGTCATATTGGTACGAGCTTCAGTAATCTGCAAATTTTCTCATGACTATTTCTAGTCAATGCTTTGGTAAAAATATATGCAACATTCTCACTAGAAGGAACATAGACTAGCTCAATATGTTTCTTAGCGATCTGCTCTCGAGTATAGTTGTATTGTACCTCTATATGCTTTGTCCTTGAATGATGCACTGGATTCTTAGCTATAGCTATAGCACTCTAGCTATTTGAAAATATCTGAATGGGTTCATATACTCTCACATCAAGATAACTGAAAATCTTCTGCAACCATACTAACTCTAGAGTAGCTATAAATGATGGACGATATTCTGCTTCACATGATGACGTGGCAATAGTGGGTTGTCTCTTTGAAAGCCATGTGATAAGACAATCTCCAAGGTAAAAACAAAATTCACTAGTACTTCTTCTTGTGTCTCTATCACCTGCCCAATCAAAATTTGAAAATCCTTTTAGTAACAAATGTGTAGATTTCAAAAATACCATAGCATAATTTGAAGTTCCCTTCAAATATCGAAAGATCTGCTCTACTGATTTCCAATGTAGCACTGTCGGATTTTGCATGAACCTTGATACTTGAGAAACTGCAAACTTATATGAGGACGTGTATTACACAGATATATCAAGCAACCAACTGCTTGACTATATAAAGTAGCATCAAATGACTCTACATCTGCTACTATCTGTAAAGATGCATTCTAATCCATAGGTGTTTGCATAGGTTTAGAATCACTCATCTGAAACCTTTCCAAAATTTTCTCAATGTATTTTTCTTGTGTCATATAGATACACTCATCTCAAAACAGAAATTGAATCCCAAGATAATAATGCAAAATGCCTAAAACATTCACATCAAATGTTTGCTTCAATTGTTCTTTGAACATTTGCAAATCTTCATCTCTAGGACCTGTGACTATAATATTATCCACATAAATGATTGCTATTATCATCATACCTGGTTCAACTTTGACATAAAGAGTTGGAGCTGCATCTGAGTTATGGAAATCAATGGACAAAAGATATGTATGTATCTTTTCATACCATGCTCTAGGTGCCTGCTTCAATGCATATAAAGCTTTTATAAGCTTACACACTAAGTGTTCTTTACCTGTCTCTTCAAAACCTTTTGGCTACTGAATATACACACCCTCGTGTAAATCACCATTAAGAAAAGCAGTCTTAATGTCAAGTTGATATATATGCCAACCAAAATGTGCTGCTAAAGCAAGTATTGACCTAATAACAGTCATCCTAGACGTAGGAGCAAATATCTCATCATAATCAATACCTTTTTGTTGTGCATATCCTTTGACAACCAATCTTGCTTTGTACTTATCAATAGTACCATCTGCTTTCCTTTTGATTTTGAAGATCCATTTTACACCTATAGCCTTTTTTCCCTCTGGTAACTCACATAGCTGCCAAGTTTAATTCTTATGAATAGAATCAATCTCTTCTTGCATAGCTTTTCTCCATATAGGAATGTTAGGTGCATCTTTAACACATGCAGGTTCATCTTCAACTATCGTAAAAGCCAAAATATCATGAATCTCAAAGTCTGCAACAAAACTTACATGATCTTTTTGTTGTTGTTGTCTAGTCTAACTTCTTGTTCTTATATGATCTTGTTGTTGTTGTTGTCTAGTCTGACTCCTTGTTCTTCCAGTAAAAGTCTTTATACCACTATCTTTCCAAGTTTGATATAACCAATTAGGTGTATCTTTAAATAGTGGTGAAACTCTTTCTGACCCTTTGGCTTCCACAGGTTCTGGAACTTGTCCTATCGAGGTACTAGGACTTTCTAGAAGTTTTTCTTCTTCCATTTCTGGAACCAAAGTCTCTTGTGGAACTGACTCTATAGAAGGTTGTGAAATTCCTCTTTCTTCAACTTTTTCTTGAATCCTAGGAATTTGAACTTCCTCCTGATATGGCTGAACATGTACATCGAGAATCTTTTTAAAAAATCCAAAGTCATTTTCACTAATGAACTCTAGAATTTCTGCTTCTTTATCATAAACCTTATTTTCAGCAATATAAGCATTCCGTGAAAGAATAACTTCACCTATTTCTGGAACATAAAACCTGTATCATTTACTCTCAACATGAAATCCAATGAAAATAGCTTTCTTTGCTTTTACATCTAGTTTGCCTCGGTCCTTTTTCTCAACATGTACATAAGAAAGTGATCCAAACACTCTGAAGTAACTCACATTAGGTTTTCTACCATAATAAGATTCATAAGGTATGATTACCTTTAAATCTTTTATCGATGACCTGTTCAAAATTTGATTAGCTGTATGTACTGCATCAAACCAGAATTTTGGTGAAAGCCTCTTGGATGCCATCATGCTCCGCATCATCTGAACAAGTATTCTATTCTTTCTTTCTGCAACACCATTATGCTGAGGAGTATAAGCAATAGTAAGGTGTCGAGTAATACCTTTCTCATCAAGAAATTTCTGGAACTCTTTTGACAAGTATTCTCCACCTCTATCACTTTTGAGAATCTGGATAGTTTCCTGACTTTCATTTTCAACCATAGCTACAAACTTCTTGAACATAGGAAAGACTTCTGACTTCAACTTAAGACCATAGATCCATGAGTATCTTGTAAAATCATCAACAAATAGAACAAAATACCTGAAACCCTGAATAGAGTCTGCTCTCATAGGTCCATTCACATATGAATAAATAATCTGCAATTTCCTGGTAGCTATAATATGACCATGTTTCTTGAAAGATAGTTTCTGCATCTTACATTCAAGACAACCTTCACATATATCTAAATCATCTGGTAGCTTGAATGAGGGTAAACTCTCAACCATACCTCTGTCTTTGATACTCTTGAGAGCTCCAAAACTAATGCGTCCAAATCTCTCATGCCATAGCTTCATATCTTCCACCGGTGACGAAGATTTGACCGTATATGCCTGACTGATTTTTGACAAAACAAAGATCTCTCCTCTATGCTCCCCTTGTAAAATACACTTGTCATCTTTGTGTGATAAGATCTTACAAAGATCTCTCTCAAATACAACTTTAAAACCATCAGTCAAAAACATAGATATAGATAGTAGATTCTTCTTCATTTCAGGTACATATAAAACATCTCAAATCTGAAAATTACCACCTTCTCTTGACTTTAGGGTTACTATACCTATTCCCACAACATCCAAATCATTGCCATCTCCAATAGTAACTCTTCTACCTGAAGAATAGGAAAGAGAAGAAAACACATCTCTGCAACCTGTCATATGCTTTGTAGCACCTGAGTCAAATATCCAAGGACTTGCTAAAAGAACTTGTAAAGCTACATAATCAAAAGCTACTTCCTCAATGGTGATACAAGCATAAGAGTCACTTTGAGATTTCCCTTTTTTATCATCTTCTGCAACATTACCTGATGCCGTTTTCTTTTTTGCTGCAATCCTTTTATAACATGCTACTTTTAAATGTCCAAGTTTCTTGCAGCAAAAACATATTACTTCCTTCTTCTTAGAAGACTTGTCTTTAGATGCAGTAGAAATAGAATCTAAAGTAGATGGTGAGAGGGACCTACTTTCCTTCTTGGATTTCTTTCCTTCTTATCCTTCTTCTTCTTTTTACCCTTTGATGAAGATGAAAGTGCTTCTTCATTCTCTTCCATTCCCTTCAATTGATCTTCATCTTGAAGTAACAAGATCTCTAGCTCTTCAAATGTAACCTCTCTATCTCTTGTGGTAAGGGTAAGAGAGGTTATAAAAGATCGATATGAAATATGAAGTGAATTAATCAACGTATTTACCATTTCTTCATCTGATATCTCAACTCCTACATTTAGAAGTTGATCTCTCAAGTCAACGAGTCTCGTAATGTGGGTTTGAATTGACTCACCAGCCTTCATCCTTGTATTTGCTAGCTATTCTCCTCAAGTGAGCTTTCCTAGTAGGATTTCTGCTCTGAAAAAGATTCTCAAGCTTCAACCAAGCTTGTCTAGAACTTTTGCAAGATCTGATCTGTGGTAGAATATGCTTTTTAACACTCATTGCTATGAATGAAAGTGCTAAAGCATCTCTAGCCTCCCACCTTGCCTGATCTTTAGTAGAAGGAACTGTAGGAAAAGACCTACCTATGACTCTGGATGTAGAAGTGGTTACCTCTTCTTCAGTTGGTTCTGTAATAGTAATTCCAGTACCTCTTGAAGCTACTATAGCCCCTTCTTTTCCTTGTCGTGTGGGTCTTGTTAAGGATCCATTGACGATACTCCATAAATCTTTTGTCACTAAAATATTCATCATCATGAAACTCCACATGGGATAATTAGAAGATCCATCCAACTTGTCTTCAATCTAAATTCTAATCTCACGCATCTTAATTAAGTGTGTATGTCAATTATGCTTTGATACCAAGTGTTGGAATTTGAGGCCCCAGGATCGTTCCACTACTAAAACTTTTTGAGCATACACACTTAATTAATTAAGATGATAAGTGAGAGATAGAAAGAAAGATCTTGAGACAAAGATAGCGAACATAAGCGAAAGTTTACTCACTAAAAAATAGATGTCCAAATTACAACATGGGAGTACTACTCAACCATATAAAGTGGTGCACTCACTAATAGAAGAATATCCAAGAAGATGATGAAACAAAATTTAGGTTATGTTGTAATAATCTAAGTGTGTGAAGTGAATGAGCAACGAAGTTAACCTTATTCTCACAAAATAGTGTAACAAAATTGTAAATCGACCAACCCTAATTTTGAGATTAGGGTAGAGAAACCCTAAAAACAAAATATAAGGTTAACTCACAAAAGCTAGTTACCACCACCTTGTAGAAGACTTCTTTCTCCAAGAGAGTAGCCTCTCCTTCACCAAATCTTCACCTCCAAAGCTTCAGAATCTTCAAACTCTAGCTTGAGATCTTTGAGTGATATATCATAGTGTGCCCACCATGCTCCTTTTATAGGTTAAGCTTCCTAGCCAAATTGTACAAAAATGCTAAGTCCAAAAATGAATTGTTGGAAATATACCAAATGTACATTGACTTCCAACAACCTCCTCTAAGAGTGTAGAAATCTTCCTCAAAATAGAGGACCTCCTTGATCACCAAGGGTCTCCAATGCTAGACCTTGAACTCCTTGAATGATGCTAAAAAATGAGCCTTGGCCTTGATTATATAGGACTATGAGCTCTTGAAAAGAAACTTCAAAAAGCACATCGAACTCTAAAATCTATCACCAGTTTTGGCAGAGCAAACAGAAGAATAGCGAAGGATGTTTTGGCACTGAATTTGATTCTTGCAAATCCAAAAATCCAAAAATCCAAAAAACACGTTTTTTCGTTTGTGCTACCATTGAGATTTGATCTTACATCTCTAGCTTGAGAAACATTTCTCTCAATCCATCCATCCCACACTTTTTTCTTGTAGAAAGTCTACTAAATACTACATAATATGTTGTAGTTAGTTGAGGATTTTGGACAAGTTGACATTGATTCCAACAATCCCCCCTTCAATGTCATGATTGTACGAGGTATAATAACCTAAAAAACTTCCTATGAATCTCTCTAGTCAATGCTTTGGTAAAAATATCTACAACATTTTCACTTGTGGGCATTTTGACTAGTTCAATGTGCTTTTTGGATACCTGTTCTTGAATGTAGTGGTAATTAGCCTCTATATGCTTTGTCCTAGCATGATGAATAGGGTTCTTTGCAATAGCAATAACACTCTAACTATATAAAAATATGTGAACTGGAAGATGAACATGAACATCAAGATAAATGAGAATCTTAAGTAACCAAACTGACTCAAGTGTTGTTGTAAAGGAAGACCTATAGTTTGCTTCACTTGATGATGTAGCAACTGTAGGTTGTTTCTTAGAAAACCAAGAGATAAGACAATCTCCTAGATAGAAATAATAGCTACTTGTGCTTCTTCTTGGGTCTTTATCTCTTGTCCAATGAAAATCTAAAAAAGCTTTAAGTATGAAATGTGATGACTTTGGAAATACTATAACATAATTAGAAGTTCCCTTCAAATATCTGAGAATTCTCTTAACTGATTTCCACTAAATCTTGAGCTGAATGTGCATAAATATGAACTAAACTAAAAACTAGATCCATAAGTTACTTAAACTTCAAAATGTGTGACTCAAAATGTACGATTGAACTTTGAACTTTGAAATGTGTGTCTAAACTGACTCACCAACTATGCACTTCAAAATATGTGATTGAACTGAATCACCAACTTTCATCCTTGTGTTGGCTAAGTAACTTCTTAAATGAGCATTCCTAGCAGATTTCTACTTTGATAGAGATTCTCTAACTCCAACCAAGCTTGACAAGAGGTTCTGCATGACTTGATTTGGGGTAGAATATGCCTCTTGACTCCCATATTAATATATGAAAGTGCTAGTGCATCCCTTGAATCGCATTTGGATTGCTCTTTTGTAGGAAGTAATATGGTAGTAGTATGACTAACTCTTGATGATGAAGTGGTTCTTTCTTCTTCATTAACCTCCTATTGAGAAAAAATAGGAACAGTAGGTCTTCTAGAAGATGAAGAAACATCTTCTCCAACTTTTCTTGGCCTTGGATAAGTGCCATTGACAACATCCCACAAGTCTTTAGATACTATTGGATTCATCATCATAAAACCAAACATTCTTTCAAGATTGTCTTCATTCTCAAGTCTATAATCACTCATCTTGTTAAGGGTGTATGTCAACTATGCTCTAATAACAAATGTTGGAATTGGGGTGGCCTTCAATAACAATATTAATCACAAGTTTACACAATCTTGCAACACATAAACCTTAGCATACACACCTTAATAATAAAAAACATGATGAGTGAGAGATAGAGAGAGAATAGATAGGTTTCTTAAAGTGAGAGATAGAGAGAGAATAGATAGATGGTAAGCTAGAATGTTCACCTACACTAGTACAATGTAAGAATATGATACAAACTGACAAGATCTGTATCTAGGTAGAAATAAGAACTAGATACAAGAAAATGTGTGCAAAGTGCCTAAGAGGTATGAAGAGTGTGTGTGTGAGAGAATATGGAGAATATGAACAGTTTAGAACTGTTTTACAACAAAGACTAATTCCAATTAACCTAAATAAAAAACCAGTGAATGAACAAGTAGGACGGAAATAGACTTGTTACTCATAGTAACTTAGCAAGTGATGCTGATGGTTGCTGATATGAACTCGTCCAAATAACCACCATATGTAGAGCACACCTCCTCCAAGAGTGTAGAACTCTTCCTCAAAGTAGAGGACCTCCATGATCACCAAGGATATCCAATGCTAGACCTTGAAATCTTTGAGTGATGCTAAACAATGAGCCTTGGCCTTGATTAGATAAGATTATGATCTCTTGAAAAGCAACTTCAAAAAGCACAACAAACTCTAAAATCTATCATCAATTTCGGTGGAGCAAACATAAGAAAGATGTTTGGCACCCAATTTGCTTTTTGCAAATCTAAAAATATGTCTCTTGACTCCCATAGCAGTATATGAAAGTGCTAGTGCATCCCTTGAATCCCATTTAGATTGCTCTTCTAAAGGAAATAATTTGATAGTGTACCACTGACTCCTAATGATGAAGTGGTTCCTTCTTCTTCACTAACCTCCTGTTGAGCACAAATAGGAATAGGGGTTCTTCTAGAAGATGAAGTAGCCTCTTCTCCAACTTGTCTTGGCCTTGGATAAGTGCCATTGACAATATTCCATAAGTCATTAGATACTAATAGATTCATCATTGTAAAACTCCACATTGGATAATTAGACATTCCTTCAAGCTTGTCTTCATTCTCAAGTTTATAGTCAATCATCTTGTTAAGGGTGTATGTCAACTATGCTTTGATACCAAAATGTTGGAAGTGGGGTGGACCACAATAACAATAAATCATGGGTTTACAAGATCTTCCAACACATGGACCTTAACATACACACCTTAATGCTAAAAAAGATTATCAGTGAGAGATAGAGAGAGAATATGCAAGATTTCAAGTGTAATGGTAAGCTATAAGGCTCACCTACACTATCTATATTCTAATGTCAAATTACAATGTATGAATGATATAAACTGACAATATCTAAATCTAGGAAAAAATAGGAACTAGATACAATAAATTGTGTGCCTAAGAGGTATGAAAAGTCTGCATGTGAGAATATGGAGAATATGAACAATTTAGAACTATTTCACAAAAAACCCAAATTTTGATTATCCTAAATCACAAACTAGTGAAAAAACAAGTGAGGACGGATGAAGACTTGTTACTCACAGTTTGTTGCTGACACAAACACCTCCACATGTCTCCACATGTAGAGCACACCTCCTCCAAGGGTGTAGCAACTCTCCCTCCAAGAGGACCTCGAAGATTTCCTCCTTGCGTTGAGCACTTGAGAGAGATCATTGAGAAGATAATTTGAACAATATATTGGCTCTTATTATATAGTAGTGTTGATGCTCCAAAGAACACTCTCTGAAAAGCTAAAAGTGATCACATCAGCATCAAAGTTCGTAAAAGCTACTAAAGACTATATGGTATCATTGCGAATTTAGAAAAAATAAAAAATAGATCTAAAAACAAACTTTCGTGCATTGCGCGGCTTGGGGATCGAACTCAGATTCTATCTATGAGAGGAAATTGGCTCAGCCAAGTCACCCATGCACCTTATTTAAAGAGGATCTACTAAAGAACTCATAAAATACATTAGTTATTGAGGTTTGTGGACCATTGTTGGACATTGCTTCCAACACATCACTATCAAAATATATCAACATTGGGCTTGGGGAACTCATTAAGCATCATATGAGAGTCCCTGTTGGAAAATTCAAAATGAGAAAATTTGTCTGGAACCAATAAGGAAAGAAGAAGAGGAGAATCTTCCCTAAGGAACATCTGATCCAAATAATCATGGTCAAAGGATTCCTCTTCATGTTGATCTTCTACGTCAAACATAGATGTATTATGTGCTATAGTTACAAGTACTAGTGGTAGTGTTCTGAATCTCATTCAGCAACTACCAAGGCTTGTGAAGCATGGAACATATTGAGAAATCAATATGAAACTTGAAATCACAAACAAATTTAGAACTTGGAGAATCAGCTAGCAGCACAAATGTTTGTTGATCGGGAGACTGCAGAGGTATTCATCACTTGCATAAAGAATCTAGAAGATCAAATGGTGGGAGCCTCACTTGATTTTTGACTCTTCCTTGTGCTTACTAGTGTACTGTTGAGTATATTGTGTGCTTGGGTATGCTTATGCTTAGTGTACCTTTGAGTGTACTAAGCATACTTTTCGTGGACTTGCATTATTGTCTCTTTCTTCCTATTCCATTTCCATTGAGATCCATTATAGAAATTGACCAAGAGTGCCTGAATAGTCCCCATTGCCCCTTAAGACTGAACCATCACCATCTACAATGATCTTCCATTTCCTTGTCATGTTGTAGTTCCTATTATAACTACTATAGAGAAACTTCATTGGATCATAGATATGCACACACACATGCATTGATAGCTTTTTATGCCAAATATTCCATTATCCCTCACATTAGCTCATGCAAGGCAACAAAAGATGCTTGGAACACTCTTACAACATTATACTAGGCCAGAGATCAAGCTCATGTTGCTTACCTTTGAGAATAGTTGGAGAGTGAGCATATGAAAGAAGGAGATTAAATGGTCAATTATTTTGCCAAAAATCAAAGATTTAAAGGAACAATTGATTTCTTTTGATGAAATATTTCTAATTAGTTCAACACTTAGGACCACTTGGGCACTTTTTTCCCTCTTTATGAGTTTTTTTCTCCTTTCATTTATATATATGCTTATTGTTGGGTTTTAAGGCCCATAATTAATATAGAGAAAAAAATAAAATAGAAACATGAGAGAGAATAGACAAGACAATAGATATATGAAGGAGCAAAGCTCCACATATATTCAATACATTACAAAATATGAAATGCATGAATGCTACATAGAAACATAATGATTGCATATAAATGCATCAATCTACAACATATCTTCATAACTTCACAATCTCCATGAAGTGTATATGATCTCCTCCAAGTATAAATAAGCTCCAAACCTATGAGCTCCTTCTTTTAGAAGAAAAAAATCTTTAAAGACTATACGAATTTCTTGAAAAGCAAGGGAAAACTTTGCACCTAGCTTTTGGTGGTAGAAAACTCATGCACCTAGACTTTTTCATGCTTGTGGTGGATTTTGGGGTGCTTTAAAGGTGAAAATTAAGTACAAAAAGCAAAAGATACGAAAAGCAAAATTAGGTTTTTATCTTTGACTTCCCAAATATTGTCTGATCTTTGCATGTGATATATCATTAGATAGTTTTTGAGTAGAACATTCCAAATATTTGATAAAAACATTTTGCATATTTTGATCAATTTTGACTACCTTTGAATTTCTTTTGACAACCCCAATTTTTGTTTTTATGAAACTCCTTCTGGAAGTTGCCTATTTTCCAACATTTCCCTCCTAACTTGACATAAGCAGTATATTTCAAGCTAGGTATATTTGTTGGTAGAATTTTTGTTGATGTAGGTACCTGTATACTTTTGAAATTAACTCCCATGTGGTGTCATGCAAGTGTTTACCAACACACACAAGGAATTTGACATGGCAATTCCTCCCCCAACACACATTAGAAATGCCATGCATAGGATAGTGTATAGACTCAAACATACTTCCTCAAATCTCAAGGTTGGCTAGGCTTATCAAATAAATCATATGTTCTCATTTAGACCTATCAAACAAATACACATAGAAATACAAGAATGTGAAAAATTATTCACTATAAGGTTTTGAGTGTAGATCTATTTCCTCTCCTTGTTCAAATAACCATATATCCTAATAATCTTGCAAATCTTCAAACATATGATTTAAGTCTTGAATATAGCCTCTTAAGAACTAAAAAATATGTGATTTCTTATGCAATCATATAGGATTGATGTGATCCATCCTAGAGTTGACTTCCTTTGGTTTATGTATCCAACAAGCTTCTAGAAATTGCCTGTTTTATGGAATTGGTTCCACCTTCTATTTAATGAACTGAGCTTGACTTGTGTCTTCCATATTACTCTTATCTTTCTATACATTGCACTATTCTCAACATGCTCTATGTGAAATATTTCAACCTACTATAACTAGAAATTTTTGGTTTTAAGGCCCACAAGCAATATAGAGACAAAAATGAAATAGGGGAATGAGAGAAAATAGAAAAAATAATAGAGAGATGAAGGAGCAAAGTTTTACATATGTTCGATACCTTCCAAAATATGAAGTACATAATTGTTACAAAGAAACATAAGGATTGCATATAAATGCATCAATCTGCAACATATCTTCGTAACTTCACAATCTCCATGAAGTGTAGATGATCTCCTCCAAGTATATGTTAAACGCGGGTCTTGCCGTCAGAGACGCGTTTAAACATCTATTCGGGTTCTTGGGAGTGGAAGGGGTCTGTTAAACAGAGGCCCTATACTTGATTTTCCCAACCTCACTCACATGATAAACTGTTCAATAACTTTACTAATCCAACTTACTAACCGAAAACTCGGACTTCGTCTGATTCATCTACTCACAGAATGTCGATTCATACATAGATTAAGACTTCCTCAGTGACCAACATATAATACAAAGATGACCGTAACACAAACTCACAGTAATAAACTTAGCGGAATCGTGATTCAGTACTTAACTTAAGATAATCCTTACTGTAACTTAATCTTTACCGGACATGTACAGATAATAAACAACACAGAAAGACACAGAATAACTCAGAGTTTTCAAACACACCACAGAAACTACACAGACTACATCAACCAGACAGGCAGTCTGGCGACTCCTCTGGTCGTCACCGAAGCGTCTCTTTTCATTGATTTATAAGAAGATTACAATGTCTACGCAACGACCTTTCGGTTCGTGCGGAATATAAAAAGAGTCAGACTTTACAATTGCCAATCCGGCGGCTTACACTGGCACGCACGGTGGACTTGAACCCGCAGGTATAAAAAATTATTACAGCTCATCAACTATACCTTCTAGATACATAGTACTAGCTAACCTGAAAGTCCGGGCAATTTTCTTCTTCAATGACTCTAACATCTGCTTCAAAATTTCTGGTTCTACAAGCTGAGCATCTGTCCATACTGAAGTGAAAGAAATAACTTGGGTCATCAAAACTTCTGCTTGTGTTTGCAGAAAAGCTTCCTGTAAGTAAAATTCATTTGATAGAGCGGCATCCCTGTTGACTTTCATATCTGCAATCTGCTTATCAACTCTGAATAGTCTTTCTTTTTTAGCATCCAGTTGATTCTCTCTTCTCTCCAACTCTTGATTCTAAAACTGTATGGTTTTGTAATATGCATCACACTCTCTTTTTATCGCTGGTATCTCCTTCTGTAGTTGAGCGACTAAATTCATCTATATTTTAAGATCTGTATTTGATTCAGATAAATATACTTGTGTCCGCTGGAGTTCTTCATTAGTCTTTCTAGCCAAATCGGCCATCTCTTGTCCTTTCTATACTACTTCATTCAGTTGTGCTCTAGTCTCTTCTAAAAGATTGCCCAAAGCTATGCGTGCATCCTCTTTATCTTGGACTAACTGCTTCAATTGGACAAGTTCTGCATCAGCAACACTTAATAACTCATCTTTTTCTCGGACTTCAGCGAGTGCCGCATCTCATTGAGTGATAACTATTTCCTGTTCTGCAAGTCTAGTTTGTAACTCCTTAATCTGTTCGTTTAAAGCTTGATTTTCTGCTTTGGCTGCAACTAATTCTTCCTGGAGAGGGCTAATGTCTACTTCCAAAACATCAACCTTGTGCTGGAAATCATCTCTGATATTATCAGTTACCTCTTTTATTTGTTTTGGTAATTGCCGTGATAATTGGATCAACATTTGACCCATGGATGCTAGTTCATTAAATACAGGGAACGAAGGAAAGAGAAGAGAAGGACGTGGTTGAGATGAAGAAGTGGTGAGGAGCTGATGGGAATTTGGTGGAGAATAGTTCGGTGACGAAGATGAGGAATCAGGTGCGTCAGGTACAATGGGTGGAATGGGAATATGGGGTTTAATTGGAGGCACAGGTGGAGGAGTGAGAAGAACAGTGTTAGTTTCTAATACCTTTTCGGTGGTTTGTTGCGTAGTATCATCAGGGTTGGCAACTGCAGACTCCACTGCTTTAATCAGTTCTTCAAAAATTTCTTTAATAATAGGTTGCCCATCTTCTTGCTGTTCCTGTTCGGATTGTTGCTGGGAGTCTTCTTTAGAGGAGCTGGCTGCAGAATCGGCGGTATCATCATGCTCTTGTTGCTGATTTGGAGAGGACTACGCTGATGAATCATTATGCATGGAGGTGGCTGTATCGTGGAAAGTGTCTTCTTCATGTTCTTCTTCTTGATTGGTGTCTGCTTCTTTTCCTGCAGCCAAACCCTGTATTTGACTGTCAGATGAACTGATTCTGATGCGTTTTCGATGGAGTATCTAGAAGATTTCTTCGTCATCTTCTTCATCATCTTCCAATATCTGCGCAGATTCTTCATGATAGAGAACTGGACCTTGTGAAGGCGGTTGTGCTGCTTGTATGGCCGGAAACAGGAAAGTTAGCATGTGGGGGAGACGAGAACGCGGCATATCTCCTTTGTTGACCTGTTTAATTACTAAAACACATTCTCTGTGAATGCGGCAGAAATAGTACGAGGCAAAGTTAACAAGATCTCTGGCAGCTAAATCTATCGCTGAATAAAAAGGGCGAGATATGCCATATGTACGTTTCTGCAAATTTAGTATTGCTACTAAAAATTGCAGGGCTGTCCTCTCAGGTTCAGGGCGACAAAGGATTGCATATTCATGGAAGAATGTCTAGGGAATAACTGGATCATTGTAGCGGCCGGTAAATTAGGGCCATTCTCTCGACCTTCCGGAGAGAGTCGGAATGCATCACCAAAGGTTTGTAGAGTAATTATGGTACGAGATGGCAAGGAAGTGATTGTCCAACTCTACTCCGTAGCAGGTGTGGCAGCTATGGCGGCAATGATTTGAGCATAGAATGGGTGACATTCCACTGAATGCCAAGGAAATTCAGCGAAATTGGCCAACCCGTGGATTCGCAAGAACTCGCCTACATCTGTAGGGAGTCCATCACAGAACATAGCAAAGTTTGCTAACGCTTCCATGGTGCGCACACACAAGCACAATAACACAATTGCACAGGGTATACAGAGAGCACAAGCACGCAAAACACACAGTCACAATAGTGATTAACAGTGAAATGAAAAAGGTTAAGTAGATTCTTGGCAGCGGGAAGCAATTGAAACTGTTAATCATCGCGCGATGTTGAGATGATAACCTCATAACTTCGGTGCACATGCATAAGCAGAACGATAATGCAGGGCGGCTGTTGATCATAATTAGGTATCAAAACGAAGATATTTACAGACTTATTTTATTAATCACGCAAAACTAAAAAGAAAAAGAAAAAGAAAAAAGAAAAAAATACGCGGGCAACCGCAGAACACTTCAGTGCGAATCAGGCGCTTGATGATACGACTGCAACTTTGAACCATTTATCACTTTCAGAAGAGGAATTCCGATCAAAGTAGTCAACCGAAAAGTTGCTGGGCCCACTTGTTCAGTAATCCGGTAAGGACCAAACCATCGTAACTTGAATTTTCCAGCAGAACGATTCGATTTTGCATTATAAAACAGCACAAGTTGTCCTACCGTAAAAACTGGAGTTTTAAGATACCGATCATGTGTACGAGCTTGCCTTAACTGCACGTCTTGAAGAGTCAGAAAACTCTCCCTGCGATGCTCATCTAGTTCTCTGAGTGTGTCCAACCGAAATGGTAAAGAATCTTTAGGTAACAATTTCTGAGAGATGGCCACACGTAAACAATTTCCATTGGTGCAATTGCCTCCATTCCATATGCAAGTTTGAAAGGAGTCAATCCGGTGGCAACTTTGTAAGTAGTCCGGTGCCCATAATACTGCAGGTAGTAACTGATCCCATCTTTCTGGTGATTCGATAATCAATTTACGAAGCATACTCAACAAGGTCTTATTTGTACTTTCAGCCAAGCCATTAGCACGAGGGTAATAAGGAGAACTGAATTTATGCAGAATTTGAAAAGAGTGTGTGAGCACTTTCATTAAATTGTTAACAAAATGTATGCCTTGATAAATCACTAGTTTTAGGGGTAACCCAAATCATGGAAATACGTCTTTCATTAAACATTTTGCTACCGAAATAGCTGTAGCGGACCGTAAAGCCCAAGCCTCTGCCCATCTTGTAGCATAATCTGTGCATGTCAGAATATATCTGTTGTTGCTAAGGATTGCTGGAGGTGTGATTGGTCCAATAAAGTCAAGACCCCATTTTTGAAAAGGCTCCAAGGGTAATACAGGTTGGAGAGGGAAAAAATGTCATTGTAAAGGCTGTGCAGACCGTTGACAATTGTCACACTGCTTGACAAACTGAGATACATCTCTGTACATGGTAGGCCACCGAAGCCCACTTTGCAGAAGTTTCCGATGCGTTAAATCTGCTGCAAAATGTCCACCGGAAGGTATGGAATGTGCCAGAGCAATAACTGAGTTTACTTCTTGTGGAGGAATACAACGAAGTAAGACTCCATTGTGATCCATATAATACAATTCTCCAGCAATCAACCGGAATCTGCGACTGTAAACTGCAATTTTCCTACGCATTGTAGGAGAAGTCTGAGCAGGAAGACATCCATTAGTAAGAAAAGTTAATAACTGATCTTAGTAAGTAGGTATCATAGGAGGTTCTGCAGATTCATCATTAGTTGGGTCAGTAACATATTATGCAGGTGTGGTGTCATCAACACCAACCGGAGCTTCACCGGAATCCAATCGAGAAAGGAAATTTGCTAATGCATGTGCAGTTCCGGGTCGATGAATTACTTCGTAATCAAACTCTTGTAACAGTAGAACCCAACACGCTAAATGACCACCTAAATGTTGCTGCCGAACCAGATATACTAGTGCAGCATGATCTACATGAAAGATGAATTTTCGGCCTAACAAATAATGCCGAAATTTCTTTACAGAATATACTAAACCAAGGCATTCTCTTTCAGTTACAGAATAATTCTTTTCAGCAGGAGCAAAGCTTCTACTTGCATAATAAACAGGTCGAAACCACTTATCAGTTTGTTGCGTTAAGACACTCCCAATGGCGATATCGGATGCGTCTACAAAAACATGAAATGGACGTTCCCAATCAGGAGGTTGTAGAATTGGAACCTGCGTTAATAAGCCTTTTAGACGATCAAATGCTGTTTGACATTCCTGAGTCCAAACAAACTATCGAGGAGTACTGGTTATTAATCTATTGAGGGGTATTGCCAAATGAGCAAGCCACCGTAAATGTCGACCATGCCATTTGACTTGACCCATGAATCTCATCACTTCTTTCGGTGTAGTAGGCACAGGTGCTTCTAACACAGCTTCAATTTTATCTGGATCAACTTGTATGCCTTGTGTAGACACAATATGGCCAAGCAGCTTACCACATGAAACCGCAAACACAGATTTGTTTGGGTTCAGGCATAGTCTATATTCACGACACTTCTCAAAGCAACACCGTAAATGATACAGGTGTGCTACCATCTTACCAAATAAAGAGAAATCATCTAGATATATGAAAGAAGTAAGATAGGGGGAGAAGATTTCCTGCATACATCGCTGAAAAGTGCTAGGAGCATTTCTCAATCCAAACCACATGATTGTACAAGCAAAAACACCCCAATTGGTAATGAACATTGTTTTTGGTATATCTTGCTCAACCATTCGAACCTGGTTATAACCACTATAACCATCAAGAAATGAATACATTTCATGCCTAGCAACTCTATCCAGCATTGTATCAAGAAATGGAAGTGGAAATCGATGAGGTACAGTGGCTGCATTCAATTTCCTGTAATCGACACATATTCGGAGCTGCTTGTTTTTCTTTGGTACAATTACAATCGGGGAGATCCATTCAGCATGTTCTACTGGAACGATGAATCCAACTTTTAATAACCTATCAAGCTCTGCCTTTACCTGTGCTGCATAGTTAGGATTCATCTGGTAGCTGGGTTATTTAATTGGTTTTGCTTCCGGTTTAAGTACGACCCGATGCTGGTAGAGGCGAGGGTCTAGACCTTTCATATCACGATAATCCCATGCAAAAACATCAGAGAACTCACGAATAAGTTGTATCAAATCTGTTTGAAATGCTTCAGACAATCCTTCCTTTATCTTGACAGGTCGTGGATTTACTTCATCTCCTAAATTATATGTGATCAATTGATCTTCGGGAACATAAAAGTGATTAGGTTTTTCTGATCCATCAACTGACTGCAAAACTTGCTGTATATCAACCTCATCCTTGACAACAGTTTCTTCTGTCTCTATTTGTTCGGTCACAGGCACCACCGTACAAACTGTCGGATTCCAGTTATCTACAACAGATTGTAGATCAACAGTCCCTAAGGAGATTAAATCTATGTTATTCTTAAAAAATTCTTCTTCTTCGTCATCGGATAAACCATCTAACATGTGAACTGGTTCGGCCACATAAGGTCTAGCATGTAGTTCACAGGGCTGAATAGCATCTAATTTTACAACATATTTTCGGTTATTGTCTTTGAAAGTGAGTTCCTGTGCGGACCAATCTTGTATAACCTTAGCTTGTTTCAACCAAGGACGGTCGAAAAGAAGATTATAATCAAGACTAGATTCCGATAGTTCTAGAACTACGAAAGTCATTTTAAAAGTTGTACCGTGCAAAGTGATTGGGACATTCCATACAAGTCCTACTAGGTAGACTCTGGATTGGTCAGCCATTCTAACAAAAAACTGGACAGGCTCAGTTTCGGTCCATCCTAACTTTTTACAAAGTGTTGCAGTAGCTATGTTTACACCAGATCCACCATCAATTACTACTTGAGTAATTTTATGATTTTTGTACCATACCGTAATTAAAGGAACTGTGTGATCCACCGTAGAGTCAGTTTTCGGTTGTACTGTCGCTGTTGCTGGAATGCAGGAAGACGCAGAACTGAACTACTATTGGAATTGTTGCCAAACTCCTGGTACTAATGCAAGTAATTGTCCAAGAGGAAGAGTAATGGATGCCTTAGATAAAATTTCCCATGCCTGATCTACTTGACTTGAACTTTTTACTGATTCTGAAGATGATGCATCTGTTACCGGGGTAGAATGTTTTTCCTACGAACCTTCATTTGCCAATGGAACTTGTGTCACCGGAATTGGATCTGGGAACACTGTAGGTTCTCTGGTGGTCCATTGACTAGCTTTGTCATACATTCTCTGTTGCTCACGAATACCTGGTTCAAATACTTCAGCTACTGGTTGCAATGGCTTATCGGATCGGGTCTGAACTACCGCGGCTTGTGTTTCGATTGGTGTGATATGAACCATATTTGTCATTGGGTTCTGGCGCTCTTTCTTCCTCTGATCATATTCGACTGCATCTTTACAGAATCTTTTAATGTGACCAAACTCACCGCAAAAATGACAGCGAAGGGGTGGCAAGGCATTACCTTCTTGTGATGTTCCTGTCTGCCAGCGATTTCCATTATAGTTGGTATTCCTCTATCCTCTATAATTTTTGTATCCTTGCTGCTGATTATTTCTCATCTCAGGAGGTACATATTGAGCGACAGGCTGCCTTGGTTCTTGTATAATTGCATTTACTGTTGTTGTTCCCTTCACTTTGGCGTTATAAGCACAGTTTTCGGTGGAATGTCCATTGGTAGTGAAGATAGCGCAATACAATTGATTAAGGGCACAAGTGGCACTGGTATGCCCTGAATTCTTGCATGTGGTGCAGTACATTTGTCTAGCCGGATCTTCTGCAATATTTTTACTAGCTTTTAACCATTCCAGGTCTTCGGTGAAACCGCCAACCTTATTCTCGAGCTGCAAAGCCATTGCAATAATCGCATCTAGCGTCATAGCTCCCACACAATGAATGATCATAATCTGTTGGAGCTACGGAGTTAAACCATTAATAAACCATTGAGTGATGACATCGTCCGGCAGATTTGCATGGGCCGGAGGTAGTTGTTTCAAATGAGTTCTGAATAGGGTGGCATATTCCTGCACTATTTGATTCAGCTTCTGTCTATTGTTCTGCAGGTAATAAAAAATTTCGGCAGGGTTCTTCTTTAGCCGAAATCTTTGCAGAAACGCATCTCTTACTGCTTCATAGGTGCCGAAATGGTTGATATCATATTCTGTAAGCCACCTTGCTGCTTCATTAACTAAGGTTGACTGGAATACTATGGCCTTGTATGCTGGATCAGGTGGATGATTAAGTACTGCGTAACTAATTTCAAAGGTTCGTACAAGAGCATCTGGATCATCACCTGGAAATCCACCGAATTTGGTGTAGGTAACTCCTGTTGGAACCGGACGAGGTGGAAGTAGCTGTTGCTGCTTCTGTTGTTGTTGTTGTTGTTGCCCACTCATGGTTGCTGTTGTATTGTTACTATCTTATGAGTTCCGAGGTTGAATTTCTTGACCGTCGGAATCTGTATCGTCAGCTTGTGCACTCTTCGGCTTGATAATATCGTTCAGTCTCTTTCGGATTTTAGCTTCGAATAAGCTACCTTCCTCCTTGATATCAAATGTAGGGAAGCTTACTCTGAATAGTGGTGAGCGGAATGAAGATTCACCAGGAAATGGTAAACTGTCACTGAGAGACTGTGAACTCTCTATAACTGGGACCGAAATATCACCGGAATTTGTCAAAATTTCACCAAAACAAGGTACTTTTTCACCTTCACTGCTTTCTTTGGCCCACACGCTTCTATCCTCAGACAAATTCGAATCTTGACCAGATGGTATTAAGTTAACTGCATACTGTGTCATGATAGACTCTGGAGTTACTATATCTTCGACAGACTGTGCTGAAATTGCACCGGAATCTACCGAAATTGCAGTACGTTCCACCGGAATACTACCGGAATCACTATTAACGTTCTTCGCTTCCTTGACAACTGGGTTAAACTTGTCTGCGCTTCTAGCTCCTGGGGGCGTCCTTAGCAAACTAGGTATCGCCCAAGACTGTTGGTTTCTCCTATACTTCGGGTACGTCTCACCGGAACGAGTAACCGGCATATATCACGTTTGCAATACTTTACTACTCTTCCTTATTGTCGATTCACAACCTATGACCACTTTCTCACAATCAATTTACAACGCTCTGGTACCACTTTCCCACAACTATATTGCATCACTCTGGTGCCACATTTCCACAGATGGCGCCAGTGTTAAACGTGGGTCTTGCCGTCAGAGACGCGTTTAAACATCTATTCGGGTTATTGGGAGTGGAAGGGGTCTGTTAAACAAAGGCCCTATACTTGATTTTCCCAACCTCACTCACATGATAAATTGTTCAATAACTTTACTAATCCAACTTACTAATCGAAAACTCGGACTTCGTCTGATTCATCTACTCACAGAATGTCGATTCATACACAGATTAAGACTTCCTCAGTGACCAACGTACAATACAAAGATGACCGTAACACAAACTCACAGTAATAAACTTAGCGAAACCGTGATTCAATACTTAACTTAAGATAATCCTTACTATAACTTAATCTTTACCAGACAGGTACAGATAATCAACAACACAAAAAGACACAGAATAACTCAGAGTTTTCAAACACACCATGGAAACTACACAGACTACATCAACCAGACAGACAGTCTGGTGACTCCTCTGGTCGTCACCAAAGCGTCTCTTTTCATTGATTTATAAGAAGGTTACAATGTCTACGCAACGACCTTTCGGTTCGTGCGGAATATAAAAAGAGTCAGACTTTACAATTGTCAATCCGGAGGCTTACATATAAATAAGCTCCAAGCTAATGAGCTACTTTTTGTAGAACAAAAATCATAAACCCTAGCTATTGCTCATCCTTTGATAAAGTTGAAACCCTAGCTCCAGTCCTCCAGAAGGTTGAAGAAGATCTCCACTTGAGTCTAGCTCATGTCTAGCTCTCAAAATTGAGTGATTTGTGTGAGTAGCACATTCCAATATGGGATAATTTTCTTTTCATATTTTGACTAATTAAAACTATCTATTGATTGCTCTAATTTTTGTTTTCATGAACCTCCTTATGGAAGGTTGCCTAATTTCCAACACCTATAACCCTAATGGGTCACTTATCTTTGTACATTCACTTGCTAATACATTCAGTATTGTGTTGTGCTCCAAAGCTTCTTCTTCTTCTTCTTCCTTGTGGTATTCGTGCTTTTTGCAAACCTTGAACTCCAACAATTAGTATCAAAATGGGTCACTACTTCATCTAGGACGTCATCAACACTCCACGATCAGAGTCTCACATTCACACGAGAATCGGTGAGCATACTCTAGGCAATCAAGAGATCAAAATTGATTCACTCTATGGTGTCAAATTGTTTTATTTGAGCTTTTTTTGGCCTTCGAATGCACTATCATAATGAATGTGCAAGCAATTTTGTCTTTTTGTGCCAAACATATATACAAATTTTGCCTTGCTAGTACAAGTGGCGCAAAGTCTGCCATCGGTCTAGTAGAGTTCAACATGGTATTTTTGTTCAACTTTTTGAGATACAATCAACTTTCAACATCAGGTTATTTAGTCACTCACTATGGTTGAAACCAATGATGTATTTTGTATGTTCCTTGTTGAGGATAAGTTGGATGGTACTAATTATCCATTATAGGCATATATAATGCATTATGTATTGGTAGCAAAAGGGTTGTGGAATATTGTGCAAGTTGTTGAAAAAAATCCTACTACACATGCAATTACAATTATTGAAGGTGATGCAAATCGTGTTGAAGATGATGATATTCAATTTTTGGTTGTGCTACAACTGCTATTGTACCTATTGTAGAGCAACTTCATTCGGATGGTAGAGATGCATAGACACATGCATTGATAGTATTGTCTCTCAAATGTGCCATTATCCCTCACATTTGCTCTTGCAAGTCAACAAAAGATGCTTGGGATACACTTACAACATTATACTGAGAAAGAAATGAGGCTTGTGTTGCTTACCTCCGAAAATAGTTGGAGAGTGAGCATATGGATAAGGAGATTCTATGGATATTTTTTGACAAAGATGAAATGTTTGATGGAGAAGTTGATTTTTTCTGATGAAATCTTGCCAAATAGTTCACTTGTGCCAATTCTTCTTAATGGTCCTCCATATTCATTTCAGAGTCTTGCTTTCACTCTTTGATCAACAATGAAAGGAAATCTAAATGCCATAATATTTGAGGAGTTTGTATCTATTTTTTGTTAGGAAGATCAATCCAGACAGAACATGTCAATTATGGGTGTTGTAGGTCAAGCTTTCTTAGCTAGTCAAAAGTGCAAAGGTAAATGGAGCTCATCTATTAGTAAGTAGAAATCTGCTAATGTTGCATAGTCAAAGAAGGAAGACAAAGATGATCTTGTATATTTACTATTTCTTGTATATTTAATTTTTCTTTAATCTAATTCCACTCTAAAAGAAGGAAGAAAAAGATGATTAAAAAAAGGAACAAATAATTTTGCAAATACTATAAGGCAAATGATTGGTACTACCATATCTAATTTAATTACAATTTCATTCAGCGAAGGAAACGATGTGTTCCAAGGGTAGTCTCTAGTGTACAATCAAAATTTTACCAATAACGCCACTAATATACCATGATATTGCAAGATGGAGTACATGACACATTTCTCCAAGCATATATTTATCATTTTAGGATATTGATTGCAGATATTAGGTACAAAAGGGATGATGTGAAGTTTTGTAATTTGGAAGATTTTTGTTTAGTATCATTCTATGATTCAAATTTTATTCATAGAAGTCGTATCTATTTTAATGTATTATTATGAAGTTAACATAGGACTTTATACATGCTGATTCTAAATGATGCTCATAGTAAATTTTGCGTTTGTACATGGGGAGTGTGGGCTATACTTTTATATCATGCTTTTGAGTGTGCAAATATAGAGCAATGTCATATGCCAAAATTTCAATGTAGATACATCATAGGAAAGGCTACATTCAGTGTTCCTATTTGCTTCCTTTCCATGTTCTTCTAGACATTCATAGTTCTTTCTAAGGCTTATTGTAACCATGCCGAGGAAATCTAATCCTAATATATATATTATAGAAGATTATTTATCTATCCAACAAGAGAGTGGCATTTTAGGCTACACATCACTTAGGCAGAGCACTGCACAAATGGCATATGTATGTATAGAAGAAATGCATATTGATGATGAAAACTTGGAGATGATGTCAACACTATAGGAAGGTCTTCACTATATACATTTTGGGATTTCTAATAACTCTTGAATTTATGGATTTTTGCTAATTTTCCATGGAAGTGGTTTACATTTTGGTTTGCAATTGGCTATATTTCATCATGCAGAGATGAAGGATAACCATCTCTATGATCCACATTATATTACAAAAGAGCTAATATCAATAGTTTTTCAAGTGCCTAATATATGTAGTTTTGAGTTCGAGAAAGCTTTAGATAGTACAATGGAGAAAGAGTTTAGAGCACTCGTGGAAACTGTTGAAGCTCAAAGTCAAGGACAAAACAGGGAAGCACATCAAAAGGTGGACACATGAGGAAAGGGAGCAAGTAGGGAGCTCCAAGAAGTGTATGACAAATTTTCAGAAGAATCCCCTACAAAAATAGTGATTTTCATCACTAAAAACCATTTTAAATACCATTATCTATTTTTAGTAACTTCATTTTGTTCAAGCCGAGGAGTCCTCGAGCTTGAGGAGTATTAGAAGTACCATCGTACCAATTTTCATAATTTTTAGACTTCGTTTGAGCCCTCAAATAAGCCCTGGAACCTAATTTTTAACTAGGCCGGACACTAGGTCTGGACAGGGCCAAAACTAGTCAAAAAACTATAAAAAGAGCTAGAGAGCTCATTTTTGGGGTTAGATTGTTTGTGAATTGAGCTTATGTAAGAGACCTTTTGATTAATGCAAAGAACTCCATTGTTCCTCTCCTTGTTCTTGCCTTGTGTGCGCGTGTGTGTGTATGTGTGTGCATGCTTGTGTGCTTCTCACTCACGCACTTGTGCCTTCACTTGCTCATAGTCTTCATACTAGTCCTCACGTCTCCACGGATTGACAATTATGAGGTGAATCTTCTCACGTTGGTACTCACCATTGTGCTAGAGTGACACCAAATTTGGCGCCGTTGCCGGGTTGAGAGCTTCGAGGATGAGCGTGTGATGGTAAGACGTCGAGTTGAGACATTGGAGTTATAGGTAATATCCTTCTTTCTCTTAATTTTTCTTCATTTTTTCCTTACTTTCGCATCACCATCATCACCATCATCATCTCCACCATCTCCCACCTCCATCTCCATCTCCACAAAAAAAATTTCAGTTTTTTTGGTCATATTACACCCCCCACCTCATTTCCCTCATTTCATTGAGAGAGAGAGCTTGCATGCTATCTATTTTTGGTGTGTTTTTGAGCTTTCGTTGCAGGAACTTGCTGTACCACCTCCTCCAGCAGTGTGCGCAGGTACGACAGACTCTGCACAGGTCCCGGGACGACGACCTCTGTCTGTCGCGACAGACAGAAAAACTTAAAATTTTGTGAATGCATGTTTGTCACGGTAACCTACACCATTAGGGCACTCTAAATCACTAGAAGTTTCTCAAAAATTTGCGTTTTTTCAGTCTATCGCGACAGACACCGTCTATCGCGACAGACACTGTCTATCGCGACAGACACCATCTATCGCGACAGACAGAGACCCATGATAGACCCCGTCTATCGCGACAGACACCGTCTATCACGACAGACCAAAATTCGACGACACACAGCGTCTATCGCGACAGACACCGTCTATCGCGACAGACCAGTCTATCGCGACAGACACCGTCTATCGCGACAGACCAAATCACGACAGACGACAGACACCGTCTATCGCGACAGACCAGTCTATCGCGACAGACCAGTCTATCGCGACAGACCAGTCTATCGCAACAGACACCGTCTATCGCGACAGACCAAATCACGACAGATAGCATCTATCGCGACAGACACCGTCTATCGCGACAGACCAAATCACGACAGACGACAGACACCGTCTATCGCGACAGACACCGTCTATCGCGACAGACCAAACCACGACAGACGACAGACAGCGTCTATCGCGATAGACACCGTCTATCGCGACAGACCAAAATTCCATGATAGACAGCGTCTATCGCGAGAGACACCGTCTATCGCGACAGACAGCCCCCACGATAGTTTGTGTCTATCGCGACAGACACCGTCTATCGCGACAGACAGACATTTTCGGCAAAAATTAAGGGGTAAATTTTTGGAAATTTAGGCTAAATTTTGGGCATATTTGCACTCTCAAATACTCATACACTTACAAAGGCCTTAGAAAAATGCATTAAAACCCCTGAAAGGTTCTGTTTGTCTAGTTAACCCCCTAAACCCTGAACGGTCATAACTTTTTCATACGAAATCCGTTTTTTGAGCTCTAGGGCTTGTCGGAAAGCTCGTGGCATATACTACACGCCCTCAACTGTTTTTTATAAGAATAATGCGTTGATTTTCAGATAGGATGTTTGGAGGTTGACACACTGAGGGGTAGGAACACCAAGGGAGCTCTAGAGGAAATTTCTAGCAATACAAAAGGGGGAACAAGGGTCATTAAAAAAGTGTCTGAAATAAATTGTCTGTCAATTGAAAGGTCAACTTGGAGCTAATCTTGGGACTTATGCAGGTCTATTGAGAAGCAATTGAGAGCGTCCAAGCAAGGGTTTTGCGCAAGCTTGAGAATCAACTTCTCGAGCACTAAAGAGCAAGGTTCGGCAAGAAAGGTCGGAATACTCTCAACTCCTCTTCGTCAATTCCTAGCTTAGGCTAAGAACGATTAGAAGTAGGAGTAAGTCAGGGCGACGATAGGCCACTATCAAGTTGAATCATACCTAAACTTTCAAGCTCAAACTAAGGGCATAATCCTTGTACTGTCGAGAATTTTAAAGGGAAAGAACTTAACGCGGAACGATCAACTGTAAGTGCGAAACAACATTCAAATATTCCTGACGACGTGATATCAGACAAGACCTTAAACACGATAAAATAACTAAAAAGAACCAAGCGACTAATCTAAAGTAACCAGCAACGAGGTTGTACTCTGGGCAAAGAATTGGGCCACTCAGATAGGCATATGAACCTTAGATCAGGACGACATCTAGTAAGGGAGAGACAAAGCCTTATATCTTCAGAGGCTAGTGTTAACCACACTGCTAGGTCTTGGGCCCAGCAGTTGAGCCACCACTCGTACTACCCTAGCTCTGAGACCAGTGAGTCAGAGATGTCTCAAGGCATGGACAGACCTACGGGGAGTTTAGGTGTGCCATTCTTGTACAGGGTGGAAGGCCCTTACAAAACACAGTTGGAATACCTTAGGACCAACCGATTAGGTGCTAGCATCTATGAGGACGGCCTAGGAAGATCTGTGGTACAGATGAAGAATCTCGATCAATCCATAGGACTAGAGCACCCAGCAGTCAAGTTTGAAAATGGTGCATACCTGGACAAAGAAGGAACCATATACATAGTCACCAGTCACCCAGATAGGACAGATGAATTTGGAAATGTAATCTCAGAAGCGGACTTAGGTGACTTGGAACAAGGAAACATGGGAGTAGAACCTAGAACACCCCGAGGCAAATCTGTTCTCACTAGGATTATCACACCTGATTGGGTTCCCCAAGACAACAAGTGCATAGATTTGCTTCTCCATCGAGAAACTGACGAAGCCTTTTGGAGGTATAAACCTGATCAACCAACTGATATAGGAACAATCATGATCTATGAGTTTAAGGATCCTGATAGCCCAGGCAGAGTGACCTACTTAGATCACACTTCGGAGAGGATCTTTGTGGTGACACAAAATGATAGACATGCTTACACTTGGAAAGGTGAATTTGTTTTCCCCCAACCAAGACCGAATGTATCCTATGGTCACCCTGGAGCTGGAACATCCCAAGCTCATGGAATGCAAAGAGACAGAAGTAGAGATAGACCAGAAGTAAGCTTTGCCAACCTAGTGGGAAGAGAGAGAACGAGGACGGAAACAAATAGAGTAGAACCTGAGATACTTAGAGCTCACACGAATCAAAGAAACGCGGATGAGTTCCCTCTACCACGACCTAGAGAGCACACAAGAACCTTGAGACCGACTCAGATAGTCAAGTCCATGAAGAACTACTTCGATGGCACTGGAGATCCATACGATCATGTGGCTGAGTTTAGGCAGGTCCTGAGAGCTGAACAAGTGGAGGATCTATTCACGCAATACAATGCCTTTGGTCTGACCCTTAGGAACACTGCCCTGACATGGTTTCAGCCACTAAATGAGAGGCAGTTCAGGAGCATTGACCAACTCCTAGAGGCTTTCATTGTAGAGTTCTCTAAGAGTGGCATAAGACACAATACTTCCTCATTGATTCACAGCTTCAAACAGACTCCCCAAGAGACTGTAAGATTGGCAGGAAGAAGATTTAGACAATATCTTGAAAGGTGCCCTGTTTCGGAGCTACCAACACCTGCCAAACAAGTAGCTTTATTCCTTGATGGATTGCTGAGTACGAAATTGAGATCCTATGTGTATCTGAAGGACCCTAGGACTATAGAAGAGTGTGTACGCATGTGCATTGACATCGAAGATAACCTAGGGGAAGAACTAGAGCTTTCCAAAATCTACAAAGATTCAGATAGTGCATCTAGTCACTCTTCCACGCAATCCACATCAATTGAGGAACTCGCAGAGAAAGTGGCCCAAAAACTAGGCGTCTCTAGCAAACAAATTCCGAGGTTTACCCCAGCGAAGAGGTGCTATACGTGTGGTGGTGACCACATGGCGAATGTCTGCCCCATTATGGCTCAACCCCAGGTCAATCCAAATAGCCAATATTGCACCATAGAACGAAGATACACCAATCACACCGCACAAGATTGCCCATACAACAAGCAGGCAGTTAGGCAACCCTACCCACAGCCATACCCTCAGCAAGGAAGATACCAGAACCCGTACCCTCCACAGCCATATGGCAGGCCACAACAACCTTATCAGCAACCCTACCAAAGCCAACAAAGGCCTCAGCCAGTGTTAGCTCAACAACCACCTGCCCCAGCTAATGTGATTCCGGTAAAGTATGCTGTTGCAGAAGAAAACCTGAATAGAGCTATAGTCCCTGTAACACCCTTGATTTCTGAAAGTGACCCGAGTGACCATAGCTTTGATTCCACACATGTTGATAGTCCCAAGGCTTACTACATGCAGTCTCCAGAACATGGTGAGTCCTATTACAGCGAAGAGCCAAAGGAACCTAATTGGGAGTCAGATTATACAAACGTCATGTATGCAAACCCCAACCCTAGACCCCAACCTAGGCAGGTACGACCACCATTTCATAGAGGACCATGCTACCGATGTCAGGGAGATCACTTCATTCGTGATTGTCCCTTACCTCCACCTACACAAACTCAGTCCGTGACGATCCAAGGCTTTTGCCAAGATTGTGGAAAAGAGCATCTCTTACGAGATTGCCCTAAGAATCCTAATAATATGCCAAAAATCACTCCCATTAATGTAATTGGGTTGGTTGTAGATTCCTCAGGAAGTGTCACTTCCGCTGCACCAGTACAGGTAGTCACTAGAGCTCAGGCATTGCAGCAAAACCAAGGGGCAAGCCAAGAAAAGGGCCCAGAGGCTAGTGAAACTGAGAGCATAACCAAGAAAAGGACTAGAGCTTGGAAAGATAGTCGGGAAAGAATGAAAAGGCAATGGGCAAAGAAGATAAGTGAACTCGAGGAAAGCGTAAGAGAAACAAGAGCCAGAATAACCGAACTCACAACTCAAACTCCCTCTCACACAACTCCACCACCACCATTCCCATCTCCATCCGACCCACCACCTTCCAACCCGCCTCATCAAATCCCACCACCCCCTAGAGTAGGATCAGTCCTAGCCGATCCCACTCCCGAGGACCTAAACATGATGCTTAAAGCATATCAGGCCAGAATCCAAGAAGGGCCAACCATAACCGATCATGAAAAGTGCTACCCTAGAGCCGAGCTAGAGCTTGAACGAACTAAAATTTGTGCTAAGATGGTGGAATTGGCTCAAGCCATGTTCGAAGCTAGCCGCCTCTTTAATATCTCTAGCTCAGCTAAGACGCAGTTACACTTTGACGGACTGCTAGAAAGAATAGAGAGGCTAATTGCACAATCAGAAAAGGAACCTGCCCCTCAAAGAAAGGAAAGGGCAAGGGAACGGATAAGCCAGTCTCTTCAGGAAGCCCATGTGCCTCCTCAAGAAGCTTATCTTCCCCCCCAAAAGGCAGATGAGCCTCCCGCGAAAGCTTACGTACCTCCACAGGTTGCCTACAGTCCTTCTCAGGGAGCGTATGAGCCTGTTCGGAAAAGTAATAGAAAAGGTAATCCTCCCCAGGAAGCTTGTGCTCCAAACATCTATGAGAGCGAGGAAAGAGCCAACAATAGAATAAACCCTCCTTCCCAAGTTGCTTATGTGCCTAATTCTACGGAGCCTGACACTTCTTCTTCTATGAATCGGTTTGCACCAGACTTCCTACGAGAGATTCAAGAAGACAAATGGGATAACGAAAGTGAAGTCGCCCCTCCCTTTGAACTTGTGGATGATGCACACGACCAATTCCCACAAGACATCCCATCTATTTACGGGGAACATGAGAGTACTCAGTCTCACGAGAGATTGGACTTTGAGTCTAATTCTATACAAGAGCTACCCCACTTCACAGGCCCATGGGAAGCAAAGTCCACATGTATGAGAGCACCCACAGTCATGGTAAGGAACGACGGCTCAGTCATACCTAGGAACTCGGAGGTAGTAAAGAACACCGAGGTGCAGCGCGATCTCACTTTGGAAGAACTACCTAAGGATAGACCAGAAGCGCGGAAAGATGTAGCCAGTCAAGTGACTGAAGTTGCAAAACCACGTTCCCGGGTAGGATCCCATAGGACAGTGCCAGAAATCCCCTTGGATAAGATAGGAGATATGTGTGAAGGTGAAGAAGGGAACACCTATCTTCCCATCACCTACCAGGAGTACACCACCAAGGCAATTTTGGACTCAGGTGCAGGAGTTGCAATTGCCACCACTTCCCTATGGAAGCGTTGGGGCAAGCCGGCACTCAGGCCAACGAGAATGAAATTGCAAATGGCCGATGGTCATATAGAGAGGCCCTTGGGATTGCTAGAAGGCATAACTCTCACCACTTGTGGTGTTGAGTTTGAGCATAGCTTTGCTATATGTGACTTCAGCAAAAATCATGCCTATGAGATGATTTTGGGAAGACCATTTATGCGACAGTTGCAAGTGGTACAGGATTGGGGGACCAATTCTTTATACCTGCAACACTTAGGTGTTACGACCAAAGTCAATCTCAAGGATTACTCTCATAGAGACGTCCCTCCTATCCAATGGAATCCCATCCATAGAGCCAAAGATGATACGGAATCTGTGCATTCCATAGGGTCAGGATCCTCATGGATGCATGAAGACACCCACTTATGGATGTGCAAAGTAGCAGTAGAGGAAGAGAAGAGAGAAAAGGCCAGAGAAATAGGTGCAAACGAAACCCATAGATCAATTCAAGACCCAGCCTATGCACCTGTAGTTTTTCCTGATGAGGAATTTGAACCCCATGGCTGGGCAGAAATCTTAGCAACAATGGACGTGGCCATCAATTAAGAACAATGGACACCTCACTGTGATGAGGATGGCTATGACATTTCAGTCTTCTCCATAGAGCCAATCATGGGAGAGGCAGTTCTAGAAGAATGCGAACCTAGCCCTGATGCATTTGAGGATGCAAGTGACTCCGATCTCGAGTCTATCATTATGGACCCACCATTTGCATCAGATGAAGAATACTTCCATGAAGTAGAATTTCAACCCCAGAGGCATGGAGAGATTACAAATGATGTCAGATTAACAACACACGTGACTCCGAAGGAAGAAGGAAAGAAACGAAAGAAGAGAGAAGTCTCACCAGAAGAGGAAGAATCTTTGTTTGAGGTCCCAGAAAATTTCAAGAAGTACGAGATAGACGACAGGAGAGTCATGATAAGAATGCCTAAACGAGAGGCACAATCAGGAGAGGCCTATGATAACAAAGAAACTACCAAGAAAATCGTAGTGGCCCTAGAAGAAGGAGAGGAGAGATGTACGTATATAGGTCATGACCTAACAGAGGAAGAAGAGCATGCGTTAATTGCCTTGCTAAGAGAATACAGAGATGTATTTGCTTGGAGTTACAAGGATTTGAAAGGTGTTGACCCTGACATATGGTCACACACCATCCCCATGACCTCAGATGCTAAACCCTCTAAACAAAAACCCTACACATATAACGATAATTACGCTCCTAAGATCAAAGAAGAGATAGATAGACTGGTTGAAGCTGGATTTATCTATGAAATTGAGCACACTGAATGGGTATCCCCCATCGTAGTGGTGCCCAAGAAGAATGGCAAGCTGCGTGTGTGTATTAACTTGAAAAAGGTTAATGCAGCCACAATTCGAGATAACTATCCGCTTCCCATCACAGAACATCTCTTAGAAAGAGTGGCAGGCAAGGAAGTGTACAGCTTCCTTGATGGATTTTCGAGCTACAATCAAGTAGCCATAGCTCCAGAGGATCAGCATAAGACAGCCTTTGCCACAGAATGGGGCATTTTTGCTTTTAGAGTAATGCCATTTGGGCTTACCAATGCACCAGCTACCTTCCAGAGGCTGATGTGCCATGTGTTTAAGGAGTTCCTGAGGAAGAGTTTAGAAGTCTATGTTGATGATCTTTGTGCTCATTCCAATATTAGACAAACCCATATCCCTGAGCTCAGACAAATCTTTGGCAAATGTAGAGAATATCAAGTCTGCCTAAACCCAGAAAAATGTGTTTTCATGGTCAGGCAAGGCAAGCTTCTAGGACACATAGTGTCAAAGAATGGCATATCCACTGATGAAGAGAAAGTGAGAGCTATAGCAGAGCTACCTAGGCCAAAGAATGTCAAGGAAGTACAAGCTTTCATGGGGCACTGTGGTTATTACCGACGATTTATACACATGTATGCTGTCATTGCAAAGCCCATGTACGGACTTCTGACAAACTTTGAGTGGACGGATGAATGTGAGAATTCCTTCCAGGAGCTTAAACGAAGATTGTGTTCAACACCAATCTTGACCACACCAGATTGGAATAAGCCTTTCCATGTTCACGTGGATGCATCCAATTATGCCATTGGATGTGTGCTTGCACAACCTACTGGTGAAGGTAATATGGATCTTCCAATTGCCTATGCCAGTAGACAATTGAATGCGGCTGAACGGAATTACACCACTACAGAGCGAGAAGGATTAGGCATGGTATATGCAGTTAAGAAATTTAGACACTATTTGCTTACAAATAAGTTTAAATTTTTTACTGACCATCAGGCATTGCTATACCTCGTAAACAAACCATGCAATACAGGAAGATTAGTGAGATGGTTTCTCTTGCTAATGGAATATGATTTTGAGGTTGTGGTAAGGAAAGGGAGGACTCATTTGAGAGCTGATCATCTTTCTAGGCTCACATCGGGAGAAGCCCCACAAGGAGTATTAGATGACCTTCTTGATGCTTACTTGTTTAATTTGGAAGTGGTGCCGCAGTGGGCTAAGCCATTGGTACCAGTATTGACATACGGGCCTAACCATCCAGTGGTAAACACACGGAATAGAGAGGTTGTAAAAGCCCAAAAGTACCACATCATGGCAGGAAGTATGTACAAGCACACAGATCAAGGGATCTTGGCTTGTTGCGTAGAAGAGGATGAGTACGCTAAATGGTTGCAATTAGCACATGTAGGTGCGTTAGAGCAACACTACTCAAAGCAACGAACTTTACAGACCCTAAAGAGACTCGGAGTGCATTGGCCGACTATGGAAGCGGATGTCCAAAAGTTGTGCAAGGAGTGCCCAATCTGCTGCACTAAACCACCTGTGGAACACGCCACTCTTTATCAAGTATCCATTGTGCTAGATTGGAGCGAACCTCTGGTATCCTTCCTGAGGACAAACACATTCTCTCCAGATATGACTCTGGCTAGGAAAAGGAGTTTAGAACAAGAAGCCCTGGATTACTCACTCATTGGTGATAATCTATATAAGCGTGGTAAAGATGGTTACCTGAGACTGTGTGTCCATGAAAGTGAATATCTCAAGATCTTGGAAACTGCTCACCAAGGTGTAGCAGGAGGACACTTTGGACCGGATCGGGTGATCAAGGCAATACTATTTGCGGGCTTCTGGTGGCCTACCCTTCACATGGATGCACATACCTATGTGAAACGGTGTGATGTCTGTCAAAGGACTCAGTATCCTATACGCAAAGATGAGATGCCACTGAAACCTATGATGGGTGGACGTGCGTTCTCTAAGTGGGGAATAGACTTCGTAGGCCCTATTAATCCCCCAGCTAAGGGTTCTCATGCGGAATACATCATTGTTGCAACAGACTATCTAACTAAGTGGGTAGAGGTAAAAGCTACGACAAAGAATGACGCTCAGACAACTGCTAAATTCTTGTTTGAGAATGTATTCACAAGATATGGGCTACCTATAGAGCTTGTAAGTGATAGAGGCACTCACTTCTTGAACGAAGTGATTGAAAATCTACTCCAAGAATTCTTGGTAATACACAAGAAGTCTGCCCCCTATCACCCTCAAGCTAATGGACAAGCTGAGAGCACTAATAAGGTCTTATGCAATGTACTGATGAAATTAGTGAACACTAAGCGCTCTGATTGGGACAAACAGCTACACCATGCTGTTTGGGCATATCGAGTTGCCTACAAAACGGTACTCCAAGCCACCCCCTTTCAGATGGTATTTGGCCAAAACGCAGTGCTACCCTTGGACTTCTTAATACCTACGTTGAAAGTAGCACAAGAGCACGAATGGACAGGTCATGAGCTCTCCTCTAGGATCTTTGACCTTGAACGATTAGGGGAAACAAGGCTGAGAGCCGCTGCAGGAATATATGCAGCCAAGAAGAGACAGAAGGCATACTTCGATGCCCATGTGAAGGAAAAGGGCTTGAAAGCAGGAGATCTAGTTTTAGTCTATACACTGAAACAACACGCAAGGAAGCTAGAAAGGAGAGGCTACGGACCTATGATCATCAATAGGATCTCCACGAGTGGAGCAGTACAATTAGCCACGTTAGAGGGTGATATTCTCCCAAACTATATTAGCGGTTGCAGAGTCAAGTTGTATCAGGAACCCCTCACGGAGGAAATGCTCAGCCGACTCAACACTGCTAAGAAACGCAAAGAGGAAGAAAAGCGAATTCGAGAAGAGGCTCAAGCAGAAGCTTTAGAACGCATCAGAAGGATGAAGTTACGAAGGCAAGGTAGAGATCAGCCTAGAACGAATGACTATGCAGATCAAGGATATCCTATGGCCATGTGTGAAGTCGCAGGAACAAGCTCGCATAGGATAATTGATCGACGTCCTTTCATAACCCTAGATATAGGACAAGGAAAGAAGGCAAGGACCGTAAGAGCCTTGATTGACTCAGGTGCAGCCACTAGTGCTGTTAAATTGTCTTACTGTCAAGAGTTGCAGTTAACTATCAATCCTGTGGAAGCATATCTCATAGGATTCGGAGGCGTGGAAACCCCTTGCATGGGCGAGGTGGAACTTCCCCTCTACATTCATGATGAGGCAATGACAGTTAAAGTACTAGTGTGCCAAGATGAGGATCTCACTGAACCTCTTGTCTTGGGTCAAGACTGGATCTATGACCATGCAGTTAACTTAAACCTTAGAAGTCAAATTCTTCAAGTTTGGGTACATGAACAATGCATTACAATAGAATTAGAGAACTGCATGCTCCTAAATCATGGCACCACACACTCTCTTAGTTCTTCCAAGACTAATCATATGAAAGAAGATGTTGTATGTGTCAAAAGCTCTATGATGCAGAAGGAGTCAATCGTGGAAGACCAGGTTCGAAGGCGGGTGGATCTTTCTTCTTCTTCAAAGAATCAAGTAGCCACTGTTGTGAGCCCACCACACAAGCAAACACAACCGTTCACGACAACTGCTACATCAAATAGAAAGACACCATTCGATAAAAAAGTGGTTCCGGGCATGAAGCAGATCTGGGTACGCAAAGGAGAGCAACCACCAGCCTTGCCCCCACAAATCCCATCCATGCACACTAACCAGGCCAGAAGACGAAGGAAGCAGCTCAGACAAGCTCAATCACAAGGTATCCAACAAGTTTGGGTGCCTAAGAAGTTAGCTGCAACTCAACAAGGGCAATTACAGATGTGGGTACCTAAGAAGCTCCTACATCCACAACAACCTTTGTTCCCCCACATGCAAAAGGTTTCAACAAAGAAGCCAAAAAGAGAAAAGGGTAAGAACCACGTACAGAGACCAAAGGAAGATCAAATCAGCTCTTCAACATTAGTAGGAAGACATGCAAAAAGGATATGGGTTTGGAAGCCAAAAGTGCAAGTAGCCTCCACCGAACCAAAGCGTCAACCACACTGGACACCACAGCTCAGGAAGCATCCAGAGAGAAAGACACCTGAAGTGACCTCTACAGTGCCAAATGATGTTCTAAAATGGACTCCAATAAGGAGGATCACATCAGTTCGAGACTCAATGGATACCTCCACCAAGGTTGGCATCAATCTCCGCAAATAACATCGAAAGCCTCGAACGAGCAACAACCATGTGCTCCTTGCACAACCCTGTCGTTTGCACCATTCAGGTCATGCATTTCCAAAGTATGCATTAATATAGGGCCACATTACACGGCCGTGCATAGACACTTGAAAATCCCATGCACAAGCGCACAGTGACATATGTCAAACATTTCTATTGATACTAACTTTTGTGTTCTTGTTTTGTGATATCCTTTTTCTCTCTCTCAAAAAAAAAAAAAAAAGGGCGAGAGCTTGTTCCCAAGTTTGGCTTATGAAACATGAGTGAGTCATGCTTAGTGAAGGTGGAACTGCTGATTACTAGGCATTTATCAATTTGGACAGAAGTGTGTCTCGGCCAGCAGTGAGATTATTGCTGCCTTATCTGGTAGATGACAAGCATTTGGCATGAACATGGCATCTACAACTATGATTCTCTCTTACCATGGTAGGAATGAAGAGCTTGAAGGTCCGCAACTTGAGGGATGCTTAACTACTTCATGTACCAGAGCATCCAAGGAGATATCTGCAAAAAGTAGTTCTGGAGGAGAAGACTCCTGCATATGGTGAGCTAAAGAGAATATGTGAAACTCAGCTTGGTGTAGTTGCCCGATGTTGCTTGCCAAGGAATATAAAGCAATTCAATTCTCAGTATTTCCTGAACCAGTATGGAACAGTAGCACTGGTGAATGGTCTATGTCAATCAGCATGGTAATCTCTTAGAAACTGGCACGTGTCCAATATTCCTCTGAGTGTCAATATAGGGAAGTGAACGTGCATGAGCCCAAGCTCAGAAATGCACATTGTTAGTGACAAATGTTGCTTCGAAAAGAGGAGAGGGGATCCACCACTCAAAAGATCTCATCAGTGGACAATCAACATGGACATTCATCAACAAGGTTCCATCCCAAAGGCCGAGTGTACAACACGAAGAGACAAACATCCATCAACCTTCGCCATGGTAAGTATCTTTACTCTGGAAACACCATAACCATGATAGTTTAGGAAACCTCTTCGTCAGCATACCCTTGAGCACTTAGCTCAAGACCCGCAATTTTTGCACCATACTTCTTCCAATGCATTTTCCAAGTAAGCATGCGTAGGGCTACATTACAAGGCCGTGCACAAGGCACATACTTTTTTCAACCCAGGCACGAACACACTTACCCATCATTCATTATGGGTGATGAGTAGTTGGCATGACTGCTCTCAACATCATCTTTGAAAGAGCTAGCGGACATCATGGGAACAACATCCATATCTCGGAAGCAAATTGAAGCCAGTAGTTGCTCCAAATCACTCTTGACAACCTCTTTTGAGCAACTTGCAGTTTTGAAAGCTCACAACGACACCTTCTTCCTGGAATCCACGGAACCAGCTCATACAACGGATGGACACCACCTCTCAAAGCACTACACAGAACAGCCCTTCCAACAAGGGTCTGTCAGGGACGACAGACTCGAGAGGGGGGGGAGTGTTGAAGCTCAAAGTCAAGGACAAAACAGGGAAGCACATCAAAAGGTGGACACATGAGGAAAGGGAGCAAGTAGGGAGCTCCAAGAAGTGTATGACAAATTTTCAGAAGAATCCCCTACAAAAATAGTGATTTTCATCACTAAAAACCATTTTAAATACCATTATCTATTTTTAGTAACTTCATTTTGTTCAAGCCGAGGAGTCCTCGAGCTTGAGGAGTATTAGAAGTACCATCGTACCAATTTTCATAATTTTTAGACTTCGTTTGAGCCCTCAAATAAGCCCTGGAACCTAATTTTTAACTAGGCCGGACACTAGGTCTGGACAGGGCCAAAACTAGTCAAAAAACTATAAAAAGAGCTAGAGAGCTCATTTTTGGGGTTAGATTGTTTGTGAATTGAGCTTATGTAAGAGACCTTTTGATTAATGCAAAGAACTCCATTGTTCCTCTCCTTGTTCTTGCCTTGTGTGCGCGTGTGTGTGTATGTGTGTGCATGCTTGTGTGCTTCTCACTCACGCACTTGTGCCTTCACTTGCTCATAGTCTTCATACTAGTCCTCACGTCTCCACGGATTGACAATTATGAGGTGAATCTTCTCACGTTGGTACTCACCATTGTGCTAGAGTGACAGAAACCATACAGTATTAGATTGTTTCTCATAGCAAATATTCCTTCCAGGTACAAAAATCCCATTGGTTTTTGGAGTAGCTTTGTAGATTGATCAAGCTAGAATACATTTTTCAAGAAAATTATGCTATAATTATTACCATGAAAAAAGTACATCAATTAGATTTTTCTTGCTTGATATTTTATTTCTTTATGTGTGAGTTACATGAGAAAGCAAAGAAAAAGGAAAAATCCAAAAAAAAAGAGAACATATTTGTTTCTATTTCATAATCATGTAAAAACTACTCTAATTTCTTGGAGTGTCTTATTCAAAGGTTTAAAATTTGTTCTTCATTAGACCCATTCAAAACCACAAGTACTATTCTCAGACTCAAGCAATTTCTCAAAAATAATTATATTGGTAATTTTGTCTTGTTCGAGCTCATTGGATATCAAACATATCAAACCCAAGCTAAAAATGAATCAAAGAAAGCAAGCTCATGAAGCAATGGATTCAGTACAACAATTATAGCAAGAAAACAAAATGTTTGGATTAGTATATGATTTAAAATCCAATGTTTTGTTGATATATTTTGGTAGTGATGTTTGCAAACCCACTTAGTACTCTCGGGGTGCTCTTTTCCCTCTTTAGGTGTTTTTTCCCCCTTGGCTTGTATACATGCCTATAACCCTAACAGATCACTTATCTTTGTACATTCACTTGGTAATTCATTCAATATTCTATCGTGCTCCAAGATTCTTCTTCTTCCTTGTAATGTTTGTGTGCTTCTGTGGACCTCAAACTCCAACTATTGTTATCATAGCATGTTGCTTCTTCATCTAGGACATCGTTAACACCCCTCCGGTCATAATCTCAGAATCACACAAACATTGTTGATCATACTCAAGGCAATTAGAAGTCCAAAATAGCTTTGTTGTCTAGTGTTGAAATTTTGATATGAGCTCGTTTCCACGTCAGAATGCACTATCATGGTGCCTCTATAGGCAATTCCATCCTTTTGTGGCAAACATATATACATGTTTCAGTTCACTAGTATAAGCATCTCCAAGTTTGCTACAAGTTTAGTAGAGCTCAACATGGAAGTTTTGTTCAAGTTTTTGAGATACAATCATTTTTTTTGCATCAAGGTATTTAGTTACTAGCCATGGTTGAAAGTAATGATGTGTTTTTTATGTTTGATATTAAGGACAAGTTAGGTGGTACTAATTACCCATTATGGGGAGATATAATGCATCATGTATTGGTAGCAAAAGGGCTATGGAATTGTAAAGGGTATTGAAAAATGCCCTAGTACACCTATGAATACAATTATTGAAGGTGATGCAAATGAGATTGAAGTTGATGATCTTCAAATTCTTGTTCATGTTGTATTTTGTGTTGCACCTACTATAGAGCAACTTCATTGGGATGATAGAGAGCTCAGGCACATGCATTGATAGCCTTGTCTATAAAAAATGCCATTCTCTCTCATATTCACTCTTGCAAATCAACAAAGGATGCTTGGGATACATTTACAACCTTATACTAGGCACAAAATGAGGCTGGTGTTGCTTACCTTTGAAAGCAGTTGGATTTGAAGGAGCAATTAATGTTTGTTGATGAAGTCTTGCTAAATAGTTCACTTGTGCTGAATGTTCTTAATGGTCTTCTACATTCATATTAGATTTTTGCTTCTACTCATTGATTGATGATGAAAGGCAATCCAAATGCCTTAAAATTTGAGGAGTTAGTTTTTATTTTGTTGTAGGAGGATTAGTCCACGCAGAACAGGTCCACTATTTGTGTTGCAGATCAAGCTTTCTAAGCTAGTTAGAAGGGCAAAGGTAAATGGAGCTCATCTAGTAGTAAGCAAAAATTTGCTAATGCTACACAGATCGAATAAGGAAGACAAAGATGAGAAGAAAATAGAAAAACAGAAATGGTTTTGCAAATAGTATAGAGGAAATGATCATGTCATAAAGATTTATCGAAGACTGGCTACAAAAGAGGCAAAGAAGAAAGAGGCTGCAATGATTGTTGCGAAGGCCTCTACACCTAAAATAGAGTCTTCTAATCTTATTCAGAATGAAGAATGGGCATTTACCATTGTTTGCAGCTATGACCCATCTTCTCATGAGTAGTGTTTGTCTGTTGTAGACTAAGATGTTTGGTACTTTGATAGTGGGCCGACCAAACATATTACCTTGTAGTGTGATTTCTTTAGTTCAATTGAGCATGCCCTTGTAGGAAATACTATCACATGCGTAAACAACTCCTCATATCCTATAATGGGAATTGATGAGATCATTTCGACTACTATTGATGGTAGTTCTTTCACATTGTCAGATGCTTTGTATGTGCCAGGGATCAAGAAAAATATGTTGTCAATTTAAGTATTAGCCAAGATTGGCTTGATTGTCAAATTTGTCGATGCCATGTATATAATTCATGATCTCTCAAATGACGATGTCATTATTGCTTCTAGCCTTTTATATCATGAGATGTATAAGCTCATAGACTATGCAAAATATGTGAATGATTCGGCATGTGCGGTTCAATATTCTCATGCTATCTCACATGCAACGCTTTGGCATGCATGCTTTGGTCATCTGAATTATGCTAACTTAATATGCCTACAAAAATCTAAAATGGTGTCCTCTCTACCCAAACTTGATGGACCTTGTAAACATGTCTGTGAAGGCTGTATTTTGGGAAAAATGTAGTTTTCTTCCCTCCCTAAAGATGGTTCAGTTCGAGTTTCTCATAAATTGAAGCTTATTCATAGTGGTGTCTTTGGTCCAATGCAAACACCCTTCTTTTGGGAACTACCTTTACTTCATGAATTTTATTGATGATTTTTTTAGAAATGAATGGGTGTATCCATTGAAAGCAAAGTCTGAAGTGTTTATGTGATTCAAACAATTTCTCTTTATGATTGAAAATTTTTCAACATGGAAATTGGGAAACCTCCATTCTGCTCGAGAGGGGTATGCATGTCTTCTTATTTGGACATATTTATGGCTGAATGTGGGATAAAACATCAGTGCAAAATGCCATATACACCTCAATAGAATGGAGTTGCTAAAATAAAGAATGAATCTCATGGAAATAGTGAGGTGTATGGTCAAAATTTAGGCTTTAAGGGCCTTTATTTTTGCCTTGAGTGGCAACCCAATGTCCCCAAAGTTTATGTGCTACCTAACCTAATGGATAATAGGCTCACAAAGATCATCTATGACCATCAATGTTCACACATAGACCTCATCTAACTTAGAATTTAGTGTTCCACAAATATAGAAGATCAACATCAAGAGGAAGCATTTGACCAGCATTATTTGGATCACATGTTTCTTGGGGCTCATGATCAATCCCAAGAACAGTCTCTAGAAGATCATATGAATCAAGGATAGAAGTGATTTTAAACTTCCACAAGGTGTAGTTCATACAATCGAGTTTACCTTCCATAAAGGCTGGTGGTCATATCCACAAGGTTGGGATGACCGACACCATTGTTGCTTCTATCTATGCTCCACCTACTCCTGTTGACAAACCACCTTGATTCCCAATTGTAGATGATGAAGTACCGCTTGACATCTTCTCTGTTTTGTCGTTGAAAGCTCCACGTTTCTTCTTTTGCATCACTCAAAGCCTCTTGAGCTCTGATACCATGTAAGAAAATAATAGCATATTGGAATAGACCAATAGACAGAGTTGAGAGAAAAATGCAGAAAAAGATAGATGTAGATTGAGAGATAGATAACTCAAATTCTCAGATTGCCAAGCGTAATGGAGTTACAATGATGGTGTTGTCCACCCATGCACTCCCAATGTGGAGCTTAGATGGAGATCTAGACAGACTCTAGATGAAGGGCTTACTATTGCGCAATGCTCTGTGTTGGCAATAGCTAGAGGCATAGAAGACGCGGAAGCATGTGAAGACAGAGCATAACGAAGAAGCAGGGAGTCATTCGAATCATTTTTTCAAAGAATTATGTTTTATAAATACTTTTCAAAACCTCCAAAAGTGATTTTCATCACTTTTGTACTATATGTAACATAAACAAAACCTGTTTGTAATTTATGGCTCCATTTTGTGCAAGCTGAGGAGTCCTCAAGCTTGAGGGGCTTAGGTAGAATGAGCGTACCAATTTTGGTTATTTTTAGATACGGTTTACCCTTTCAAATAGTGTATAGAACCTATTTTTTAACTATGTTGGACACTAGATGTGAAACTGATCAAAACTAGTCTAGAATCTATAAAAAGAGCTAGAGAGCTCATTTTTGAGGTTAGCTTATTTGAGTAGAGAAGAGCTTAGAGCTATTTTGAGCTTGTAAGAGTGTTCTTGAGCAATAGAGTTGATTTCCTACCTTCCATTGTGTCTTGCTTGTCTCTTCGTTGTGTGTGTGTATGTGTGTGTGCATCTATATGCTTCTCACCACCACTCTCACTTCATCTCACGTTCACGATCTTCATATCACTCCTATCTCTTCCACGGATTGACATTAAGGAGGTGGAGCTTCTTAACGTGGTTCTCACCATTGTGCTAGAGCAACACCAAATTTGGCGCCGTTGCCGGGGATCGAGTCTAGGACGAATGTGTGATGGTAAGAGTATAGCAAGAAGTGGCGTGGGAAGGTAAAAAATTTCAATTTTTGTTGTTGTTTTTTTTTGTGTTTTTCACCTCCCCCAAACTCCATCTTCATCACCGCATCATCATCTTCCACTCCAAAAAAATCAGAAAATTCACCATATCCACCCATTCTCCTCAATTCCCCTCATTGATGCATGTGCAAGAGAGAGATTTTGTGCTTGCATGTGCTATTGTGTTTTTGAGTTTTCTTGCAAGTACAGTACTCTAGAGAATCAGGAAAGCTGCAAAAAGGTAAGAAAATCACTTCTTGTCAGAAAATGCCGACTGTCTCAGACCATCGCGATGGTCTGCCAAGTTCGGAATTTGAGGTAAGCGAGTTCACCAGCGTGTAGGCGACCCTTGCGCATATAGGAATCCATACTTGCATCTTGAAAATTTTCATTTTGGTGGACCATCGCGATTGGCTCACGCCATCGCGATTGTGTCACACCATCGCGATTGGTTCACGCCATCGCGACGGCTCGGCCGGACCATCGCGACGGTTCACTTGAGCCATCACGACAGCTCACTGGGACCATCGCGACGATCCCATCGACCCCACGCCATCGCGATTGGCTCATGCCATCGCGATTGGCTCATGCCATCGCGATTGGCTCATGCCATCGTGCCGATGCTACCACGTGGCAAGCTAGATCATCGCGATGATACCCTCAGACCATCGCGATGCCTTGACATTTGAACCATCGCGATTGGCTCACGCCATCATTCCTGGTGACCATCGCGATGGGCTCACGCCATTGCGATCGTCCCGTTGACCATTGACCGATGCCATCGCGATTGCTCGCGGATTAGACCATCGCGACGGTTCATTCACACCATTGCGATTGCTCATATTTATGCCATCACGATCGTTCACATTTACGCCATCACGACTGTTCACATTCACGCCATTGCGACAGTTCGCACCTTCGGAGCATCGCGATTGTGCCATGCCATCACGAGTGTTCACATTCACGCCATCGCGACAATTTGCAACTTTGGACCATCGCGATTGTGCCACGCCATCGTGACGGTTCACCTGGACCATCGCGACAGTCCCAGACCATCGCGATTATCTCAGACCATCGCGATTGCTCACCCCAAATGCAATTTTTAGGGTCTGATTTTTTTACCAATTTTGGGCCTATTTTTTGAAAATTTTTAGGTGATTGCACTCATAGGAGACCCCTTAGCTCATATTTGGAGAAAAACTTGTTTGTCAGTTTTACCCCCGAGGGCCTGAACAATCATATCTTTTTCATCCAAAGTTCGTTTTTTGAGCTTTATAGCTCGTTAGAAAGCTCTTTACGACGTTGACATAGTTGGGACTAGAAAGCCAGGGGGCCTTGAAATTTTGGGCAAAAGGGAAAGGACCTTTAAGGGTGTATTTACTCAAGTGCTTGATCATCCATTTGAGAATTGGTCTAATATGGGATTTTTATAGGTATAGCAAGGACAATCAAGGGCAAGCAAAGCAAGGTAGTGAAGAACGCAGGGCTTGGGAAGCACGGCTTCTTGGGCATTAGAGAAACCAGAAAAGCTGACTTGAGGTTGGAAGATTACTCAACCCCCTCAGTCAATTACTAGCTTAGGATAAACGGTAGCATTGTGGATTAACGATGATAGGAACGCCTCAAGTTCAAGAGCCTTAATTTTTCAAGTTCAAGACTAAAGTAAAGGTGTGTGATACGGAAAACCTAAAGGAAAGAACCTAAGTCTGACGGAACAAGAACTCAAAAGTACCATGGAAAGTCGATTCCTGATGCATACAGTTGGACAAGACAAGAACTTAAAGACATTTAAAAAGAAACAAGCAAGAAAGATCAAAGAACCATTGACGATCTGAGCGTGTACTGATTGTGAAAGGAAGTAAATTCATGAACCTTAGATCGGGAAAACATATAGGTAAGTCAGACCGACAAAGCCTTAGATCATCGGAAGCAAGCGTAGAAACTACTGCACGTTCGTGGCCACAACAGTTGAATAATAGTTATCCCTATGAGTTAAGCTCAGATACGAGTGAATCAGAAATGGCGTTTAACACGGAAAGACCAGAAGGAGGGTCAAACGTAGCATATTTAGAAAAACCTGAAGGACCCTATAGGACTCAATTAGAATTTCTCCGAACCAACCGCTTAGGTGCTCGCATCTATGAGGATGGTTTGCGAAGACAAGTGGTGCAAATGCACAATCCTGATCAACTCATTGGATTGGAATGTCCAGTGGTGAAACTCGAGAGAGATGCATACATAGACAAGGAAGGAACGATGTACATCTTAAGCACTCAACCAAACAATACCAATGAGTTTTGCGCAGTTCAGTTAGAAACGGAAGCTAGAACCCAAGGAAAAGAACCATTAGAAGAACCTAGGACACCTAGAGGGAAATCTGTACTAACACGAGTACTAATCCTAGAGTGGATCCCTTAGGACAACAGAAGCATAGAGTTATTTGTAAATAAAGAGACAGATGAAGCATTTTGGAGGTACAAAATGGAACAACATAGTGAGGTAGGCTCCATCACGATTTATGAGTTCAAGGACCCAGATACACCTGGAAAGGTTGTATACCTGGATGAAACTTCAGAAAGAGTATTTGTAGTACCAGACCATGCAAGAAATACCTACACATGGAAAGGTGAGCTGGTATTCCCTCCATCACGAACAAACATAAACGCGAGCCATCAGGGGGCAAGAACATCCTCAGCCCATGGTAATCAAAGAGAGAAAAACAAAGAGAGACCTGAAGTAAGTTTCAATCACCACATAGGGAGACATAGAACCACCATAGACACAGACAGAGTGGATAGACAAAGAGAACCTAGAATACCAGGTGGTAGAGATGACTTTCCTCTACCTAGACCACGTGAACATGCAAGAATATTAAGACCCACTCAGTTAGTAAAGTCCATGAAAAAATATTTTGATGGGACAGGAGATCCCTATGATCATGTTGCAGAATTTAAGCAAGTGCTAAGAGCAGAGCAAGTAGAAGACATGTTCACTAAATATAATGCATTTGGACTAACATTAAAGAATACCGCTTTAACTTGGTTCCAACCATTGCAACAAAGGCAATTTAGAGATATCCATCACTTTTTAGAGTCATTCATCACGGAATTCTCTAAAAGTGGAATCAGACATGACACGTCTTCATTGATTCATAGTTTCAAACAGACCCCTCAGGAAACAGTGAGACTGGCAGGACGTAGGTTTAGACAATATGTTGAAAGATGTCCAATGCAAGAGTTACCCTCACATGCCAAGCAAGTTTCATTATTTCTAGATGGCCTGTTGAGCTCTAAACTACGCTCCTACGTATACTTGAAGGAACCCAGGACGCTAGAGCAGTGTGTAAGAATTCGCATAGACATTGAGGATAACTTAGGAGATGAGTTGGAACTCTCAAAGGTCTATAAGGACTCAGATTGTTCCTCTCTAGCATCTTCAAAGTTGTCTAGCTCGATAGAAGACCTAACAGAAAAAGTGGCCCAGAAACTAGGAGTTTCTAGTAAACAGATGCCTAGGTTAGCAACAAACAAGCATTGTTACACCTGTGATGGTGATCATATGGAAAATGTGTGTCCCAATGCGACACAACCATAAGCCAACCCTAGTGGCCAGTATTGTATGATTGAGAGACGATACACGAATCATATGGCTCAGGACTGCCCATATAACAAACAAGCAGTAAGATAGAACTACCCGCAAGCATACGCACAGCTAGCTAGATATCAAGGTCAATATAATACTCAGCCTCATTACTATAGGCCTCCACAGAACTATACTTATCAGGCTCAACAGAGACCTCAACCTGTCTTAGCTCAGCAGCCACCCCCACCAGCTAATGTAATCTCAGTTAAATATGTTGCTGCAGAAGAAAACCTCAAGAGGGCTTTAGTGCCTTTGTTAGAAGATGCATTTTTGGAAGCCTTTTTGAAGAAAAATAATTGTAAAATGATAGAAATTTGTAAAAAATATTTGTGCAATTGTTGTAAAAATAAGGAAGAGTCTTCCTTAAATAGGATAGAATCTTATTTAATTTTTCTAGAATTTTTGGAAACTCCTAGATAGCATATTTTTAGAATAATAGAGGAAAAGACCAAAATTCAAGTGTGAAAAGGGACACTTGAAAATGTATATAAGCTAATTTCCTCTATTATGAGGGGGTTGGTTAATCATTTGTTTACATGCTATCCAAGTGAATAGAGAAGGAGTTTTCTGTTGAAAATCGTGTTTTCTCCTCTTTTGTGTGGTTTCTTTGATTTGTGAGTCTTATTCTTGTGTATCCATGGAGATTTGTGAGCTTCTATTGTGTAAATCTGTTGAATGTGTATGAAGAGAGTTGAATACTGTTGTGTTGAGTGATAAGTTGATGAAGAATGGTGCTGGAGCTGAAAATCGTCTGTTTGCACAGAATCGCGATTGTCTCGTCTGTATGGTGCAGGTGATATTTTTTGATTTTGACTTCATAATTATGTTCTGCTGATAAAATAGCATGCAATAGACACCAAGATTGTAGAAAATGGTGAAGATTTGCTCAAGATAATCCAAACCCTAGAAATTCCTCTTCATTTTCACTATTCTCAGAAATCCAGCCATTATTCTCTTATTTCTTGGATTCTATCATCTTGAAGGGGCTGTGGTCTCAAGAATACTTCTAGGATTGACAAAATAAAGATGTCTTGTTGATTCTTTATGCTAAATGATTGGAGAGGACAACTCCAAAGATCAATAACAAACATTTTTTGGCGCCGTTGCCGGGGAGTATTTCAAAAGCTTCATTGAAGTTGGACCTTGCTGGATCTTCTATTGATGATGGTAACAAACACAAGGGAAAGGTAATACTCTTTAATCAAGAAATGTGAACATGAAAAGGTAGATGTCTTTGTTTGTCTTTTGGGAAAAGAAAGCAATAGATAATCTTTTAGAGTTGGAAGTCCTGAAATTTTTGTAAATTGATAGTTGCTCATTACATTGTTGAAGTAAAAGTGCAGGTGTGTGGAAAATTTGAATCAGGAAAGCTGAAGATGAGGTAACATGTGTCTATTCTTGCATTTTTAGAGTTCTTTTTTACCAAGTACTAGGCAATATTGTTGATCTTGGGAAGATAACATGGTTGCACTAAGGAAAGGTCAGGTAAAGTAGCTAGATGCAAGTAGAGAAGATTCATTTGTTAACCAAATCAAAGCATAAATCTTGAGAAACAAAGCTGATCTGCATTTTGAAAAGAAATGTGTGATTGAGTTTATCTTTGCAAAAATTGGTGCTTGCATTCCATAGCACATTTTCTTTGGAAAGTTTTTCTCATGAACTGTGTTGATAGCTAAGCCATAAGAGATCATAACCAATCAAGGAACATATGATCAGTAGATCACCAAACAAGAAACCCTAATTGAAGTGTTTACCTTTATTTAGGGGAAAATACTAAAAAAATTCATAAAATTCATAAAAAACAATCAAAAAATTTTCTTTTCTTCTTAGGAAGTTGGACTGAAGCCTTGGGGATAAGAGTAGTAAGGACCAAGTAAAAGAAAAGCAAAAAATTTGTCAAAAATTAGTAGATTTGAAAAACACGATTTTCGGTACAACATCACGATTTTCTGATTAATGTTGTGACTATGAGGTAAAATTGCAGGTGATTGTGGAATTGGAGTTGGTAAAGGGTACTGAGGGGAACAAGAGAGAAGAATACTCAAATTTACATAAAAACAGAAGTATAGAAAAAAACACGATTTTCTGCACAAAATCGTGATTTTTTGCACAAAATCGTGATTTTTTGCACAAAATCGCGATTTTCTGAGTAAGGTTGTGATTTTGATGCAAAAGTACAGGAGTGTGGTGAATTACAAAGGGTAGAGGGTATTGAAAGAGAAAAAGAGGAAAGAATACTCAAATTTGCACAAGATAATATCTACAAAAAAAAACATGATTTTTTGCACAAAATCGCGATTTTCTGTAAGGAAAATTTTCTGGAATTTCTAGCATATTTGGGTTTTTTGAGAAAGATAATGGCAAGAGATGTCATCAAGATTGGGTAAGTAAAGATTGGACAATTGGAAGAGTGAAGAACTGTGGAAATCACACAAAATCGCGATTTTCTGGACACTATAAAAACCTGGAATTGAAAGAAAAATTCATTTGAGTGAGAGTGAGAGAGAGAGAGAGCAAGCAAAAATCGCGACCTTCTGCAAAATTCAGATTTTGGAGAAATTTTCAACCAAGCAAGCAAGGTAAAGAGTCTCAACATTATTTTGAGTGCATATTCTTGCATTTTAGTGATCTTATAGCACAAAAAATAGAAAATAGCCAAAATCACGAAATCGCAATTTTCTGAGTTTTTGGTTTTCAGTAGGAAAAAATTATTTTCTAATAAATCTTTTTCATTGCATGTTAAAAACTCAATAAAGCGATTCTATTAGAAGAAAGAGAAATCTGAAAATCAACACTTCAAAAAATTCAAAAAAAAAAGTTCAAAATCGCGATTCTGTAGTCAAACACAAAATCGCGATTCTCTGAACTAGGGACAAAATCGCGATTCCTAGAACACGATTTTCATTGTGAGCAATCACGATTGTCTGGGAACAAAATCGTGAAAAACACGATTCTGAGCACAAAATCGTGAAAAACACGATTTTGAACACAAAATCGTGAAAAACACGATTTTGGGAATAGAATCGTGAAAAACACGATTTTGAGCATAGAATCGTGAAAAACACGATTTTGAGCACAGAATCGTGAAAAAACACGATCTTGAGCACAGAATCGTGAAAAACACGATCTTGAACACAGAATCGTGAAAAACACGATCTTGAACACAAAATCGTGGAAAACACGATTTTGAGCACAGAATCGTGAAAAAACACTAGCTTAGTTAGAGAATCGTGAAAAACACGATTTTGGGCACAGAATCGTGAAAAACACGAATTCTAGTTCAAAATCGTGAAAAACATGATTTTAGACAGAAAATCGTGAAAAAACCTTATTTTGAACACAAAATCGTGAAAAACACGATTTTGAGTTCAAAATCGTGAAAAACACGAGTTTAGTCATAAAATCGTGAAGAAACACTAGCTTAGTTAGAAAATCGTGAAAAACACGATTTTCAATAGAAAATAGTGAAAAATCACTAGTTTGAACACAAAATCGTGAAAAACACGATTTTGAGTTCAGAATCGTGAAAATAAGCTGGATGATCCTTAGGTCTGGGAACAAACTAAATTCACTTACTAAACAAGACCTAGCAAGGAAGGAGATAGAGTCAGTAGTGGGGGAAGGGCAAAAAAGAAATTTAGGGCAAGAAAACAACATGGAAAATTTAACTGAAACAAATGAGCCCATTGAAACTGGGGATTATAGAAATATCCTCAAATACATGTATACAAATAGATTTGGCACCTATGTATATCAGGATGGAATGCATAAGTTGGATGGAATGCATAAGTTTCTCATTAGATTGAGAAACTTAGAAGCTCCCCTAAACATAACACCAGTAGCTCAGTTCAAAGATGGTAGATATGAGGATAGGCAAGGATGTGTGTACATCTTCTCCCAAGACCCAAAAAATTCAAATGACTTAGGGCAATGTGCTGACAAAGGACCTTGGGAACATAACATGGGACAACCAGATTTACCTAGACCACATGAAAACTACACTAGTACTGAGCAACAACATGGGAGGAGGACACATGCTTCCCCAAATCCCTTTGACAAGGAACCAGAAGGATATAATGAATTTTCACTTAGAAGAAGACATCATTGGCAACCTCAGGGTAGAATGCTTAGACCATATCAAGTAGTCAAATGTATGAAAAATCAATATGAAGGGTATTCTTATCCCCATGCTCATGCTGCAGAGTTTAGGCAATTAATTAGAGCTGAGGAGGTGGAAGATTACAAAGTTCAGTTTGAGGCATTTGGTCTAACCCTAACAGGACCAGCATTATCTTGGTTCATCCCTTTGAGAAAAGAAATGTACCTAGATATTGAATCCTTCCTAGAAGCCTTTATTGGAGAATTCTCAAAGACCGGGATAAAACATAGCACAGCCACTCTGATACACAGTTTTAAACAACAAAAAGATGAAAATGTCAGAGAGGCAGCCAAGAGATTTAACCAATATATTGACAGATGTCCTAAAGAAGAAGTACCTTCCATGGCCAGACAAGTATCCCTATTCATAGAAGGGTTGAGAAGTGCTCAATTAAGAACCCTAGTGTACTACAGGAGATGCCCTGATCTAGGAGCTTGTGTGAAAGAAGCAATAGATTTGGAAGATAACAGAGGCCAAGATCTGTTAGCATTTGATCAACCCAGATCAAATGAAGATAAAATTCCTCCAGCAGAAGAATTGGCTCAGGCCATTGCTAAAGCCCTAGAGGTAAGCACTAAAACCAATTTGATAAACTCCAGGATAAACACAAATAAAAAATGCTACAATTGTGGAGAAAGTCATCTGATACAACATTGCCCATATCAAAAACCTCCACATTTGCAAGATAGAAAGACACTCAAATATTGTACACTAGAGAGGAAATGGACCAACCATACCAGGGAGGAATGCTTCTATAATAAACAACCCATAAAGGAGAGAGACTATGGGAGTCAAAGAGAATCAGTGTATATTGAGCAACCAAGATCTGTGCTTGGGCAACAACCTCCTATACCAACAAATGTGGTACCAGTCAAATACACACCAATAGAGGAGGGAAACTCAAGAACAAAGTCATCATACAAGGAAGATTATCAATGGAATGAAGGATATCAAGAAGAATGGGAAGGTTATGAACCAAGAGAGCCAGAATTACAAGCCTTAGACTTGGGAAATGGAAGAATTGAGATGGACACTGCCACTTTCATGTATATAACCAATAATTATATGTCCAATCAAAAACCTCAATTCAAAGGAGGACCAAAGATAACTTGTTATAGGTGTGGGGGAGATCATTTCATTAGAGACTGTCCACAACCTCCTACATTAAGAATAGAAGGAGCATATTGCAAGGATTGTGGCAGGGAGCATTTAATTAAGGATTGCCCAAAGAATCCTCAAAAACAACAAAACACACCTAGTAACATACCACTAAAAGCAGTCAGTATCATGGAACAGGAAGAATTGAGTGACATTGACCAAGTAAATGTAAATATTGTAACAAGGTCACAAACAAAACAACCAAGAACAACTAAGGAACAAAATGAAGGTTCAATCTCAAAGGTAAAGAAAAATAGACAAAAAGGGAAATGGGAGAGGAAGCAAAAAATGAGTAAAAATATTGAAGAAGAAAATAGGGAACAATCAAACAATACTTCTCCTCCAAAGACACAAACCCAGTTCGAAATAGGAAATTCACAAAGTCTAGACACTCTGATAAAAGCATACAAAGGAAGAATTCAAGAGGGACCAAGCCCTGCTGATCATACAATGGCTTATCCTATGCCAGACTTAGAACATGAGAGAATGCAGAAGTGTAAACAGAACATACGGGAAGTACAACTCAAAATGGGGGAAGAAGACAATTCTCAAAAAACAGTTGAGGAATCTGAGACAACAAAGACAAGAGGAAATAGTATGAAGGAAGAAAACCCACAAGTAACACTCCAGGTGAATATAGATAAACAATGCACAATTCTGTATCATACCACATGGGAAGAGTTAATGAAACAAAATCCTCACTTACAAAACCAAATGAAGAAATGGGAAACAACACCAGAAAATCTTCACCTACAACTAAAGGAAATGGAGGAGTTGTGGTATATTCCCATTGATAAGATAGGAGGATATTGTGAAGGAGAAGAGGGAAACTCAACCTTAAAAATACAATTTGGTAAAAACCAGGCCAAAGCTATTCTGGATAGTGGATTAGGAGTGGCCATCATGACTAAACAAACTTGGGAAAAATGGGGAAAAAATGAATTATTACCCACAAAAATGAGATGCAACTTGCAGATGGACATATAGAAAAACCCTTAGGAATATGGGAAAAAGTGATTGTGGACATATGTGGGATAGAGATAGAACATACCTTTGCTATAGTTGAATTCCCACAATCTACTTCATATGAAATTATCCTAGGAAGACCATTCATGAGATAAATGCAAATTGTGCAAGATTGGGGTAATGATTGCTTATACCTGCAGAGCAAAGAAAGAATAACCAAAGTAAATCTAAGAAATGGGCACTACTGTGACATATCTCCGCAAGAATGGTATAAAATTCATCAGAATCAAGAGTTGAGTGAGGAATCAGAGATGGAGGACCAGGATGAGGCTGAATCATCAGTATGGAGGTGCAATATGATAAGAAATCTGACCAATAGGAAAAGGAGATTAAGAAGAGAGGATTGTGTGGAAGAAAGGAGGTTACAAGATGAGAATTATGTACTTCAACAATTCAAAGATGAGGAATTTGAGCCCTATGGGTGGAATCAAATCTTGGCTACCATGGATCTAGCCAGTGATGAATATGTAGGAGTGGAATTTCAAAATGAAGAAGGATATGATATTTTTCACATTGGAATACAAATGATAAAGGTATCCAGAACAGAAGAGGATATAGAAGCAGAAATGATATTAGAAAAAGGAAAGACACAATTTTTAGAGGAAGTAAAGGCTGAAGATGCTATTAAGGATAAAATCTCAGGTAAGTACAAGAAAAACAAACACAAAGAAATAGAAGAAAATCAGGAAAATGAGAAAAAGACAAGGGAAATGAACAAAGATCAACAGTTTGATGTACCAGAAAATTTCAAGACTTATGAAGTAGAAAATAGATTACTTCTCAGAAGGAAACCAAAGAGGGAAAAGAAGAAAGGAGAGGCTTATGATAATGAGGAAGAAACTAAAAAGATCATGATCACTCAGGAGGAGGGAGAAGAAAGACACATTGTAGTGGCTGATGACATGACAACTCAAGAAGAAGAGGCACTAAGAAACTTGGCAAGAAACTAATATAGGGATGTATTTGCTTATAGCTACAAGGATTTGAAAGGTATTGATCCTAAAAACTGTGAGCATAAGATTCCTATTACACCTGAAGAAAAACCTAGTAAACAGAGACATTACACATTTAATGATAAATACTCTGCTAAGATAAAGGAAGAAATTGACAAGCTATTAGCTGCCAATTTCATCTATGAAATTGAGTATACAGAATGGATATCTCCTATAGTTGTGGTACCAAAAAAGAATGGGAAACTTAGGGTATGCATTAACTTGAAAAAGGTAAATGCAGCAACTATAAGGGATAATTATCCACTGCCTATAACATATCATCTTCTAGAAAGAGTTGCAGGGAAGGAGGTTTATAGTTTTTTAGATGGTTTTTCAGGATACAACCAAGTTCCTATAGCATTGGAAGACCAACATAAAACTGCCTTCTCCACAGAATGGGGAATTTATGCCTTTAGGGTTATGCCCTTTGGATTAACTAATGCTCCAGCAACTTTTCAGAGATTGATGTGTCATATCTTCAAAGAGTTTCTGAGAAAGGTAATGGAAATCTATGTAGATTATCTTTGTACTTTTTCATTAAAAAGACAAGATCACTTGCAGGATTTAGAAAATATATTCAGGAAATGCAGAACCTACAGAGTATGTTTAAATCCAGAAAAATGTGTATTCTTTGTGAGACAAGGAAGAATGTTGGGTCATATAGTCTCTAAAAATGGAATTTCAACTGATGAGAAGAAAATAAAGGCCATAATAGAGCTCCCAAGACCGACAAGTGTAAAGGAACTTCAAACTTTCATGGGACATTGTGGGTACTATAGGAAATTTGTACACAAATTTGCTGACATAGCCAAACCCTTATATGCCCTAATTACAAAGTTTGAGTGGACTAAGGAGTGTGACCAAGCCTTTGAAACTCTAAAAACTTGTTTGGTAACAGCCCCAATTCTGAAAACACCTCAATGGGACAAAATTTTTCATGTTCATGTGGATGCTTCAAATTATGCTTTGGGATGTGTGTTAGCACAACCAATAGAAGGAAGCAAGTTAGATTTTCCAGCAAAAAATTGATTCTAGCAGAAAAAAATTACACAACCACTGAAAGAGAGGGATTGGGCATGGTATTTGCTGTAAAAAAATACAGACATTACCTTTTGGCCAACAAGTTTATGTTCTTTGTAGACCATCAAGCTCTGTTATATTTGGTAAATAAACCTTGTCACACAGGGAGAATAGTCAGATGATTTCTTTTTCTAATGGAATTTGAGTTTGAAGTGGTGGTTAGACAGGGGAAAACACACTTGAGAGCAGATCATTTATCTCGAATTCAGTCTGAAGAACCCAGTTCACCTTTAGATGACAATCTGCCAGACACCTATCTGTTTAAGGTAGAGAGTGTTCCTGAGTGGGCCATGACTTTAGTACCATTATTAACCATGCGACCTTGTAGAATAGTTGGGAACAATGCACACTTAGTATTGCAAAGCAGGAACTTTATGTTACTAGCTGGGCATTTGTACCATCTCAACCACACAGGCATATTAGAATATTGCACTCCTGAGGAGGAGCAACAAGAATACCTGAGGAGAGCTCATCATTGGAACCCTTGCACTCATGCTTCTAGGGTAGTCACCCTAAGTAATCTCAATAGGATGGGGGTACATTGGCCTAATAAAATTCAAGATGTATCAAAATACATTGCCAATTGCAAGAAGTGCCAAATATTGCAAGATTTAGAATTCATAACTCTATATTGGTTCCAGAAAAATCCAGATTGGAGTGAAAATATCATTGAAGAATTGAGAAGGAAGAAGAAAGGAAAACAAGTAATAGGGATATCAATTTACAAGTAATCTCTGAGGAATATCAATTGATAGGGAAACAATTGTATAAGAGAGGAATGGATGGATACCTAAGAATTTGTGTTCTTGAGAATAAATATCTGGAAATGTTGGAAATGGCACACTCTGGAGTGGCAGGAGGACACTTCTCAAGTGACAGAACTGCTAAACTCATTTTATATTCTGGCTTTTGGTGGCCAACGCTATTTCTTGATGCAAGAACCTATGTAAAAAGGTGTGATGTCTGTCAAAGGGTGAGTCAACCATATAGAAGAAATGATATGCCATTGGTTCCATTAATTTCAGCCCGAGCCTTTAGTAAATGGGGATTGGATTTCATTGGACCTATACATCCTCCAGCAAAACAATCCCATGCTGAATACATCATAGTGGCTACAGACTACCTGACAAAGTGGGCGGAGGCCAAAGCCACAAAAAGAAATGATGCTAATACTACTGCCAGATTCCTATATGAAAACATTATCACCAGATTTGAACTTCCAATTGAACTAGTAAGTGATAGGGGGACCCATTTTGTAAACCAGATCATAGAAAACATCACTGAATATTTCCTGATCAGTCATAGAAAGTCAGCCCCATATCAGCCACAAGCCAATGGGTTAGCAGAAAGTACTAATAAAGTACTTTGTACTGTACTATCAAAATTAGTGAACACAAACAGGAATGATTGGGATCTACAACTTAATCATGTCCTATGGGCTTATAGAGTGGCTTATAAAACTATAATAGGGAGCACACCATTCAATCTAGTATATGGACAAAATGCAGTTTTACCTATGGAATTCCTTATTCCAACATTAAAAGTAGGAAGTCACTACAATTGGACTGGACATGAACTATCAGAGAGACTAATGGAATTGGAAAAGTTGGGAGCATCTAGACTCCAAGCCATTATGAGTTTATATGTGGACAAGAAAAGGCAAAAAGCTTATCATGATGTTCACATAAAAGAGAAAGATCTACAGGTAGGAGATCTAGTATTGGCTTACACGGTCAGAGAACATCAGAAAAAGTTCCAGAAAAAAGGACATGGATCATATATTATACATCAGATAAGCAACAGTGGAGCCATTCAACTAGCTAACATAGACGGAGAAATCATGCCAAATTTTATAAGTGGATGTAGAGTTAAGAGGTATGATTGCCCATTAACTGTTGATGAATGGAGAAGGTTGCAACGAGCTCAAAACAGGAAAAGAGAAGAGGAAGACATGAGAAAGGAAGCTCAACAGGAAGCTATGGAAAGGATAAGAAAAATCAATGAGCTTAGGGAAGTCTGTCTGTGTGAAACTCCTCTCAAACCAAAGGAACATGTCCCTGTGATGGTAATGGATTTTCAAAATGAAAACATTAGGGTTTTGATAGATTCTGGAGCACAAGTAAATCTGATTAGTTCAGCTTTGGTAAGTAAATTCAACATAAAAAGAACTAAAAGTAGAACCCTAATCAAAACTTTGGAGGGTCAAATAGTACAGAGCATGTCTTCACTGACTATTGAAGTAAAGTTTAATGAAGAATATATGAAAATAGACTGTGAAGAATGGCCAGATAATTTGATGGCTGAAGAAGTGATTTTAGGTCAACCATGGCTTCAACAAGGTAAAGTGATCTTGGATTTTGAAAAAATGAAGCTTAAATTGAACATAAATGACAAAAGGTTTTTAATATTTTTATTGAGTAATGAGAAACAGGAAATTCAATCAGATGTGCATGATATACACTTGGAAGGATTCACTTTTGCATTTGAGGATACACAGACATTACCAATACAAATGTTAAATGATCAAGCTTCATATAATCAAAGTCAGCAAAAGATTGGAAGAACAAAGAAGGGTGGGGAGATAGGAAGAAGATGGCAATCATGGCATTGTCCAAAGAATCAAAGCATCAGAACAAGAAGCACAAGGAATCAAAGCCTACAGGAGGTCTGCTCATTAAAACAAGAATCAAGGACAAAATGGATATGGAGACCAAAAACTCTTACAAAATGCTTATCCAAAGGGAATGGTTGTTGGCATGGAACCAGACCAATGGGAGTCAGGAAGTATTGGGTTAAAAAATCAGAGTTGTTCTAGTGGAAAAAAGATAATCCAGATTTGATCTATATCTAGAAAATCATAATATGTTGAAAAATTATGAAAAAAATATATATTAGACCTGATTTTCTTTTCTAAAAAAGAGATTTAGAAGGGGAAGAAAAGAAATAGGAAAAATTATTATTAAAAAAAAAAAGAGAAAGAAAAATTGAGAAAAATTGTTTATTTTTTGTTTTTACAAAAATTATATAGCACGAAGCAAGATCTAGGTAGAAGAATAGTAGAGATCTGTTTATTTTTTATTTTTTATTAATTAATTTTTGTTTCTATCATTGATAAATGATTTGTTTTTCTCCAAAAGAGTGGTTAGGAAAAGGAACTTCACTAGACATCTTGCTACACCTGTAATGATCACTTTTTGAGTCCTTTTGAAGGAACAGAATTTATTTGGGATTTTATTTTCATTCTTATGTCATAACATCTCAAAATAAATATTACTCTCTGATTTCTTGTGACTTATGTGGGTGGAGTTTTTCTTTGTACATTTTATTTTCCTCAGAAAATGGTGAGTACGAAGGAATTGCCAATGCATGACTTCAAGGCAGAATCAGTCGTTCTATCAAGAGGCCATTGGTTTCTGGACAGTGAAGCTGTGGAGGAACAGGTGGACCTAGAGTCAGATGAAGAGCCAGAAATTCCAGAGGCTGAGAAGGTGGTGAAGGAACTTAAGGAGACCTTAAACATCATTGGTCAGCACATATTCACAGTGGGAGTAAGAGGATATAAGTATACAATGTTGTGCCAGGAGTTCTACAGGTTCCAAAGAGTGGCAGTCAATATGAAAAGATGGAAGGCAGTAGGACTGCACAGAATATTGGAGGAGCCTATCTTTTTCATTGATTTTGAGAGAGTAGCACAAGTAATGAGCAGTTTGATCGAAATAGGAAGAGGGAATGATGCCTATTTCAGGTGCAAAGTCAAAAACAAGGATAATCAGGAAGTAGGTATCACTATCAAGGTGGAACATATCAGAGCAGCATTACAATTCTACACAATGGGAACCAAACTTGACCCGAGCTTTGTCAAAAAGAATAAGGAAACTTATACAAGATATGCAAGATTCACTGACTTTAAAGGAAGGGAGAATGAAGAATATGCCATAAGGATGTTCTTACAGTACTTTTGCTTTCCAAAACTACCAAGGTATACCATGCCACATAAGTCAGTGACACTTTTGATGTTCAACAACTAGGATAGAACCAAACCTTTTGGAGTAATGGATGTCTCACCTTACATCCATGAACAGCTCAAAGAAGCAGGAAAACACTGGGAACAGAAGAAGTTCATGAATGGAGCCCAGTTCTTAACAAGATCATTTATCATGTTCTAGGGATGGAAGATCAATTGAAATTGGCTCCAGAGGCACAGTATTTCAGAAGTCTTATGGCTGGAATCAAGAGTCCTCCAAGGAAAATGGCTGAAAGGGAAACAGAAGGACAAACCCGCATGAGGGGAACAGGTATGAAAAGGAAGATGATATCTGAGGTAGTAATTCCTGTAAAGGAAAGAAGGTTGGACCCAAGGAAGGTTGACCTAGAAATGGAGGAAGCTACAAAAGAGGAACATGAGGAGGCACAGAAACAGGTTCAATCCTCTAGTGAACCTCATCCACCCCAAACAAGCAAAGAGCAATTATACACCTATTTAACCGAAGGAAATAACAAAAGAGCTATGTATGAGGCACAATATCAGAAAATGCTGGAAGATTATTCATGCAAAGCTACAGATTGGGTTCAGGAGGAGGTGGAGCACTATGAAGCACTCCATGATCAAATGATGACAACCGAAACAGAAGAAGTGTTTGTCAGAAAAGAGGTTGAGTTGCTAGCTTACTTCAAGGAATTGCAAGGACCTCCAGAGACCAGAACCACTATTGTGGTGAAAAAGAAGGTTCCAAAGAAACCAGTACAAAAGAAGAAATTAACCAAGAAGGGAAAGGGAAAATCCATAGTTGAAATTGTTATCACCAAAGAGAGGGAGGAAGCTATAATGGAAGAAACTAAGAAGCCATCCACTGTGGAAGAAGCATCAAGACCCACAGAACCAGAAAGAGGAGGACCTTCACACTTTTCATCTGATTCTGAAAGTGACATTGAGAGCTTTTTTCTAAAAAGTCTAAATTTGTCAATACCAAATACTCCTAATGTAATTACACAGGCCTCTAAGAAACAGAAAACACCTGAGGAATTGAAGAAGAAGTCTCAGGAGAAGCCAATTCAGGAACAGGCAGGAAAACAACTCAGTATGGAAGATGAAAGAAGGTTGATGAAGGGAAAAGCAGCTATGATAGAACAGGCAAGTGAGATAAGGGAAGAAGTTAGTTGTGGACTAGTGCATACTGAGATGAAATTCATATGGACAAAACCCTCACAAACCTACTTCAAACTAGAAGAGAGCATAGAAGAAATAGCCAAGAAGGCACAGATAAACAGTTCAGTCATAAATCAAAAAGGTATAGATCAAGATCCAATTCAGCAAGCAGAGGAAGTAGTTGTGAAAGGAAATATTCAAGAAGTCACAGGAGGAGTAGTGGAAAAGGAGATCATCCAGAGCATAAAGGATGTACTGCATGATTTGAAGAACAATGAGGAATTTACATCCAATGAGGATCAAGAACAAGAGGTAGCAATGGACCTCATGAACATTGATGAGCAGGAAGAAGAACACGAAGAGGAAAGAAGTAATGATCAGGTCAAAGATTTTGAAGTAACTGAATCAGTTCTAGCCCAGGAAAAGGAAAGACAGGAAGAACAAACAGGTGAATGTTAGGGAAACTCGGGTAGGGAAACTGAATATACTCTGTTCTAGGAAACTTTAAGCCAGGAAAAGGAGATACAAATAAAGGAAGGACACCTCTCTGAAGACAAGCAATAGGTGTTGGAGAAGGAAAAGGTATAGGAAATAAAGCTGATCTCATATGTTTTAGAGCAAAAGACTTCAAGTGTTCAAGAAGACAGGGTAGATTTAGAAACACTGGACACTCATCCAAGCAATGAAAAAAACAAGGCCAAGATTATAGAATATGAAGAAGAAGAGGAAGAGGAGAGTGAATGCAAAGAGGACAAACAACTAGAAACTAAACAAATGGAAATGGAAGGGGGATTGGAAAGAATACCAAAGAGTATAAGATCAGCATGTCAGATCATTATGAATAACATTGAACAGTTCAGACCTTCTAGCCGGAACATGATCATTTCAGGAATGGTAGCAGAGTCAGAATTTGAGAAAGGTAGTATGATTATTAAAGAGCATAAAAGGGAGAAGGAGCAGATGTCAGAGCAACTGAGGAAGGTACAAGAGAAAAATGAGGAATTTACCAATAAAATAATTGCTTTGGAAGAACTAGAAGTGCAGAAGCAGAATAAGATTCAATATCTAGAAGAAAAGAGTGCAAAACTAACAAAGCAGAACACTAAATTGGAAAAGGAGTTGAGAAAGATTGAGGGAAGATATAGGACTCTGCAAACCTCTTATCAAATTTTGACTAAAGCAAATGAAGAAATCAACAAGTTACTATTGGAGGAAGGGCAGTTGAAGGAGGAAAGTCAGACAGCCCAGATGACAGAGGAAGAAAAGGAAGGATTACATAAAGAGATTCAGAGATTACAAAGAGAATTAAAAGAAGCCAAGGAATTAGAAAAGCAAGCTAGTACACATGCTGCTACATCTATGAGAGGCTATAATAAGCTACACTTGGATATGGAAAAGGAAAGAAGTGACTGGCAGACAAGGAGAGAAAAGGAACAGAATGAATGGAAAAAAGAAAGAGAATTATGGGCACAACGGAATGGGAGTCTGATGATGACTATAGAGGAATTACATAAAAAATTGGATAAGCCACAAATCCAGGAAGAAACACATGTGGAAACCACATATGGAGAAGAATATGGGGTAGAAAATAATGAGGGAATACAACATGATAGTGAACCGGCAGACAAAAGATCAGAAGGAGAATATTCAGAAGATTTTGTGAAAAATTTGCTGACAAATAGAGATTCCAGAATGGAGTTTATTAGGAAGATGCATGATGAATATGAAGAACAAATTGTCTCATTTGCATTAAATAAGGGGATTAATCCAGATCAGCATCACTGGGCCGCAGATGGATTGGGAATACCATTGTGTATGATTATGGAGAGTATAAAGAACTATCAGATGGCTAGAGTTGGGCTACCTCCAAACAAATATCTTGAGTATGAAGAGGACATCAATGTGACTAAAGAACTATTTGAAAGAGCCAATCCAAAGTGGAGAAATAAATGGTTGGATGCCAACAAAGAATGTAGAAAAATTTGGAAGGAGGCACCTCTTCATTTAAAAATCAATCCAGCTTACTGTCCAGTGGCACAAAGGAGGGAATGGACACTTTTTTGGGAAAGATGAAGAGAAGGACAAATTCCACCTAAGTGGTTGAATTTCCCAAAAATAGCAGGTCCAAAGGCAGGCACATGGCCTACAAAGAGTTACACGGTGAATACTGCTGAGTCCGTAATAGCTACATACAAGGATGTAAATGACCCTGCGTGCATTCTACTTATCAGAATAATGAGATTAATTTTGGCCTGTATAGAAACATACACCGACACAGATATCAGAACTCTAAATTATATCGGCTTTAATTCTCCAGATTATCAGAATAATGAGATTAATTTTGGCCTGTATAGAAACATACACCGACACAGATATCAGAACTCTAAATTATATCGGCTTAATGGCATATTATAGCAGAGTGATATTTTTGGGCAGTCATTACTTGCAAATTTTTGAAGACGCCTTTGATTACGGGTTTTTTGAAAGAGAGTCAGAGATTTTTGGAAATCTCTCAGTTGTTACTAAGTCTAGACTTACAGCATATGAAGCTGCCTATACAGAGTATATGAAGAAGGATGTCATTGATAAACCAGAAGCTGCAGTATAGTGGAGAAAGGCATTATTTGAAATGGTTAATAATCTAAATGCTACAAAAAGGAAAAGCCATGATTTGCTGTCACAAGTATATCAAAGAAAGAAGAAGTGAAGAAAAGTGATCAGTGTAGAAGAGCAGGAAAATCTTTTGTCAGGAGCCAAAAGGTTTAGGAGGGGAAGGATGTTAGAAGATGCATTTTTGGAAGCCTTTTTGAAAAAAAATAATTGTAAAATGATAGAAATTTGTAAAAAATATTTATGCAATTGTTGTAAAAATAAGGAAGAGTCTTCCTTAAATAGGATAGAATCTTATTTAATTTTTCTAGAATTTTTGGAAACTCCTAGATAGCATATTTTTAGAATAATAGAGGAAAGGACCAAAATTCAAGTGTGAAAAGGGACACTTGAAAATGTATATAAGCTAATTTCCTCTATTATGAGGGGGTTGGTTAATCATTCGTTTACATGCTATCCAAGTGAATAGAGAAGGAGTTTTCTGCTAAAAATCGTGTTTTCTCCTCTTTTGTGTGGTTTCTTTGATTTGTGAGTCTTATTCTTGTGTATCCATGGAGATTTGTGAGCTTCTATTGTGTAAATCTGTTGAAAGTGTATGAAGAGAGTTGAATACTGTTGTGTTGAGTGATAAGTTGATGAAGAATGGTGCTGGAGCTGAAAATCGTCTATTTGCACAGAATCGCGATTGTCTCGTCTGTATGGTGCAGGTGATATTCTTTTATTTTGACTTCATAATTGTGTTTTGCTGATAAAATAGTATGCAATAGACACCAAGATTGTAGAAAATGGTGAAGATTTGCTCAAGATAATCCAAAACCTAGATCTTCATTTTCACTATTCTCAAAAATCTAGCCATTATTCTCTTATTTCTTGGATTCTATCATCTTGAAGGGGCTGTGGTCTCAAGAATACTTCCAGGATTGACAAAATAAAGATGTCTTGTTGATTCTTTATGCTAAATGATTGGAGAGGACAACTCCGAAGATCAATAACAAACAACCTTCTTCACCCTTGATCACAGAAAGTGACCCGAACTCAAACAATTTTGACTCTACTCATGTAGATAGTCCACGGCGTATTACACAGAGTCACCAGAACATGTGGAGACATATCATTACGATAGTCCATCGTTAGAATCTAGTTGGGAGCCCGACTACGCTAACGTGATGTACACGAACCCTAATCCACGGCCCCAATTAAGACAACAAAGACCACAAGGCCCTAGAGGACCATGCTTTAGGTGCCAAGGAGATCATTTCATAAAAGATTATCCATATCCTCCGATAGCAGGACAGTCTTAATATTATAACATACAAAGCTTTTGCGCCGATTGTGGCAAAGAGCATGTCATCAAAGATTGTCCTAAGAACCCTGCCAATGCTTCAAATGTGACACCCATCAACGTGATAGGTATTGTAAACAACACAGATGGATCTAACCCTACATACGTGCCTATCCAAGCTATAACAAGAGCTGAGGTGCTCTTACAGAACTAACAGCTTAATCATGAGAAAGTAGTCGGAACTAGTGAAGTTGGAGAATCTAGCAGCAAAAAGACAAAATCTTGGAAAGATTCCAGAGAAAGGATTAAGAGAAAGTGGAGTAAGAGGATAACAGAATCTAGAGCCAAAACCCTAGAATTGACTTCACAAGAATTGAATCAAGAGAACCTAGCTCAAAGATCAGGATCAATTTTAGCGGAACCCATACCGAAAAACCTAGACATGATGTTTCGTGCGTATCAAGCCAGAATAAACGAAGGACCTCAAATAGCTAAAATGAGTAAGAACTACCCTCAAGCAAACTTAGAAATTGAGAGGACTAAACTTTGCATGAAGATGGTAGAATTAGCACAAGCTATGTTTGAAGCCTCTAGATATCTCAATTGGAATAACATGGCAAAACCGGAATTACACTTTCAAGGACTAATGGCGAGGCTAGAATACTTGATTGATAGCAAAGAGCAAAAGAATCAGCATAAGAACCCTATTGTCCCAGAGACACAAGAAAGGAATGCACCATCTGTGTCTCAAATACCCAACACAGAGAGTGAAGACAACCTGTCTTCCATACACAGGTATTCACATGAATTTCTGAGAGAAATCCAAGAAGAGAAGTGGAGAAAAGAACAAGGAACCCATCCTCCTATTCAAGAAATAGACGAATTGCATGAGCAATTTCCCCAAGACATTCTCTCTATCTACGATGATGTAGAGGAAGAGCAACTGAGTGAACACACAGGTTTCGAATCCAATTCTTTGCAAGAATTACCTCAATTCACAGGACCTTGGGAAGCTAAGTCTATTAGCATGAGAGCACCCACGATAATAGTGAGGAATGAAGAATCAGTGATTCCTAGAAACACGGAAGTGATCAAGAACACTAAAGTGCAATGTAATCTCACTCTAGAGGAGTTGTTGAAGGTAAAACCAGAACTGTGGAAACATGTAGCAAATCAATTCCCTGAGCTTGCTATTACTCCTTCATAGATAGGAACACACAAGAAGGTACCAGAAATACCCGTAGAAAAGATTGGAGATGTAAGCGAAGGAGAGGAAGGTAACACGTATCTTCTAATAACCCACCAGGGCTACACCATGAAAGCCATCTTAGATTCAGGAGCTGGAGTGGCCATTGCTACCACCGCTCTATGGAAACGTTGGGGTAAGCCAACATTAAGACCTACCAGGATGAAGCTACAAATGGCTGATGGACATGTAGAGAAACCATTAGGCTTACTAGAAGGCATATCTCTCACCACTTATGGTGTGGAATTTGAGCATACTTTTGCCATTTGTGATTTTGCAAAAAATCATGCTTACGAGATGATTTTAGGACGATCATTCATGCGTCAGTTGCAAATTGTACAGGATTGGGGAACTAATTCTTTGTACTTGTAACATTTAGGAGTGACTACTAAAGTCAATCTTAAAGACTATTCACATCGAGACATACCCCCAATACAATGGAACACCATCCATAAGACACACGTAGAAACGGAATCGGTACACTCGTTAGAACCAGACCCCTCATGGTTACACGAGGATACTCATTTATGGATGTGTAAAGTAGCAAAACAAGAGGAAGAACGGTTAGAAGCCAGGACCTTAGGTTCAAAACAACATCCATGAACCCTTCAAGACCCAGCTTACGCACCTGTAATATTTCCAGACGAAGAATTCAAACCCCATGGTTGGGTAGAAATCCTAGCAACCATGGATGTAGCCATCAATGAAGAACAATGGACACCCCACTGTGACGAGGATGGCTATGACATTTCAGTTTTCACGATAGAGCCAATCATGTGTGATTCGATTATAGAAGAATGTGAACCTAGCAATGAACCTAACACTGATGCATTCGAGGATGCGAGTGATTTTGATCTAGAGTCAATTATTATGGACCCTCCTTTTGCATCAGAAGAAGAATACTTTTACGAAGTAGAAACTCACCCTCAAAGACACGAAGAAATTATCAATGAGGTAAGTTTAACCACACAAGTGACTGCCAAAAGTGAAGGAAAGAAAAGAAAGAAGAAAGAAACCATGTCAAAAGAAGAAGAATCTTTGTTTGAAGTACCAGAGAACTTCAAGAAGTATGAAATAGAAGATAGAAGAATCATGGTACGAATGCCCAACAGAAAAGCTGATGTCAGAGAAGTACATGATAATTGAGAGAAAACCAAAAAAATCATAGTGTCCATAGAAGGAGAAGAAGAGAAATGTACTTACATAGGGCATGATTTGACGAATGAAGAAGAAGAAGAATTAGTTGCCCTATTGCACGAATATAGAGATGTGTTCGCTTGGAGTTACAAAGACTTAAAAGGACTAGACCCAGATATATGTTCTCATAGAATCCCTATGACTCCAGATGCAAAACCTACGAAACAAAAACCATACATGTACAATGATAACTACGCTGCAAAGATTAAAGAAGAAATAGACCGCTTGATAGAAGCAAGATTCATTTACAAAATTGAGCATACCGAGTGGGTATCCCCCATTGTGGTAGTGCCCAAGAAGAATGGAAAATTGCATGTGTGTATTAACCTTAAAAAAGTTTATGCTGCCACAATTAGAGACAGTTATCCTCTTCCTATCACGGAACATTTATTGGAAAGAGTTGCGGGCAAGGAAGTTTACAGCTTTCTTGATGGTTTCTCAGGCTATAATCAAGTAGCCATTGCTCCGGAAGATCAACACAAGACGGCTTTTGCCACAGAATGGGGCATATTTGCATTTTGTGTGATGCCATTTGGCTTAACAAATGCACCCGCCACTTTCCAACGACTCATGTGTCATGTTTTTAAGGAATTCTTATGCAAGAATTTGGAAGTCTATGTCGATGACCTATGTGCTCATTCGAATATGAGGCAGACTCATATCCCAGAGTTAAGGCAAGTATTTGACAAATGTCAAAACTATCAGGTTTTTTTGAACCTAGAAAAATGCGTTTTCATGGTCAGACAAGGCAAAATTGTAGGACACATTGTGTCAAAGATGGAATTTCCACAGATGAAGAAAAAGTGAAAGTAATTGCCAATCTACCTAGGCCAAATAACGTAAAAGATGTACAAGCATTTATGGGTCATTGTGGTTATTACAGACGATTCATACACATGTATGCAATCATAGCCAAGCCATTGTACTCTCTTTTGACTAAGTTTGAATGGATAGATGAGTGTGAGAATTCATTCAATGAACTTAAACGACGTTTGTGCTCAGCACCTATATTGACAACCCTGGATTGGAGCAAGCCATTCCATGTACATGTGGATGCATCCAACTATGCCATAGGATGTGTGTTAGCACAACCCACGAATGAAGGTAATATAGATCTCCCCATAGCTTACGCGAGCAGATAGTTAAACGCAACAGAAAGAAATTACACCACTATGGAACGAGAAAGATTAGGAATGATCTACGCAGTAAAGAAGTTCAGGCATTATTTGTTGGCAAATAAGTTCAAATTCTTTACAGATCATCAAGCTTTATTGTACTTAGTCAATAAGCCATGTAACACGGGAAGATTAATACGTTGATTTCTATTACTGATGGAGTATGATTTTGAAGTAGTAGTCAGGAAAGGAAAGACACATCTTAGAGCTGACCACCTCTAACTACAGGAAAATCCAATGAATAGCGGATGAATTACTAGATGCATATTTGTTTAACCTTGAGATAGCACCAAAATGGGCTAAGCCTATTATCCCTATTCTAACATATGGACCCAAGAATCCTAAGATAAGGATCAAGGAAGGAGAGATTACAAAGTCTCAAAGGTATCAAATAATAGCAGGAAGTATCTATAAACAGGATAATCAAAGGATTCTTGCTTATTGTGTAGATGAATCAGAACATGCGAATTGGTTGCAATTAGCACATGTAGGTGCACTAAAGCAACATTATTCGAAACATCGTACACTATAGACTCTGCATAGACTAGGAATATATTGGCCTTCTATGGAAGCAGATGTCTACAAGTTGTGTAAAGAATGCCATGTTTGTTGTGAACGACCACCAGTAGAACATGCTACATTATATCACGTGTCTCTCACACCAGAATGGAGTGAACCTTTAGTGACATACTTGAGAACGAAAACATTCCCTCAAGGAATGACCTTAGCATGACAATGCAGTCTAGAGCAGGAAGCTCAAGACTATTCACTTATTGGTGATAACCTATACAAATGAGGACGAGATGGATATTTAAGACAATGTGTCCATGAAAGCAATTATTTGAGCGTACTAGAGACTGCACACCAAGGTGTTGCAGGAGGTCATTTTAGATCGGATCGGATAATCAAAGCCATCCTCTTTGCAGGATTACGGTGGCCCACTCTTCACATGGATGCACATACCTACGTGAAGAGGTGTGATGTTTGTCAGCGAACTCAGTTTCCTACTCGCAGAGATGAAATGTCATTAAAACCCATGATGGGTGGACATGCATTCTCTAAGTGGGAAATAGACTTTGTAGGTCCTATTAATCCCTCAGCTAAGGGTTCGCATGCTGAATACATCATTGTGGCCACAGACTATCTAACCAAGTGGGCAGAAATGAAAGCCACAATGAAGAACGACGCACAGACCACTGCTAAGTTCTTATTTGAGAATGTGTTCACTAGATACGGATTGCCTATAGAGTTAGTGAGCGATCGAGGAACTCACTTTCTAAACCAAGTCATTGAATATTTGTTACAAGATTTTATGGTGATTCACAAGAAATCTGCACCATATCATCCTCAGGCCAATGGTCAGGTTGAAAGCACTAACAAGATCCTTTGTAATGTACTATCGAAACTCGTGAACAAAAAACGTTTAGATTGGGACAAACAGTTACACCATGCTGTTTGGGCATATCGAGTGGCCTATAAGACCGTACTCAATACAACTCCCTTTCATATGGTTTTTGGCCAGAATGCTGTGCTTCCTTTGGACTTCTTGATACCGACCCTTAAGGTTGCACAAGAACATCAGTGGACCGGCCATGAATTATCAGCACGAATAATGGACTTGGAACGATTAGGAGAAACCAGGTTGAAAGCAGCAGCAGGAATATATGTAGCAAAGAAGCGATAGAAATCATATTTTGATGCGCATGTGAAAGATAAAGGCTTAAAAGAAGGAGATTTAGTCCTAATATATACGCTGAAACAACACGCACGGAAATTAGAAAAGCGAGGTTATGGACCTATGATCATTAATAGACTCTCGACAAGTGGAGCAGTACAATTAGCCACCCTAGAAGGAGACATAATGCCTAATTACATTAGTGGGTGTAGAGTCAAACTTTATCAGGAACCTCTTACTGAGGATATGTTTAGATGACTCACTTTGGCAAAGAAGTGTAAGGAGGAAGAAAATAGAATACGTGCTGAAGCTCAGGCAGAAGCTATAGAACACATTAAGCGCATGAAGCTAAGAAGACAAGGACTAGGGAGAGAACATTATAACCATCTGGAGACAACACCCAGATACCCCATGGCCATGTGTCAAGCAAAGTCAAGTACCCATCCTAGCATAGTGGATCAGAGACCATTCATTACACTCAGGCTAGAGCACAACAACCCTTGCCAAGAGCTCAAGGCTTTAATTGACTCAGGTGCTGCGACTAGTGTGATTAGATGGTCCCACTATAAGGACTAAGGAATAGAAATGCGGCCAATTGAGGCATACATCATAGGACTAGGAGGCATGGAAACCCCTTGCATGGGTGAGGTGGACCTTCCTATCCTCATACATGATGTGACTATGACAGCGAAGCTACTAGTGTGCCATGACGAGGACCTAATAGAACCCCTAATCCTTGGCCAAGATTGGCTATACAATCACTTAGTGGACCTAAATCTTAGACAAGGTTCCTTGTAGATTGGAACCTTAGATCAGAAGCGAGTGATACCGCTTGACTTCCCTAACAGCAATCCGCCTGAGGTATGTAACCCTAGACCATATGAAAAACATGCGGAGGAGGACTGGAAGATCTTTGGTCAGATAAGTCACGCTACGTCTACCCCAACCCACACGGGCTTGGCGATGGACAATTGTCAATCAGAAGGACGTCAAGAGATTTTCCCTTGGTCTTCCTGCAAACTAGAAGGGGCAACCACCCAACCGCTTGGTCAAATGGACACCATCAATGATCAAATGGACACAATCAGTGGTCAGGTGGGTTACATCAATGGACAAATGGACACTATCAGCTGTGGTGCCCATCCTTCCACACTTACTGTAGACTGGCCTAGATTAATAGTACAAAACAGAGCATTTCCTAATGGGTAGGTTTCGCAAGTGTTGGACCTCCCTTATTTTCCAAAGCAGAGTGTCCATCGGACCTCTCAACCTCAACCACAAAGAAGCCAATCACAATAGAGGGACCCAAACCGACGACAATATCAGATGACAAAAGGATGAAAGCAGTATCAGCACCACGGAACAAGAGGCACGAAACAAATATGGGTGCCAAAAGGATAGAAACCACCGACGGATTTCAACAATGCAGACAATGACAAGAAGCATTTACGGCAAAATCAGAAGCAGTATCCAAAGTCCTCTCAACATTCTTCTACAAGTATGAACATTCGACAAATTTGGATCGCCAAAAAGTACCTTACTAATCGACCCACACCCACGCAGATTTGGGTACCCAAACAGTGCATTATAGCTCAACCCTTAAGCCATGTAATATATACCCCTCAGAAATATCTTCACCCCTCAAGACCATCACATCCGATATCACTTTTTGTCCCTCAGAAGAAACATATCACCCACTCAGAAACTCTTAGGAAATAGATGTCGAAACGTATCCAGACGTCTTCTTCGACCCCCTTATCTAACATTACACCCATCCCGACTAAACATCACCCTTGTAATAACTCATTCACGACTGAACCTTGTACAAATCCACACACTCTAACCCAACATCATTTGTAATAACATCTCATCAAAAAATGTATGCATCATCTGAAGCATGTAGGTGTCTAGAGACCTGCATTAGTTTTGCAACAATCATTCCATAAACCACATCACAACACTCGGCTACATGGGTTACACATAGGTTATGGAAAGGGATTGCGGTCTCACTTTAATGGGATCATGATTAATTTCCATACTAATGTGTTAATCTTTTGTAGCAGATCTGCTACACGCTTGCATCATTCATCATGTAGGCAGAAGGACCATCTGAAGCTGGCCCCAGTGCACCAATGGCAAATATTGGTGAACTACTCGCGGAACCACATCCTACGGCTCAACCACCCGAATTTCAGGGATTTCCAGGACCCATGCCGATCGACGATCCTCCTAGGGGATATACTGAGAAGATTCATCGCAACTCTCATTGGTTTCAAGGGCTAGCAGGACCATTGGCAGATGCTGATTTTATCTTTGAGGCCAATTTGACTTTTGATAACCGTACATGGGGCAAGTACCAATTTTTCTCAAGAGAGTTCGAAGGACTACAGAACACAGAAGACTTAACGCATGTTTGGGCAAGAGCAGGATTCACAGAATATTTCAGTGATCCGTTGCCTAAACCCGACTTCTACAGATGCTATTACTTAATAACCACTTTGATAGCTTCGGAGAACAAAGATTTTCCGGGAACATTCATTTTTCCGTCTTTGGTAAATAACCTGCCCTTTAAGAGTTTTATCTTTCCAAAGATTTGATTAGAGCTGCATTCAAAATACATGGAACCCACACGCCGACAGAGCGAGAAAGGCTAATTCCAGAGCCTATGAAACGTGGGGATGTTACTAAATGGGAAGATATTTCTGCTATCACACCTGAACTATCTAAGCCATTAAGGATATGCATGCAGCATTTCGCTTTCCCCGCTCAAGATTGATTCACCATGCCCCACAAGCGTATCTTGTTCGAGCTCTATTTAGCATGTACTGGACCTCAAACGGTAGATCTAGCAAGTTGGATCATTGATCAGCTATACTTAGCACAACATAGATGGGAAAGAAAGAAGGTAATCAATGGATGCTGCGCTCTTACGAGAATTATTTATATGTGCTTGGCATACGACTTGCCAATCGAGCGTGCAATGACAAGTGAGGAGTTGAAAGCATTCACAGGGGTAGCAAAGAAAGCTAGGAAGGCTAGCAAAGGACGAGTAGGAAAGCGCATGAGAGGCACCATTCCTTGCCTACAAGTCCCAGAATCACCGTCACTACAACCCTCTCCAGAACAGTCTCTAACAGAAGCCACTCCAACAATACAACCTATTTGCATATGGTTGTCTCGACCTGTCATGACAGAAGGCACTACTATTGCGGTTACCTCACAACCAACATCAGTGCAGGAACCTATCACCACTGCAGCAAAAGTTCCCACCACTATTGGTGCGGAAGCTTTTTCTTTTCCGATACCCAACATGGAAGCGGAACCCATAGATACAACATTTGATTTTGAAATGCCAGATGCCTTTTCAAATGAATTCCAATTTTTTGAAGGCCAATTTTTCTCTCAAGAATATGAACGGCCAAGCTACCTGACCACTCCCCCAGATCAACCACAAGGACAAGTAGTATCTAGTTTCGAGGAAGAAAGAACAGAGATAGATGAAGACGATGGAGATGATGAAGCCAGCCAAGGCACTCATGACTCCCAAGAAAATGTGCAGACAGATGAACAAGGACAGCAAACCGACACCCAAGGTGATACCAATACGCATGAAGATGAGACCTTTTGAAGCAACAGCTTATACGATGGCAATCAAAAAGATGTATCGTACTATGGAAAAAGTTTGGGTGTGTAAGAAGTTATCTGAAGAAGAGAGCCAAGCACTCATAGAATAAGAACTTGTCTTAGGCGGTTTCGAAGAAGTATACATCAAAGGCTTCAGGGAACTTGTCAAATCAGTGGGATCTACTAAAGCCTTAAGATATTTGCAGAGGAAACCGTTACCGCAATTTGACCCCCGACTAGTACGACTATTATAAAAATCGGGCAAATACATTCAAGTACTGACAGGTGCTCAGTCATCCCAATAGGCACGAGAAGCGCGTCTCATTCCTGAAGGCTCATTGGTAGAAGACACCATTATCATCGACTCTCCACCCCACACCACTACTATACATACCACCACTGTGGCTGAAGTACCCACAACCCCAACCGCTCCTCTTTCACCTCCCATCCATCCACTCTCCCCTGTACATCCAATCTCCCCCATAAACCCTTCTTCTCCCAGAACATCCACCTCCTTCCATGGCGAAGTAGTAGAAGCCCTTGTCACATCCATTCCTCTCACCATGTCCACACCCACTCAACCTAGTCTACCTCCTAGGACATCCACCTTCCTATCCAATCCGTTTCTCCCTCCATCCTTCCCATCCTTCCCCACACCTCCACGACACCTTTTTCCATTCCCACCTCCATTAACCTTCTCCCGAGTCTCACCTCCCCGACTCACCGTAATTCTTTTTTCCCCTTTCCACCAAGGCATACAAGAGACCCCAAGTGTAGATTACTCTTCAACCTTTGTAAACCCTGTATTTACACCCACACACGCACCCACGATCACTCCACTATTCACGGTCACCACACTTGACACCACATCCAATGACATGGATATCTCACCACCCACAGCACCACCACTCACTTCATTCATGGCACAACCATATTTAGGCACTTCACTTTTTTCCACAATAACCACCGCATCCACTTTCCCACCCCCATTCCCCATTCCCTTTGCATCCACCCCCACTGCATCTTCACTTAGCACACCATTAATATTATCACCCACTATAGACACCACATTCTGCCAGATGTTCACATTCATGACTCAAGTAAGAGATGAATTTGCATCTCTTGGCAATAATTATCGGACACTACAACAGACAACGAATGATCTACAGTCGCAGCTCAATTCACTATCCATCGAAAACGCCTCACTAAACACCCGCTACCAAGAGCTACGAGAGGCATACCATAAATTGGAACTAGAAAGTGAAGAAAAGACAAAAGAGGCCATCACTGACATAGACAATTTGTTAAAAGCCCAGACGATTCGCAACGCTACACTTACTAGGAACATGGGCTTACTCAGACGACACTTCCCAGCAGTGAAAGAAGAGAACCAACGTTTACAAGAATAGAACAGAGAAAATTTAGAAGCTGCTCTAGATCAGCGAGACCAACTGTGTACCTAAGTCAAGAAGACTCAAGGACTTGTGCCAAAGAGACTAAACCTCATTTGCAACACAAGTGTGTATAGTGGGAAATTAACACACATTTAAATGTCAATCCGATCGAACGACCTAACCAAGTGTATGAAGACATGTGCACACCTGATGGAAAATGAAGTGGTTCAGCTGATATGTGTGAGAAAAGACTAAACCACCACTCAATCTCATCGAAAAGCTGAAAGTGTCTGCCGCGATACCTCTTACAGTAGTTTTCAGTAAATCAAGTATTTCTCCCAACTCTAAACTCCGAATATAGTCAATAGGGCACTCATTTCGAATCTCTCGACGAGACGCATCTATTGGAAGTGGTTTCACTTGATTTTGGCAACCCTGCTTCAAGTTATGGCCAAAATAGTGAATGGCGGGAAATACCCACACTCACGCCACAACTCATACAAGCTCATACACACACTATAGTAGCTCAAAAACAGTGGGGAGGGGTAGAAAATAGTCCTACACACACATTCCAAGCATTACACACACATACAAGATAAAAAAGAAGATAGAAATCTGCAAGAAAGAGACAAATTCGAAATTCAGAAGAGCTCCTTCTTCACAATGGCAAAAAGTCTGTACAAAGAGTCACAAAGTGACTTATATACATGTGCCCTAAATTTGGTCCTTTCACACAAGAGATCGGCACTTTATTACTAAAAAGTGAAATTTCTACTAATTTACAAAGGATATTTTACAACAAGTTGGGATTATGCAACTAGAGGACTCCTCTAGTGCATTTACAAGGCTTGAGGGAATTTCCTACGATTTTGAAGAAGAAAAATTATGCCCATTAATTTGGAAATTTTGGGGGCTCTTCTCTTGTGCTTCTTTGCTCTGCAACACTCTCCCCCTCTTTGTCTCTGTCATCCCTTGATAGGCTTTACTTCTTGTCTTCAGCTTGTTGAAGAGTTCTGAATACACGCACCCAGTGGTCGAAGAAGCGATAAGGACTGTCAGAGAATTTGTTATTTTGTCCGAGGTATGTCCTTTGCTTCTATTTTGCCCCTTGGTATTCCTTATATCACATATCTGGGTTGTTGTATTCAGTCGGGCTGCCATGCACGCCATCAGTGACTAGGAATATGCTATTCTTAGTCACCCGCTTCAACTTTTTTGCCTCTGCCTCTTTCTAACTTTTGGTCTTCTGATTTGTCCTGGTTGCACACATCTGACCCTGTTGTATTGTTCTGAGCCTGTTTACTTTGTTGACAACGCATGCTATCAGCGGAAGGATTATTACCTGCCCAATATCTTCTTTCACTTCTTCATGGATAGTTCCTGGCCCTGGTCCGTCCTTCCCATGAAATGTCCTGGTTCTGATTGATCTTTAATTCCAATCCTCAGGACCTGGATGTTTAGCGTTGTTGCCTGATGCGTGCCCCTACGGGGCTTTGGGCAGAGGGTGGTTCTTCTGTATTATGATCTTCATTCTTTATTGGGCAATTTTTTACTTTGATCTTCTTCTTCTTCTCTTCTTGCTCGATTCCCTTTCCACACATCCCTCCTCCTGAACTCTGTCGTCCCCGACAGGCTTTCCGTGGCGACGTGTATATGTCTGTATGGCTGCTTGCTCTCGTTGATTCAGCAAATTAGCGTGACATAGCATAAATTCTTTCCACTGTTGGGACTTCACTCCATCCTCTGGTGCTTGTCGATGATCCGCAAAAAAAACTTGTCTCATAAGCCACCAAACATGCGTTAAGGTTCGAAGTCATTTTTACAAAGATTTCTGAGTCGATTTCGAAGAAGCCGGTGAAAAATGCTTCTTCAAATGTCTGCATGTATGTTGATGGAAAAAACATAAGTCAAGAGTAATACGCCATTAGTGTTAAGCGGCTTGGTATTGTAGATAGGTCAAAGACAAGCGCTTCAGAGCCTTGTGTAATGCCGATGAAATTCAAAAAAGTATATTTTCTGTGTTGGAAGACTTTGATTACCGTAAGTAGCATACTGAATATCTTATTGGTCATTCTAACTGCTAAGTCCGGGACTGTAGCATATCTTGCAATCCAAAATTCCATTGTTTTTACCATATATTCTTCCGTTGGTAGGTAATTATGAGGCAGACTAGGTAACAATGGATAATTCAGCCATTGATTATTGATGCTTCCTTGTCGCTGTCCTTCCCAAAATTGCGACCAGGAGCGTCTGCAAGGTACTGGGCAAAAAGATGGGTTTACCTGAAGCACATATGGTGATGCTTCCCACTATACCCGCAGTGTAGTATTCTTTTCCAAAATCTTCCTTCTCTAGATAGGATCTGCCTTCTCAAATTCTTCTTGGGTATACTTGAATGTATCTTGGCTGAAGTGGAGATTGTGGTCGGGATCTTTATTTGTCGTAGTCTTTATATAGTGTCACGTTTGTTCTTTAAGCAGTCCATAGGGTACAGTGAAGGGCTTCAAAATTTGCTCCAATTGTTTGCTTTCTATCTGAGCTTCCTTCATTATTTGTATTATTTGATCTTCAAATTCAGCAGTGAGCTGGGACACCAGTAGTGCCCTTTCCGATCGATTCAGTTCTGCAATGTCCCGATTATTATGTTCAATGTGGACCTCCTATGCCTCCCTTATCGGTGAATGATATGAGGGGGGGGAGAGAGAGAGGACATACCTCAGTCTCCACAGTAGCCTCTACGGATTTTGGAACTACTGGTGTCCCCTTGGTTTCCCTGTGTGCTAATTGATCCTGAAGTTGTTTGATCATTTCTTTCTTTTGCTTAATCTCTTCTTGTGCCTGTAAAATTGTTTCTTTATTTTTTTGAATTTCTTCAGCTACTATTGCAAGTTGATCTGTATCTTCTTTACAATGTAGTAGGTATCTATTTTCCGCTTTCTTCCATTTGGCTCTCAGCACCACGGTGTCTTCCATGTAACTCTTTTCCCATTTGGCAATGGTGATTTGCTCCTGCTTGAGCTGATCTTCATACATAGCTATCTTCACCTCCAATTCTTTGATATCTTTTTCTGGTCTTGCTTGAACTTCTATTGGCTGATCACTTAGAAGAGCTGTCATGAGCTCCTTGTTTGGGTTCCTTAGGTTTTCTGCTTCCTCCATGTATACCTTGAGCTGTGATTCCAATAATTTGCTCCTCGCGTTTATTCGTGCCTTCTCAACCTCGTTAGCTTCATATTTCGTTTGTATTTCTTGTAGTTGTGCTTTTAATTTTTCATTTTCTGACATCAATTCGTTGCGCTGCTTTTTGGCTTCTTGGAATTCCTTTTCTTTATTTCTTATGTGCTCTCTTTCTAATTGCAATTCTGCCAAAAGATTCCTACTCTTTTCATGAAGCTCATGCTTGTCCTGCATGGCTTGATCATAATCTTCATCAGCTTCAAGCATTAGTTGTTGTGTGTCCATTGCGGTTCTGATCATGTCTTGCACTACTGGCTTGAGCTGAGCGATGTCGACATTTAACCATGTCCTAGGTATGCTTGGAGCTTCGACGGTTTGCACATCTTTTCCCTGCTCCACATGGATGGTTTTGTTGTGTGGTTGTCTAATTTGTAATTGTATGTTTTGTACTTTTTCTTGTTCATCCAAATCAATAGCTTTTGTGGCACTCCCTTGAAATGTGATATCCATGGGGGAGGGTTCTGCCACGACCCTTATCGGTGTGAAGGGTTCTTCTTCTTGGACTGTCTCGCCTTGAGATTCTTTCTTTGGCATCTTTATGGATTTCTCGTGCAAGGGTGTTGCCTCCTTTATATGAATAGCAGAAGTCTCATTAATTTTTATCACATGCGTACCTTCTTGGTTTGCTACCTTACTTGCGGTGTCCTGATTAGGGTGCATAGTGTAGTCATTTGTCCTCATGTCCTCTTCTTCTTCATTGTAGTTGACTGCATTTAATTCCCCCCATTGTCCATCATCCTTTGACTCACTTTGAATATCCACATTCAATAATGAAGTGTTAGGTTCTTCTTGTGCATCCGAGGATGAGCTTGAATTATCCAACCCGATTTCTCTGTATCAGTGTACTTTGGTGAGCTTCCTTTTGGCCTCTATTTTATGTTGAGTTTGTTGATAATGATGCCCTTGCACGGGTAAATTGACTTGCCCTTCTGTATATTGATGCGTCTCTTCCAGGGCCCTAGTTAATTCTTCCTCTCTAAGTGGCCTTTGCTCTTCAATTGTTGGTTTCGGCATTACATGTGTCCTTTTCGTATTCGAAACTTCCTCTTCTACTTGCTTGAATTCCCTGAGTCTCTTCGTGCCTCTCATTCTGGGTTGAGAGCTAGTTTCTGCCTCTTTCGCAATCTTGACTCCTTTTTTCCTTTTGGGAACTGTGGCGACTTTGACGTACTTAGCAAGAGCAGTTGAAGATGGCATTTCCTGCAGGTGCTCTCTGATGCCCAAAGCATGGTAAATCAAGATAGCTAGAGCCATACTGCCATTGAGGAACTTCTTATTAGTCCATTGCTTTTTTGCCTCAGATGTACGGAGTCAGATTCATCTGATTGCCAATCTGCTTGATGGCATGTGAGAGTAATTGAACGATAATCTTTTGAGGGGCCGTGTACCGATGCATATTTGGGAAGCATAAGTGTTGGTGAATAAGCCATACTTCCTCTTCTATGTCGACTCTATTAATGTCTATGAATGTTCTGGTCTTGGCCCCACGACTCTCTTCCTTTACGACAGAGATACCATCCTTTTCCCATCCAAAAGCTTCCTTAAGCAAGTCATGCGTAAATTGAATGACAACCCATTCGCCTACTCTATCCATCACTCTAGCCTTGGGCACCAATGGATCATGCAGTGCTCGTTGTAATGTGTTCATGACTTGCGTGCATCTTTGGAAATCGGGCTTATATATTGGCAATTCAAAATATTTATGAATGCCTGCTTTCTTCATAATGGCTATTGTAGAGGGGAGTTCATGCAAAACTCTAAAGTCTTGGGACATAATCGGAAATTGATGATCTGTATCCATGATCTTTATAGTTGCCAGGAAGAGATACTCTCCTGCTGGTTGTTCCTCTCTAAACCAATGTCCTTTGGCTTTTGTGATACTTTGAGGAGGAAATTCCAGTACCTGCTCCTGAATCGTTGCTTCCGAGTCTTCAGAAGCCATCTGCACTTGCACGGAAAAGTGCATTAGCTTTAATAGAAAGCATGACCATCTTGCAGTGCATTGCAGTGTGTTGTTGTCGTTCATCACTCCGTTTCCCATGGTTCCATAGGAAAGATCTCTTACCACATCTTTTTATTTATTTTCCTAAAAGAAAACAATCGTTAGTATAGCCGAAGCATTTATTTATGTACATAGTATGTCCATTCCTAAGAGAGTTGAAGCTATGGTCTAATCTCAATTGTAGAATGTGCACCACTAATTTTATCATGTACATCATGTGCCAAATGCGTGGCCTTGTAATGTGGCCCTATTATGCATACTTTAGGTGCATTTGACACTTCATGAGTGCAATTGGAATCTTTGTCGTCTCGACGGTCCACTCCTTGCAGTTGCTTGGGTTTCCAAATCCGTTTTGTTGTCATGATGTCCAGAGCCCTCTCTCCGCTCCGTCGATCTTTTTGTGTTCTCTTTGTATCTTTGGGTAGCTGAGCACTAGAATTGTTGCGTTTCATGGTTTTAGTATGAGTCTCTCTTTGCTTTGTCGTTCGACTGTTTCGAGGCAGTGTACCTTCCAAATCGCTTATCTCTTGCTTGGTTGCCTGCCTGGCCTGCTTGGGGATCCATATTTGCTGTCGTTCTTTCTGAGCTTCAATCAAAGTCTTGGGGAGCCATATTTGCAAGAGTCGTTTTGTTTCAGAGGTTTGTGATGCTGACTTGTTATTCTTCTTATTCCCCCTCTTATTGGGTGATGACATTTCCGGTTTCTGCACTTGATCTTTGCGTACCCACTTGAATTTGTTCCTTCCTTGATGTAAATGTCTGAATGTTATCCCCCATATTGGTGATACCCTGTCTGGGTGAGAAGCTGAGAGTTGGTTTCCTTAGTATCTGGTGGTTCTCCAACTGAATGGGATGACGTCACCTCTTCTTCAGACATCTTAGGGTTTGCACTTGCTGCTTCTTCTAAATTGGTTTCTGAGGTATTAGGACTGGGATCATGTTCGAGTAGCTTCTCTTTGCGGCTCCCTGAACTCTCAATGGTCTTTGATTGTGGTAAAGGCTTCTCTCCTAATAGACTGAAAATTTTCCTTGTGCCCTATATTTGTTGAAATATAGCCTTGAGCTAGGTTGATGCTTACTTCATTCTCAATGATCCAATCCTGTCCTAGGATCAAATTTTCTATTAAATCTTCATCTCTGCACACTAAAACTCTTTGTTCCATGGAGGAATTTCCTAGGTGTAGGGATACTATTGTTGTTCCAATGCATTCTAGGGTTTGACCTCCGATTCCTCTCAATTGGGCTTTTGTGGGACTCATAATCATTTGCAGATCTTTTATGACCATATTACGTATGCAACTAAGTCCTGCTCCTGAGTCTATCAATGCGTCTATCAACTTGTACTCTGTCTTGCCAATCCCTAGGTTTAGGTAAGGTTGTGACCTGCAAGCATTCGTTGTGTATGAATTGTGGACTTGGTAATTAGCCATAGGGATAGGCTCTTCTCCTTGGAGATATCGTTCATCCCTTTGCCTAATCCATTCTTTCCTTTTCTTAATACGTTCTAGGGCTTCTTGTCGAGCCTCCTCTCTAATCCGTTCTTCCTCTCTCTTCCTATTTTGAGCACCTACTAATCGTGTTAACATTTGGTTCGTCAAAGGTTCCATGAATCGTTTCACCCTACATCCGCTTATGTAGTTGGGAAGAATGTCTCCATCTAGAGTGGCTAGATTAACTACACCACTCATCGAGATTCGATTAATGATTAGAGGTCCATATCCATGTTTTTGTAACTTCTTGGCATGTTGCTTTAAGGTATAAACCAGGACTAGGTCTCCTTCTTTAAATCATTTGTCTTTTATGTGCGCGTCGTAGTATGCCTTTTGTCTCCTCTTGGTTGCTAGATTCCCGCTACTACTTGTAACCTAGTTTCATGCAGCTTTTCTATTTGATCCAGTTGTTGGGATAATTCATGGCCGGTTGTTGGAAGCAGCCAGAGGCACAGACGACACAGAAGCATGTAACGACGGAGCAGGGAGCCAGTCGAATCGTTTTTCAAATAATTATGTTTTCAAATACTTTCCAAAAACCTCCAATAGTGATTTTTATCACTATTGTAACATATGTAACATAGAAAACCCCATTTTGTAATCCATAACTCCATTTTGTGCAAGCCGAGGAGTCCTCGAGCTTGAGGAGCTTAGGTAGAACAAGCATATCAATTTTCTTTATTTTTAGACATCGTTTACCCTTCCAAATAGCATCTAGGACCTAATTTTTAACTATGCCGGTCACTAGATGTGAAACCGGTCAAAACTAGTCTAGAAACTATAAAAAGAGCTAGAGAGCTCATTTTTGAGGTTAGCTTGTGGAGGTTAGAGTTCTTTTGAGCTTGTAATAGTGTTCTTGAGTAATAGAGCTAATTTCCCACCTTCCATTGTGTCTTGCTTGTCTCTTCATTGTGTGTGTGTATGTGTGTGTGCATCTTGGTGCTTCTCACCTTCACTCTCACATCATCTCACATTCACGATCTTCATATCACTCCTATCTCTTCCGCGGATTGACAATTAAGGAGGTGAAGCTTCTTAACGTGGTTCTCACCATTGTGCTAGAGCAACACCAAATTTGGCGCCGTTGCCGGGGATCGAGTCTAGGACGAATGTGTGATGGTAAGAGTATAGCAAGAAGTGGCGTTGGAAGGTAAAAATTTCAGTTTTTGTTGTTGTTTTTACTTAGTTTTTAGTGTTTTTCACCTCCCCCACACTCCATCTTCATCACCGCATCATCATCTTCATCTCCAAAAAAATCAGAAAATTCACCATATCCACCCATTCTCCTCATTTCCCCTCATTTGTGCATGCGAGAGAGTGAGAGAGAGCTTTTGTGCTTGTGTGTGCTTTGGCTTTCTTGAGTTTTCTTGCAGGTACAGTACTCCAGTGCATCAGGAAGGCTGCAAAAAGGTAAGAAAATCACCTTCTGTCAGAATTCTGCCGAGTGTGTCAGACCATCGCGATGGTCTGCAACCTTCGGTATTTTTGGTAGGCGACCACACCACGAGGTAGGCGACCCTTGCGCTTGCACGAATCCACAGGCGCATCTCAAAAATTCATAGTTTGGTGGACCATCGCGATTGTGTCACACCATCGCGATTTGCTCACGCCATCGCGACGGTTCATTTGGACCATCGCGACGGTTCGCGGACCATCGCGATTGTTCGGTTGACCCCACACCATCGCGATTGGCTCACGCCATCGCACCGACGGTGCCACGTGGCAAGCTAGACCATCGCGACGGTTCATTTTTTGGACCATCGCGACGACACCCTCACACCATCGCGACACTTCAAAAATTCGGACCATCGCGATTGGCTCACGCCATCGCGCCCAGACCATCGCGATTGGCTCAAGCCATCGCATCTGTGACCATCGCGACGGTTCACTTTGGACCATCGCGATTGTTCACGTTGACCGTTGACTGACGCCATCGCGATTGTCCGCCCGATCGAGCCATCGCGATTGTCCACTTTCACGCCATCGCGACGGTTCACACTCACGCCATCGCGATTGTCCACTTTCACGCCATCGCGACGGTTCGCCTGGACCATCGCAACGGTCCCAGACCATCGCGATTGTCTCACACCATCGCGATTGTGCACCCCCATCGCAAATTTTAGGGTTTCAATTTTTGGCCAATTTTGGAGCTAATTTTGGGAAATTTTTGGGTGATTAGACTCATAGGAGACCCCTTAGCTCATATTTGGAGAAAAACTTGTTTGTCAGTTTTTACCCCCCAGGGCCTGAACGGTCATAACTTTTTCATCCGAAGTCCGTTTTTTGAGCTTAATAGCTCATTAGAAAGCTCTTGACGAGTACTACGTGACCTCAACTGTTTTTTTCTTAAAGGATACATCTATTTTTGGACAAGATATTTTGAGGTTGACCTAGTTTGGGACTAGAAAGCCAGGGGGCAAACATTGAAAAGTTGGGCAAAAGGGAAGGGACTTAAAAGGTGTATATACTCAAGTGCTTGATCATCCAACTGTGAATTGGTCTAATATCAAATTTTTCCAGGTCTAGCAAGGGCAATCGAAGGCAACCAAGGCAAGGCAGTGAAGGACATAAAGCTTGGGAAGCACGGCTTCTTGGGCATCAGAGCAACCAGAAAAGCTGACTCGAGGTTGGAAGATTACTCAACCCCCTCAGTCAATTCTTAGCTTAGGATAAACGGTAGCATTGTGGATTAAGACGATAGGAACACCTCAAGTTCAAGAGAGTTAAATTTATCAAGTCCAAGACTAAAGTAAAGGTGTGTCACACGAAAACCTAAAGGAAAGAACATAAGTCTGACGGAACGAGAACTCAAAATCATAACGGAAAGTGGAATTCCTGACGCATACATTAAGACAAGAATCTAAAGAAATTTAAAAAGAATCAAAAAAATAACAACAAAGAATCTGTGACGATCTGAGCGTGTACTGAGTGTGCAAGGAACGAAATTAATGAACCTTAGATCGGGCAAACATATAGGTAAGGCAGACCGGCGAAGCCTTAGATCATCAGAGGCAAGTGTAAGAACTACTGCACGATCGTGGGCTCAACAATTGAACACTAGTTATCCCTACGAGAACTCAGACACGAGTGAATCAGAAATGGCATTTAGCGCAGAAAGACCAGAAGGAGGGTCGAATGTAGCCTATTTAGAAAGACCAGAAGGACCCTATAGAACGCAACTAGAGTTTCTCCGAACCAACCGATTAGGTGCTCGCATCTATGAGGATGGTTTGCAAAGGCAAGTGGTGCAAATGCACAACCCCGATCAACCCATTGGATTGGAACATCCAGTGGTGAAATTTGAGAGAGACGCGTACATAGACAAAGAAGGAACAATGTACATCTTAAGTACGCAGCCAAACAATACCAACGAGTTTGGCGTGATTCAACCAGAGACGGAAGCAAAATCTCAAGGAAAAGAACCATTAGAAGAGCCTAGAACACCTAGAGGGAAATCTGTACTGACACGAGTACTAATCCCAGAATGGATCCCTCAGGACAACAGAAGCATAGAGTTGTTTGTAAATAAAGAAACTGATGAAGCCTTTTGGAGATACAAGACCGAAATACTTAGTGAGGTAGGTATCATCACTATATACGAGTTCAAAGACCCGGATACACCTGGAAAGGTTGTATACCTGGATGAGACTTCAAAAAGAGTCTTTGTGGTACCTGACCGCGCTAAAAACACATACACATGGAGAGGTGAATTGGTATTCCCTCCATCTAGAACGAACATGAATACAAGTCAACAAGGGGCAGGAACATCATCATCCCATGGAAATCAAAGAGAGAAAAATAAAGAAAGACCCGAAGTAAGCTTCACTCATCCCGTAGGGAGAGATAGAACAACCACAGACACTAATAGAGCGGATAGACAAAGAGATCATGGAATACCAGGTGGTAGAGATGATTTTCCTCTACCTAGACCACGTGAACACGCAAGAATACTAAGACCCACTCAATTAGTAAAATCCATGAAAAATTATTTTGATGGGACAGGAGATCCCTATGACCACGTCGCAGAATTCAAGCAAGTACTAAGAGCCGAACAAGTTGAAGACATGTTCACGCAATACAACGCATTTGGACTAACGTTAAAGAATACAGCTTTAACTTGGTTCCAACCTTTGCAACAAAGGCAATTTAGAGACATCCATCACTTTTTAGAGTCATTCATCACTGAATTCTCTAAAAGTGGGGTTAGACATGACACGTCTTCGTTGATTCATAGCTTTAAACAGACCCCTCAGGAAACAGTTAGACTGGCAGGTCGAAGGTTTAGACAATACGTTGAACGATGTCCAATGCAAGAGCTACCCTCACAAGCCAAGCAAGTGTCATTGTTTCTAGATGGCTTGTTGAGCTCTAAACTACGCTCCTATGTGTACCTAAAAGAACCCAGAACGCTAGAGCAATGTGTAAGAATTTGTATAGACATTGAGGACAACTTAGGAGATGAGTTGGAACTCTCAAAGGTCTATAAGGATTCAGACTGTTCATCTCTAGCATCCACAAAATTGTCTAGCTCAATAGAAGACCTAGCAGAAAAAGTGGCACAGAAGCTAGGAGTTTCTAGTAAACCTAGGGTGCTAATGAACAAGCGTTGTTCCACCTGTGGTGGTGATCATATGGCAAATGTGTGTCCCAATGCACCACAACCACAAGCCAACCCTAGTGGCCAATATTGTACAATTGAGAGAAGATACACGAATCATACGGCTCAGGACTGCCCATACAACAAACAAACCGTGAGACAGAACTACCCGCAAGCATACCCGCAGCCAGGTAGGTATCAAGGCCATTTCAATGCTCAGCCTTATTACCATAGGCCTCCTCAGAACTACCCATACCAGGCTCAACAGAGACCTCAACCTGTCTTAGCTCAGCAGCCACCCCCACCAGTGAATGTCATCTCAGTCAAATACGCTGCTGCAGAAGAGAGCCTAAGTAGGGCCTTAATGCCTTCTTCACCTTTGATCACGGAAAGTGACCCGAATTCGAGCAGTTTTGACTCTACGCATGTAGATAGTCCACCCGCATATTACACAGAGTCACCAGAACATGTGGAGATATATCATTATGATAGTCCACCAGTGGAACCTAGTTGGGAGCCCGACTATGCTAATGTGATGTACACAAACCCAAATCCACGACCCCAAGTAAGACAACAGAGACCACAGGGCCCTAGAGGACCATGCTTTAGGTGCCAAGGAGATCATTTCATAAAGGATTGTCCACATCCCCCGATAGCAGGACAATCACAGTACTATAACATCCAAGGCTTTTGTGCTGATTGTGGCAAAGAGCGCATAATCAAAGATTGTCCTAAGAACCCTGTTAATGCTTCGAATGTGACACCGATCAACGTGATAGGTATTGTAGATAACACAGATGGATCCAACCCTACATACGTGCCTATCCAAGCTATCACAAGAGCCCAGGCGCTCTTACAGAACCAACAACTTAATCAGGAGAAAGTAGCTGGAAGTAGTGAAGTTGCAGAATCTAGCAGTAAAAAGACAAAATCTTGGAAAGATTCTAGAGAAAGAATTAAGAGAAAATGGAGTAAAAAGATAAGTGAGTTGGAAGGAAGTTTGAAGGAATCTAGAGCCAAAATCCAAGAATTGACTTCACAGGAATTGAATCAAGAGAATCCAGCTCAGAAATCAGGATTAGTTTTAGCGGAACCCATACCAGAAAATCTAGACATGATGTTTCGTGCATATCAGGCTAGATTAAAAGAGGGACCTCAGGTAGCTGAAATGAGCAAAAACTACCCTCGAGCTGATCTAGAAATTGAGAGAACTAAACTTTGCATGAAGATGGTAGAACTAGCACAAGCTTTGTTTGAAGCCTCTAGATATCTTAATTGGAATAACATGGCAAAACCGGAATTACACTTTCAAGGACTAATGGAGAGGCTAGAAGATTTGATTGACAGCAAAGAGAAAAAGGATCAGCCTAGGAACCCTATTGTCCCAGAGACACAGGAAAGGAATGCACCATCCCTGTCTCAAGTACCCAATACAGAAAGTCAAGACAATTTGTCTTCCATACATAAATATTCACATGAATTTTTGAGAGAAATCCAGGAAGAGAAATGGAGAAAAGAACAAGGAACCCATCCTCCTATTCAAGAAATAGATGACTTGCAGGAACAATTTCCCCAAGACATCCCCTCTATTTACGATGATGTAGAGGAAGAGCAACTGAGTAAACACATAGGCTTTGAATCTAATTCTTTACAAGAATTACCTCAGTTCACAGGACCTTGGGAAGCAAAGTCTATTAATATGAGAGCACCCACGATAATAGTGAGGAATGAAGAATCAGTAATCCCTAGAAATACGGAAGTGATCAAGAACACTAAAGTACAATGTAATCTCACTCTAGAGGAGCTGTTGAAGATAAAACCAGAATTGTGGGAACATGTAGCAAATCAATTCCCGGAGCTTGCTACTACTCCCTCACAAATAGGATCACAAAATAAGGTACCAGAGATACCCGTAGAAAAGATTGGGGATGTAAGCGAAGGAGAGGAAGGTAACACTATCTTCCAATAACCCATCAGGGCTACACCATGAAAGCCATCTTAGATTCAGGAGCCGGAGTAGCCATCGCTACCACCGCTTTATGGAAACGTTGGGGTAAGCCAGCATTAAGACCCACCAGGATGAAGCTACAAATGGCTGATGGACACATAGAAAAACCATTAGGCTTACTAGAAGGCATATCACTCACCACTTGTGGTCTAGAATTTGAGCATACTTTCGCCATTTGTGACTTTGCAAAAAATCATGCATATGAGATGATATTGGGACGACCATTCATGCGTCAGTTGCAAATTGTACAAGATTGGGGAACTAATTCTTTGTACTTGCAACATTTAGGAGTGACTACCAAAGTCAACCTTAAAGACTATTCACATAGAGATGTACCCCCAATACAATGGAACACCATCCATAAGACACCAGTAGAGACAGAATCCGTGCACTCATTAGAATCAGATCCTTCTTGGTTGCATGAGGATACTCATTTATGGATGTGTAAAGTGGCCAAACAAGAGGAAGAAAGATTAGAAGCAAGGACCTTAGGTGCAGAACAACATCCACGAACCCTTCAAGATCCAGCTTACGCACCTGTAGTATTCCCTGACGAAGAGTTTGAACCCCATGGTTGGGCAGAAATCCTAGCAACCATGGATGTAGCCATCAATGAAGAACAATGGACACCCCACTGTGACGAGGATGGCTATGATATTTCAGTTTTCACGATAGAGCCAATCATGTGCGATGCAATTTTAGAAGAGTGTGAACCTAACACTGATGCATTTGAGGATGAAAGTGATTCTGATTTAGAATCAATTATCATGGACCCACCCTTTGCATCAAAGGAAGAATATTTTTTCGAGGTAGAGACTCACACTCAGAGACACGAGGAAATTACGAATGAGGTGAGGTTAGCCACGGAAGTGACTAACAAGAGTGAAGGCAAGAAAAGAAAGAAGAAAGACACCATGTCAGAAAAAGAAGAATCTTTATTTGAAGTACCCGAGAACTTCAAGAAATATGAAATCGAAGATAGAAGAATCATGGTATGAATGCCTAATAGAAAAGCGAATCACGGACAAGTATATGATAACCGAGAGAAAACCAAGAAAGTAATAGTTGCCATAGAGGGAGAAGAAGAAAAATGTACATACATAGGGCATGATTTGACAAAGGAAGAAGAAGAAGAATTAGTTGCCCTATTGCGCGAATATAGAGATGTTTTTGCGTGGAGTTACAAAGATTTGAAAGGAGTAGATCCAGATATATGCTCTCATAGAATCCCTATGACTTCAGATGCAAAACCGACAAAACAGAAACCGTACACGTACAATGATAACTACGCTGCGAAGATTAAAGAGGAGATAGATCGCTTGATAGAAGCAGGATTCATTTACGAAATTGAGCATACCGAATGGGTATCCCCCATTGTGGTTGTGCCCAAGAAGAATGGCAAATTGCGTGTGTGTATTAACCTTAAAAAAGTTAATGCCGCCACGATTAGAGACAGTTATCCTCTTCCTATCACGGAACATCTATTGGAAAGAGTTGCGGGCAAGGAAGTTTACAGCTTTCTTGATGGATTTTCAGGCTATAATCAAGTAGCCATTGCTCCAGAAGATCAACACAAGACGGCATTTGCCACTGAATGGGGCATATTTGCATTTCGTGTGATGCCATTTGGCTTAACAAATGCACCTGCCACTTTCCAGCGACTCATGTGTCATGTTTTTAAGGAATTCTTACGCAAGAGTTTGGAAGTTTATGTCGATGACTTATGTGCATATTCAAATGTAAGATAGACGCATATCCCAGAGTTAAGGCAAATATTTGACAAATGTTGAGAATATCAGGTTTGTTTGAACCCAGAAAAATGCGTTTTCATGGTCAGACAAGGTAAAATTCTAGGACACATTGTGTCAAAAAATGGAATCTCTACGGATGAAGAAAAGGTGAAGGTAATTGCAGATTTACCTAGACCAACTAATGTGAAAGAGGTACAAGCATTTATGGGCCATTGCGATTATTATAGGAGATTCATACACATGTATGCAATCATAGCCAAGCCTTTGTACTCTCTTTTAACCAATTTCGAATGGACAAATGAATGTGAAAATTCATTCAAAGAACTTAAACTACGCTTGTGCTCAGCACATATATTGACAACCCCAGATTGGAGTAAGCCATTCCATGTACATGTGGATGCATCCAATTATGCCATAGGATGCGTGTTAGCACAACCCACGAATGAAGGTAATATAGATCTCCCCATAGCTTACGCGAGCAGACAATTGAACGCAGCAGAAAGAAATTACACCACAACGAAACGAGAAGGATTAGGGATGATCTACGCAGTGAAGAAGTTTAGGCACTATTTGTTGGCAAACAAATTCAAGTTCTTTACAGATCATCAAGCCCTATTGTACTTAGTCAACAAACCATGTAACACCGGACGATTGATACGGTGGTTTCTATTACTCATGGAGTATGATTTTGAAGTAGTAGTCAGGAAAGGAAAGACACATCTTAGAGCTGACCACCTTTCGAGATTAACCTCAGGAGAAGCTCCTCAAGGAATAGCGGATGAATTACCAGATGCATACTTGTTTAACCTTGAGATAGCACCAGATTGGGCTAAGCCTATAGTCCCTATTCTCACATATGGACCCAAGAATCCTAGGATAAAGATCAAAGAGGGAGAGATTACCAAGTCTCAGAGATACCAAATAATGGCAGGAAGCATATATAAACAGGATAATCAAAAGATTCTTGTGGGTTGTGTAGATGAATCAGAACATGCGAATTGGTTGCAATTAGCACACATAGGTGCATTAAAGCAACATCATCCAAAACATCGAACATTACAGACTCTGCATAGGCTAGGAGTATAATGGCCTACGATGGAAGCAGATGTCTACAAGTTGTGTAAAGAATGCCATGCTTGTTGTGAAAGACCACCAGTAGAGCATGCTACATTATATCACGTGTCTCTCACACCAGACTGGAGTGAATCGTTAGTGACATATTTGAGGACGAAGACATTCCCTCAAGGAATGACCTTAGCACGACAACGCAGTCTAGAGCAGGAAGCTCAAGACTATTCACTTATTGGCGATAATCTATACAAAAGAGGTCGAGATGGATATCTAAGACAATGTGTTCATGAGAGCGATTATCTGAGCATACTAGAGACTGCACACCAAGGTGTTGCAGGAGGTCATTTTGGACCCGATAGGATAATCAAAGCCATCCTCTTTGCAGGATTATGGTGGCCCACTCTTCACATGGATGCTCATACCTATGTCAAGAGATGTGATGTGTGCCAAAGAACTCAGTTTCCTACTCGCAGAGATGAAATGCCATTGAAACCCATGATGGGCGGACGTGCATTTTCAAAGTGGGGTATAGACTTTGTAGGACCCATTAACCCCCCTGCAAAAGGTACACATGCTGAATACATTATTGTTGCCACATATTATCTGACGAAATGGGTAGAGGCAAAAGCCACGAAAAAGAATGATGCACACACAACTGCAAAATTCTTATTTGAAAATGTCTTTACAAGATATGGATTGCCTATAGAGTTAGTGAGCGATCGAGGCACTCACTTTCTAAACCAAGTCATTGAATATTTGTTACAGGATTTTATGGTGATTCACAAGAAATCCGCACCATATCATCCTCAGGCCAATGGTCAGGCTAAAAGCACTAATAAGATCCTTTGTAACGTACTGACGAAACTCGTGAACAACAAACGTTCAGATTGGGACAAACAGTTACACCACGCTGTTTGGGCATATCGAGTGGCCTACAAGACCGTACTCAATGCAACTCCCTTTCAGATGGTTTTTGGTCAGAATGTTGTGCTTCCTTTGGACTTCTTGATACCGACCCTTAAGGTTGCACAAGAACATCAGTGGACCGGCCATGAATTATCAGCGAGAATAATGGACTTGGAACGATTAGGAGAAACCAGGCTCAAGGCAGCAGCAGGAATATATGCAGCGAAGAAGCGACAGAAAGCATATTTTGATGCACATGTGAAAGATAAAGGCCTAAAAGAAGGAGATTTAGTTCTAGTATATACGCTAAAGCAACACGCACGTAAGTTAGAAAAGCGAGGTTATGGACCTATGATCATTAACAGACTCTCAACAAGCGGAGCAGTACAATTAGCCACTTTAGAAGGAGATATAATGCCTAATTATATTAGTGGCTGTAGAGTCAAGCTATATCAGGAACCTCTTACTGAGGATATGCTTAGACGACTCACGTTGGCAAAGAAGCGCAAGGAGGAAGAAAATAGAATACGAGCGGAAGCTCAGGCAGAAGCAATAGAACGCATTAAACGCATGAAGTTAAGAAGACAAGGACTAGGGAGAGAACATTATAACCATCTGGAAACTACACCCAGATACCCCATGGCCATGTGTCAAGTAAAGTCAAACACTCATCCTAGTATAGTGGACAGGAGACCATTCATTACAGTCAGGCTAGAGCACGGCAACCCTTGCCAAGAGCTCAGGGCTTTAATTGACTCAGGTGCTGCGACTAGTGCGATTAGATGGTCCCACTATAAGGATTCAGGAATAGAAATGCGGCCAATTGAGGCATACCTCATAGGCCTAGGAGGCATGGAAACCCCTTGCATGGGTGAGGTGGACCTTCCTATCCTCATTAAGGATGTGACCATGACAGCGAAGCTACTAGTGTGCCATGATGACGACCTGATAGAACCCCTAATCCTTGGCCAAGATTGGCTATACGATCACTCAGTGGACCGAAATCTTAGACAAGGCTATATACAGATTGGTACCTTAGAACAGAAGCGAGTGATACCGCTTGACTTCCCTAATGGCATTCCGGCTGAGGTTTGTAACCCTAGACCCTATGAAACGCATGCGATGGAAGACCGGAAGATCTTGGGTCAGACCAGTCACGTTACGCCTACACCAACCCACGCGGGCTTGGCTATGGACAGTTGTCAATCAGAAGGACGACAGGAGATCTTCCCTGGGGCTTCCTGCAAACTAGAAGGGGCAGCTACCCAACCGCTAGGGCAGATGAACACAATCAGCGGTCAGGTGGGTTGCATCAGCGGCCAAATGAGCACAATACCCTGCGGTGCTCATCCTTCCAAACTTGCTGCGGACTGGCCTAGATTAAAGATAAAGAACGAATCACTTCCTAATGGGCAGGTCACGCAAGTGTTGGATCTCCCTTCTTTTCCAAAGCAGAGCGTCCAATGGACCTCTCAAACCCAACCACGAACGAGTCAACCCCAACAGAGGAACCCAGACCGACAACACCACCAAGCAAGGCAAAGAAAGCAGAAGTATCAACATCACGGAACAAGTGGCCCGAGACAAATATGGGTGCCAAAGGGACAACAACCACAGGCTATTGGCAACACTAGAGACGAGAACAGGACAAAGTTTCAACAAAAGCAGAGTCAGCATCCAAAGTCCCCTCGATCTTCTTCTACAATTACTCGACAGATTTGGATCGCCAAGAAATACCTTATCCATAGACCCACACCCATGCAGATTTGGGTACCCAAACAATGTATTATAGCCCAACCCTCTAGCCATGTAATATATACCCCTCAGAAATCTTTTCATCCTTCAATACCACCAAACCCGATACCACTTTTCGTCCCTCAGCAGAAACACACCACCCACTCAAAGACTCTTAGGAAATGGATACCGAAACGTATCCAGACGTCTTCTTGTACCATCGTATCTAACAATTCTCCCACCCCGTTTAAACTCCACCCTTGTACTAATTCACCTTCAACCAAACCTTGTATAAATTCATACACCCAAACCCCACGTCATGCATAATAAAAGCTCATCAAGAATTGCAGGCATAACCTGACCATGTAGGCGTCTAGAGACCTGCATTAGTTTTGCAAATAATCATTGCATCAATCACTTCACGACACTTGGCTACACGGGTTACACATCGGTTATGGAAAGGGATTGCGGTCTCACCTTAATGGGATCATAATTAATTTCCATGCTAATGTGTTAATCTTTTGTAGCAGATCTTTTCCATTAGCTCGTCAGTCATCATGCAAACCGAAGCAGGACCATCAGAAGCTGGCCCCAGTGCACCAATGGCCACTATTGGAGAATTACTCGTTGAATCTTATCCTACTATGCAACCACCAGAGTTTCAAGGTTTTCCAGGACCCATGCCAATCGATGATCCTCCTAGAGGATATACTGAGAAGATTCATCGTAATTCTCACTGGTTTCAAGGCCTAGCAGGACCATTAGCAGACGCTGATTTCATATTTGAGGCCAATTTGGCATTTGATCTTCGCACATGGACCAAGTACCAGTTCTTGTCAAGAGAATTTGAAGGACTACAGAATACACAAGATCTAACGCACGTTTGGGCACGAGCGGGATTTACAGAGTATTTTAGCGACCCTCTGCCTAAACCCGATTTTTACAGATGTTTTTACTTGGTAACCACCTTAACAGCTTCAGAAAACAAGGATCTACCTGGCACATTCATGTTACCATCCTTGGTAAATGATCCTCCATTCAGAAGGTTTTATTTGTCTAAAGATTTAATTCGCGCAGCTCTGAAAATACATGGAACACATACTCCGACGGAGAGAGAACGGCTAGTCCCAGAGCAGATGAAACGTGGTGACGTAACTAAGTGGGAGGATATTTCAGCCATAACCCCTGAGCTTTCCAAGCCATTACGGATATGCATGCAACACTTTGCTTTCCCAGCTCAGGATCATTTTACCATGCCTCACAAGAGAATCTGGTTTGGATTGTACTTAGCATGTACTGGACCGCAAACGGTTGATCTAGCCAGCTGGATAATTGATCAGCTCTATTTGGCACAACATAGGTGGGAGCGAAAGAAGGTAATCAATGGATGCTGCGCCCTCACCAGGATCATATATATGTGCTTGGCGTATGACTTACCAATTGAGCGTGCCATGACCAGTGAGGAACTGAAAGCATTTAAAGGCACCACTAGGAAGGCTAGAAAGTCTAGCAAAGGCAGAGCCGGAAAGTAGATGAGAGGTACTATCCCGTGCCTACAAGTCCCAGAATCACCCTCGCCACAACCATCTCCAGAGCAGTCACCAACAGCAGCCACTCCCACGGTACCCCCAATTCGTATACGGTTATCAAGACCAGTTACGCCGGAGGGCACCACCAGTACTGTTGCACCCCAAGCAGCCACAACCACAGAACCTATCACCACAGCAGCTGAACTTCCCACCACTATTGGTGCGGAAGCTTTCTCTTTTCCAATACCGCATTTAGAACCAGGACAAGCAGAGCCACTGGACCAAACTTTTGATTTTGAGATGCCCAATGCATTCTCCAATGAGTTCCAGTTTTCAGAAGGACAATTGTTTTCTCAAGAATTTGAAAGGCCTAGCTACCCTACCACACCCAGGGATCAGCCACAAGGACAGATTGTGTCTAGCTCTGATGACGAAAGAACAGCAACCGATGACGACGAAGCTAGCCAGGGAACACAGGAATCCCAAGAGCATGAACAGACAGATGGCCAAGGCCAACAAGCAGACACACATGGTGATACAAGTACCCATGAGGATGAAACTTACGAAGCAGCAGCTTACACACTAGCTATCAAGAAGCTGTATAGAACTATGGAAAAAGTTTGGGCACGCAAAAAACTGACGGAGGAAGAGAGTCAAACAATAATAGAACAAGAACTTGTCACAGGCGGATTCGAAGATGCATACATCAAAGGATTCGGAGAGTTAGTCAAATCAGTAGGCTCCAACGAAGCCCTCAGGTACTTGCAACGAAAGCCACTACCACAGTTTGACCCCCGCAGAGTACGACTACTTTCAAAGCCCGGCGAATACATTCGTGTACCAACAGGAGCACAGTCTTCAGAACAAGCCAGGGAGGCACGCCTCGTCCCCGAAAGTTCGTTGGCAGTAGAAACCATCCTTATAGATTCCCCACCCCGCGCTACAACTGTACATACCTCAGTAGTCACTGAAGTACCGACCACCCCAACCGCTCCTCCATCACCACCCATCCCTCCAGCCTCCCCTATTCACCCTCCTTCCCCCCGACTATCATCTTCTATCCCTGGTGGCGAAGCAGAAATCGTCTTTACGACCACTAACCCCACAATTCCCGCACCCATTAGCCCTAGTCTACCCCCTCCCACACCCACCTTTCTATCCAACCCATTCCTCCATCCATCTTTTCCATCTTTCCCCACAACTCCAAGACCCCTTTTCCCATTCCCACCACCATTAACCTTCTCCCCAGTCTCACCTCCCTGACCCACTCTAACCCCTCTTTCCCCTTTCCACCAAGCTGCTCCAGCCAGCCCCCCTGTAAATTACCCCTCAACCTTTGTAAATCCCGTATTTACACCAGCACGAGCACCCACGATCACACCCATATTCACGGTCACCGCACTAGATACGTCCACTGACATGGACATCTCACCACCCACAGCACCATCACTCACTTCACTCACGGCACAAACATTTTTAAGCACATCACAATTTTCAACAATCACTACATCATCCACCTTCCCATCCCCATTCCCCATTCCCGTTGCATCTACACCAACTGCATCTTCATTTAGCACCCCATTAATACTATCACCCACTGTAGATAATGCATTCCGACAGATGTTCATGTGTATGACGCAAGTAAGAGATGAGTTCACATCTCTTGGTGATAATTATCAGCAGCTGCAGAGGACAACCAATGACTTACAGTCGCAGCTTAATTTATTGTCTATTGAGAATGCCTCTCTGAACACCCGCTACCAGGAATTACGCGAGGCTTATCACAAATTGGAACTACAAAGCGAAGAAAAGACCAAGGAAGCAACTGCTGACCTGGATAACTTATTAAGAGCCCAGACAGTCCGCAATGCAACGCTAACACGAAACATGGGCTTACTACGAATACACCTAGCAGCCGCCAAGGAAGAAAACCAGCGCTTACAGGATCAGAACCGAGAAAACTTAGAAGCAGCGCTCGACCACCCAGACCAACCGCCCAGTCCTAGCAGGTTCAAAGCCATTCCTTCAGACTCGATGAGGATGCTGCTAGACGATCATGTAAGATTACTAGATGAATACGACCGCATGAACGAGGAGTTACAGAAACTCAAAGAAGATCACAAATTACTCCAGTTACGAGAACCGGCACACCAAGACATACCAGCACCTGTGGACCCCTCTCCTGACCTCCTAGAGGAACTCAACTCATTACGGGCCCAGGTATCGACCCTTGAATCAAGGATTGCAGTATATGAAGCGCCACCAAGGCCAGATTCCCCACCTGAGCTTCCAGCTGAGGAAGAAATGGTCACCATCCCGGTGGAGGAAACATTTGAAGAAGCGTACGAGCCACAACCCATCCCAGGCGGACGTGTCACGGCCGAAGGTCAGATGACGTACGAACTTCCGACCCCCGCATGGATGAAGACTATTGAGGAACTTGGAACAACGCACTCAGCTAGAGTAGAGGCACAATTACATGCCATGGCGATGATAGAAGAAAGAATTTTACAGTCTCCATTCTTTGCTCATTTGGCCCCGCGACGATACATATCTGGGCATGAGCTACAGTATAAACTGTATTTTATGTTAATGGCTGAATACTAGTTAGCCATTGAGAAAGAGACAGGTAAGAAACCATCGCATGCAACTCAATTTGAGGCGGCTGATTTGCCACTAGATGCACAGAAAGGAAGGATCTATCAACCAGAGTGGCGAAAAGATTTACTACAGCAGTATCCAGAGATGATGAGTACATGGGTAAAGGCACCTTTGCATTTGAAGTACAATCCGTGTTGGGGACCAGTGCCACGATGCCGCTCCTGGACTGCCTTTGCTATTAAGGTACAAAACAATAAGCAGTGCCAAGACTGGTTGAATTACCCCTATTTTAAGCCACCCATTGAGTTACCAACTGTTGGCTACATGATGGCTACAATTCGCCACTGGCTCCCTAGATTAAAGCATATGGATGATATAGCGGCGCAGATGACTGTCAAAATCTTTGACATGATGCAAACGATTTTTAAAGTCTTCCGACGCGTCAAGGCACCCCATGTCAACACCCCGGGCTTTGAGCATGGCAATTTTGATCTGGTATATGATATGAGTACAACGCCATCGCTACGGGTGTGTTATGCCTGGCACTGCAGAATAAAGTACCTACCGGCGTGCTACAAGCAGACATTCGAAGAGATGTTCACAACCGGCTTCTGGGAATACCATTCAGAGGTATTCATAAGCAGGCCTACACATTTATTACAATTATTTGCATGTGAATGAATGGTCTATTCCACACACTATCAACTCCCGCCACCGGAAGAACCGCAACCAATCGACTGGGAGAAACTCGAGGCCGACCTGGCCCGAGGTATTCGTATCTCCGAGCACACCCTCGCTCAAGACCTCCTACATAACTATATCCGGCAGACCTCACAGCAAGGTTCTGTCAGGGACGACAGAAGCGAGAGGGAGGGGGGTGTTGGAAGCAGCCAGAGGCACAGACGACACAGAAGCATGTAACGACGGAGCAGGGAGCCAGTCGAATCGTTTTTCAAAGAATTATGTTTTCAAACACTTTCCAAAAACCTCCAATAGTGATTTTTATCACTATTGTAACATATGTAACATAGAAAACCCCATTTTGTAATCCATAACTCCATTTTGTGCAAGCCGAGGAGTCCTCGAGCTTGAGGAGCTTAGGTAGAACAAGCGTATCAATTTTCGTTATTTTTAGACATCGTTTACCCTTCCAAATAGCATCTAGGACCTAATTTTTAACTATGCCGGTCACTAAATGTGAAACCGGTCAAAACTAGTCTAGAAACTATAAAAAGAGCTAGAGAGCTCATTTTTGAGGTTAGCTTGTTGAGGTTAGAGTTCTTTTGAGCTTGTAATAGTGTTCTTGAGTAATAGAGCTAATTTCCCACCTTCCATTGTGTCTTGCTTGTCTCTTCATTGTGTGTGTGTATGTGTGTGTGCATCTTGGTGCTTCTCACCTTCACTCTCACATCATCTCACATTCACGATCTTCATATCACTCCTATCTCTTCCGCGGATTGACAATTAAGGAGGTGAAGCTTCTTAACGTGGTTCTCACCATTGTGCTAGAGCAACACCGGTCCATTCATACTGTTGGGCCACTTTCAATGTCGGGACTAAAAAATCAATTGGCCAAATTGCGTTCTGCCCATATACTAAATTAAAAGGGGTAGTTCCAATGGCGGTCTTGTAAGCGACTCGGAAGGCCCAAATCACATGATGCAATTGTTTGTCCCAGTCACACCTTCCATTATTGACAATATTTGTCAATATGGTGCATAACACTTTGTTGGAACTTTCTGCTTGACCATTGGCTTGGGGGTGGTATGGGGCTGATTTTTTATGGATCACTAAAAATTCATTCATTAATGATTCTATTACTTCATTAAGGAAGTGCATTCCCCGGTCACTCACAATTTCGATTGGTAATCCAAAACGGGTGAGTATATGCTCAAAAAGGAACTTAGCCGTAGTTTGAGCATCATTCCTTCTAGTGGCCTTTGCTTCTACCCATTTGGTTAAGTAATCTGTGGCTACTATGATGTACTCGGCATGTGATCCTTTGGTTGGTGGGTTGATGGGTCCTATGAAGTCAATCCCCCATTTCGAGAATGCTCTCGCACAAACCATAGGTCTCAACGGCATGTCATCTCTCCGAATTGGATATTTAGCTCTCTGGCATGTATCGCAACTTGTTTCTGCATCCATATGTAGAGTTGGCCACCATAAGCCGGCGAAGAGTATCATTTTGACAGTTCTCTCAGCTGAAAAATGACCTCCCGCAGCACCTGCATGTGCCATCTCTAATATGGGTAGATATTCTCCTTCATGCACACATAATCGTAATTGGTTATCTTTTCCTCTCCTAAACAATTGTTTTCCCATAAGTACATAATCCTTGCTCATTTCTTCTAGGGATCGTCTTCTAGTTAAGATTATTCCTTCCTCATGCTCTCTGCTCTTTAGGAATTTAACCAATGTTTTACTCCAATTGGGTGCTATGGTTGAGAAAGGTATAGACATATGATCCTCTGGGATTGTCTCTTGGCATTCTGCACAATTACTTTGATAATCATGGACATCCTTGGGTATGTCAGGCCAGTACACTCCTAACCTTTCTAATTCTCGGACGGTTCCATGAATCCCTTGATGTGCTCCTTTTGTTCACATGTGCTTGTTCCATTAGCTTCTTTTGTTCATCTTCCTTGACACATCTTAGCAATACTCCATTGAGTTCCTTATAATACACTCTCAGCAATAATGTGCAGATTTCTCGATTGGAGAATTTCCTTTTTTCTATCCTTATTGATTGAGTGTTGTGGGCCATGGGTGAGTACAGGAATTAGTTTCTCTGCCCAATTTGGACAAACTTCCAGATTAAACAAATAATGTCTGGCAGATCATCGAGTACTCCGCTTGGTGGTTCTCCGTGGGTTAACCTAGAAAGGTGGTCTGCTCTTACATGCATATTTCCTTTTTTTACTACCACTTCAAAGTCGAACTCCATTAATAGTAAGAACCATCTTACCAATCTTCCCGTGTTGCAAGGCTTATTGACGAGGTACAAAAGAGCCTGATGGTCTATGAAAAACTTGAATTTGTTGGCTAAGAGATAGTGTCTAAATTTCTTCACTGCATAGACCATTCCTAATCCTTCTCGCTCGGTAGTGGTATAATTCCTTTCAGCTACTTGGTTGTATACGAAGAATCCATCTAAAAAGCTATAGACTTCCTTTCCTGCTACTCTTTCCAAGAGATGGTCCGTAATGGGTAATGGGTAGCTATCACGTATGGTGGCTGCATTGACTTTCTTCAAGTTAATGCATACCCTCAATTTTCCATTTTTCTTAGGCACAACTACTAATGGCGATACCCACTCGGTGTGTTCTATCTCGTATATGGATCCTGCAACTAGTAGCTTGTCTATTTTGTCCTTAATTTTAGCTGCATAAACCTCATTATACGTATATGGGCGTTGTTTTGATGGTTTTGCATCTGTCGTCATTGGTATCCTATGAGAACAAATCGAAGGCTCCACTCCCTTGAGATCCTTATATGTCCATGCGAACACGTCTCGATATTCTTGGATCAATTGTATGAGTTCTTCCTCCTCTTCGATTGATACATCTTTGCCTATGTATGTGCATCACTCTTCTCTGTCTTCCACTGTTACTACAATCTTTTTTGTTTCTTCCTTGTTGTCGTATGCTTCTCCGTCTCTAGCCTCTCGTTTAGGCATTTGAATGACTACCTTTCTCTCTTCTACTTCATATCTTTTGAAATGTTCAGGAACTTCAAAAAGATCTGGGTCCGGTTCTGTCTTACTCATGTCTTCCGCTTGCTTTTGTACCATGGGAGTAGCTTCGATTGCTAAGATCTTTGTTGGCTCTTGTCCCTCTTTACTTTGAATGGTGTCTAGATAACTCTCTTCGAAGTCGAATTTTGGTTCCATTTCTATACTCTCATATTCATCTTTCCATTCTTTTTCCAAGATTTCCCCTTCATCTACTTCTTGAAGGACAACCATGTAAAGATTTACATCATAACCTTCCTCATCTATGCACTCGTTCATCGTCAAGTCTTCCTCATTCACGCACACATCTAAGGTTGCTAGAATTTCCATCCATCCATACGGCTCAAAAGTCTCATCCAGAAAGATTTGAGGCATGTACCTTGGGTCCTCTACATTTCGGTAGTTAGGATGTCCTATTGGCCATATCTGTCTTTTGTCATCTTCTTTCTTGGCTTCCTTACACATCCATAACTGAGCGTCCTCGTGTATTGATCACTTGATCCGGCACTATGAATAGATCCTCCTTGTGTATGGGATTCCATTGTAGTGGAGGGACATCTCGATAGGCAAATGTGTGTAAGTTTATCTTGGTGGTGTTTCCTTGATGTTGCAGGTACAATGAATCTCTTCCCCAATCTTGCACTACCCACATTTGCCTCATGAAGGGTCGCCCTAGTATCATTTCGTAGTTGTTAGCTTTTTCGAACTTACAAATGGCTAATGTGTGTTCAAATTCTACTCCATAGGTGGTTAATTTGATTCTTTCCAATATTCATAAGGGTTTCTCCACATGACCGTCTGCTAATTGGAGCTTCATGCGTGTGGGTCGTAAGGCAGGTTTTCCCCATTTCTCCCAAATCTCCTTGGTGGCGATTCCTACCCCGGCTCCCGTGTCTAGTATAGCCTTGGTCATGTACCCATTGTAAGTGACAGGTAGACAGGTATTACCTTCGTCTCCTTCACTAAACTCTCCCACTTTATCAACTGGGATTTGTATTTAGAAGTGTTTTCTTTTCCCTTTCCTTCCTTTTTTTCCTTCTCTGGCTCTAATTCTAATTGGCTCGCTAATTGTCTCCATAATTGTGGCTTAAGTTGAAGTAACTCTTCCACAATCAATCTGCATTGTACTTTTGTTTTCTTTAGTTCCATTAGATTGTGTGAACTCTTTTCTGAGTTTCCTTTTCCTTTTCCATGTACTGTGGGTGCTCGTATTATTATAGACTCCTTTTCATATTCTCCCATGTAATTAGGCAATGTTGAAACACTCAGGGTTTCCTCTATATTTCTATTGAGTCTTGATACTTCCTCATATATTTCCTCTAGGTTGGGATTTGGTTGATAAACTTCCACATCTATTTCGTCAAAGGGAGGCTTCGATACTCCACTTTTCTTCCATTGCTCTTCTCGGAGTCTATTCCATAATTCCTTCGGCCATTCTGCCTCTAAGTCCGATACTTTTGACATAGGTTCATCTTGTGTTTTCATTCGTTCACCTTTGTCATCCTTCCTTCTCAGAGTCTATTCCGTAATTCCTTTGGCCATTCTGCCTCTAAGTCCGGTACTATTGACACAGGTTCATCTTGTGTTTTCATTCGTTCACCTTTGTCATCCTTCCTTCTAAGTTCTTTACCTTTGGATTTGACACATTCCTCGTATTGATCATCTGCTATCCTTGTCTCGGGTAGAGCTGGGATATCCTTTTATAGGGTTGCTTGTGCCACCTCTATAAGCTTTCTACATATCGCTAGACTTTCTTTTTCTAATTCCCCTTGTGGGTAAAGTTTTTCGTGTTGCTCTATATTTGGGCCCATCTTAATTCTAGCTTCGTAATCTTTCAACCACATGTCTAAGTCGTCTGGTTTTGGCTCAGCTAGAATTGATCCTGGTTTCTCTACCTCTTGGATAAGCGGTGGCACAGGAATCTCCTCCCGGATCCTTTGTTCTTTATGCTCATTCTTGTTTCTGGCCTGTTTTTTATTGTCTTGACTCTTATTTCTTGCCCATTTATCTTTGAGTTTTTCTCTTCTTTCCTTCCATTTTTGTGCTTTTGTGTTTTGGTACTCTCACGCGGGTCCTCAGAATCCTCAACTACCTTCACTTTAGGGCTTATTGTTTTATCGCTCTCTTGTTTCTGTTCTGGTTGTTTCCCTTTTTGTTGCCTTGTCTGAGCTCTACTAATGGCTTTTAATGGCACAGTAAATTCCTTATCACTTCCAGATCCTTCTATTACTTCAATTACATTGATTGGTGCAGTATCTTGGACTTTGGTTGGATTCTTAGGACTGGGTGTACTCTTGAGGTCCTCGGCTAGGTTATCTTCTAAATCAATGCACTCTTGAAGACACTCACTCAGAGTTTGTAACCTCTTCACGTACACTAGCATTCTTAGGGTTCTGTTTGAGAGTCCACCCAAAAACAATGAAATCATTTTTTGTTGAGTGGTTCTCTCAGCAACTGGGCATCTATCCACATACTGATTGAATATCCTGGCCGCTATTTTCACTGTTTCATTAGGGTTTTGTTTAAAACTATGAATTAAAGATGCAAAATTGTGTTTAATCCCTCTCTTCGTGAATTCCCCAATTAATTCTTGAAAAAATTGCTCCATGTTTCCAAATTGAGTAGGATCTAACGGCTAGAACCAGGTTAGGGTTGTTCCTGTCAAGGTGAGTCCAAAAGACTCATACTGCACAAAGAAGTCGTCTACTTGTTCCGCCCTTAGTACTTGTTTAAATTCAGCAATGTGATCGTAGGGTTCTCCCAATCCGTCATAATGATTTCTTATGCACTTGGCCACTTGGATAGGTCTCAGTCTTCTCATTGGTTCTGGTGGTCTAGGCATTACAGGAAAGACCAGAACAGCTGGTCTAACTGGAGGTATTCCAGGCTGTCCTCCTACAGGTGGTCGCGGTCTTACTGGTGGTCGGTACCGATTCCCTACTCTTGGGTGGGTCTGATGGTGTGTTTGCACACCTGGAGTCGCAAATTGTACATGAGTACGGTTTGGAATACTCCGTTGGCTAGTTTGTCCTGACGTGGTGTGTTCTGTCTCTTGTTGATTTCCAAAGGGGTTCTACGAAGTAGTTGCCTGATCTCTCTGAGGGAATACAGGCACACCCATGTATTTCAGCCAAGCCCTATCTAAGGCATCAACCGGCCAACATCTCCTCTGATTTTTGTCCAAGTATATGATTCTAGTTTCATCTTCTGGATCCTTCAGCTCATAAAATGTCATAGGGTTTTCTTCTCTCCCTGGAGCGGGTAAGTCTGTTTGAAGCAATAAGTCTGATCCATGGATCATATAGACTTCCAATAGGTAGTCGTCTTGAGGTATCAAGTCTCCTCTCAAGACTCGTGTTACTTGGGATCTTCCTCTAGGAGTAGTCACTAGCTCCTCAGGGTTTGGTCTTCCTGAGTTTTCTGGTTCCACTAAATCTCCCCTTTCATTGATCAACTCCGGAAATTCGGTCACTATGTAGATGTGACCCATTTTGTCTATGTATGCTCCTCCTTCATACTTGACAACAGGTCTAGGCACAATTGTGGCATCCATAGAGGTTACCATCCTAGCCACAGATCTGTTTAAGCCATCCAGGTAGATGGGAATCTCCTAGGCATTAGTAGACACATACTATAAGGAGGTACGGTATTCTCCTTCTACTATGGTCATGAAGTTTCCACTTGGAGCTGGACCATGCATATCTTCCGAAGCCATGGGTATTTCCTCCCCCGAGTCACTAGAGGTATCTGAATAGAGAGAGTGGTGACTAACCTGGGCAACACTTCCCACAGAAGATATGACACTTCTTCGACTAGTTAGCACTCTCCCTAACCTCAGGTTCATTCACCCTCCTAAGACTCTCTAAGTCTCTAAAACTCTCCTTGAGTGGCTCTTCCAATGCCTCAAGTTTGCCCTATAAAATGTTACAAAATTCAAGAGGATACCACTTCTAGGCAATATTGCACCAGGTGATACTGCTCTGGACGATACCTAGCTGGCCGCGATACGATACCTGAAATCTACACGATACAATACTTGTAGTGTAGACGATACGATACTGCTATATGTCGCGATACGATACGAGCTATCCTGTCGATACGATACCTTCAGAATAGACGATACGATACCTGGGATTCTCACGATATGGTATCAGACTACCAGACGATACCAGACACTCCGCTGATACGATACTAGATTATAAGCCGATACGATACCAACTTGGTATCGTGATACAACTCCAGACACTGAGACGATACGATACCAAGACAAGTGGCGATACGATACCACCAACTTACACGATACGATACTAGTATGATATCGCGATACTAAACTAGGAAGTGAGCGATACGATACTTCAGAGGTTGACGATACGATACCTGGATCAGGGGCGATACGATACCAAGGTCCTTGTGATACGATACTTGAGAACCGAGACGATACGATACTGAAAATGGTATCGCGATACGAAACTGGCAGGTGGACGATACGATACCACAATAGGTAACGATACGATACCACTGGGATAAAGTGTGATCACGATACCAACTTGGCGACACGATACCAAAGTGGTATCACGATACCAAGACGGGTAATCAGCGATACGATACTTCGGTGAGTATCGCGATACAAGGGAATTTTTGGTATCGCGATACCAAAAACTCAACCGATCGGGATACTCAAGCCAAAATATCTCAAAAATAAAAATTTTTTGCAACCCCTTGTCCTTCTCTCACCCCTCTTCACTCCCAACACACTATCTCTTTCAAGAAAGCTCAAACAACCAACTGTTTTCCCCCCAGCGATACCGAATACGCACTCAAACACGTGTTGGTGCACTTTTAGTGTGTTTTTGACAAGGAATTCTGGTTGAAACTTACCTTTGAGGTGGCCTGATTGCAAACTGAGATCAATATCTACCCTTGTCAGCCTGTAGCGCGCGATACCACTCTCATGATACCGGTCGCTGCTCGCACACGATACTAGAACACAGGAAGGTATCAAATGAGTCAAATTTTTTGGTTTTTATACCTTTTGTGATAGAAACTGAACATTACTAATTTTGGCAAATTTTTGGGATTTTTTGGTGATCTTGGCCTACTCTTACTTCACTTCTCTTCTCCTCTCCTCTCCTTCTAACCTAACCCTACTTCTCTTCCTACTAGCCCTAAACCTAAAAAGTCATTACACACACCTCCGGGATGTGAAGTAACAAGTGTTGAAGTGATTGACTACTTGCCACGGAACGAGTTCACTTCTACAAGTAAGATTCCATCACTCTTGATCTATAACCATCACGAAGGCAGTTTGGCTCAGTGTTCCCCGGCAACGGTGCCAAAAACGTGTGTACCTAAGTCAAGAAGACTCAAGGACTTGTGCCGAAGAGACTAAACCTCATTTGCAACACAAGTGCGTATAGTGGGAAATTAACACACATTTAAATGTCAATCCGATCGAATGACCTAACCAAGTGTATGAAGACATGTGCACACATGATGGAAAATGAAGTGGTTCAGCTGATATGTGTGAGAAAAGACTAAACCACCACTCAATCTCATTGAAAGCCTGAAAGTGTCTGCCGCGATACCTCTTACAACAGTTTTTAGTAAATCAAGGACTTCTCCCAGCTCTGAACTCAATATATAGTCAATAGGGTACTCATTTCGAAGCTCTCGACAAGACGCATCTATGGAAGTGGTTTCATTCGATTCTGACAACCCTGCTTCAAGTTATGGCCAAAATAGTGAATGGCGAGAAATACCCACACTTACGCCATAACTCATACAAGCTCACACACACACACTGCAATAGCTCAAAAATAGTGGGGAGGGGTAGACAACAATCCTACACACACATTCCAAGCATTACACACACATACAAGATCAAAGAGAAGATACAAATCTGCAAGAAAGAGGCAAATTCGAAATTCAGAAGAGCTCCTTCTTCACAATGGTAAAAAGTCTCTACAAAGAGTCACAAAGTGACTTATATACATGTGCCCTAAATTTGGTCCTTTCACACAAGAGACAGACACTTTATTACTAAAAAGTGAAATTCCTACTAATTTACAAAGGGTATTTTACAACAAGTTGGGATTATGCAACTAGAGGACTCCTCTAGTGCATTTACAATGCTTGAGTCTTCATGTGCTTGATCTTCAGAATAATTGTTGAAGTTGTGTCCACCTCTGGCTCTATTGCTGCCATATCCATCTCTTCCACTTCCTGCCTGGGTCTTCCCGAGTGCCTCTTCCACATTGGTTGGTTCCTTTGCTTGTTCTTGAATAAGATCAACCATCAAGGATGTGTTTACAATATGGGTGCTTGCTCATCTCTGTTCCTCTATTATTTGTGATCACCTCCATCCATCTGCAACTTGTACATTGACTATCGGATGGGGTTTTCAGAATCATAGAGCTGCCTCACCCAATGTGGTAATGGCTTTTCCACTTGGGTGTAAATAGGTTTGTGACTTTTAGACTCATCATCTGAAGATGATGCTTCCTTCTCTTATGTAGAAGGGATAGCTCTTGGGCCAAGTTCATAGTGGATTGGCCCTTTGCCTGATGATAAAGTGGAAGCTCTCCTTTCCTCCTCCACTGCATGTGGCTACTCCTTAAACACCACATTGCGACTTGCCATGATCTTCTTAACCTCAGGGTCGCAAATCTTATAAGCCTTCTTATCTTCATTGTACCTGTAAGCCGCCGGATTGGCAATTGTAAAGTCTGACTCTTTTCATATTCCACACGAACCAAAAGGTCGTTGCGATGATGTTGTAATCTTATTATAAATGAATGAAAAGAGACGCTTCGGGTGACGACCAGAGGAGTCGCCAGACTATCTATCTGGTTGATGTAGTCTGTGTAGTTTCCGTGGTGTGTTCGAGAACTCTGAGTTATTTTGTATCTTTCTGTTTTGTTTGATTATCTGTATCTGTGTGTTACATATTGTGTTACGGTAATTACATTAAGCAAAGTATTGAATCGTTGTTTCTGTAAGTGGTTTTCTGTAAGTCTGCGTTACAGTAGCATTCACTTTGTAGGTTGGTTACTGAGAAGTTTTAATCTATGTATGAGTCGATACTCTGTGAGTGAGCGAATCAGAATAGTAAGTCTGTAGGGAACAATTCTGAGTGTTTTCTGTTAGTAAGTCTGTTAGCAGAGTTGATGAACAAACTGTTATGTGAATGAGTGAATTAAGCGAGTTGATTTGGGAAAATCAAGTATAGGGCCTCTATCTAATAGACCCCTTCCACTCCCAAGAACCCGAATAGATGTTTAAACGTTCTTCTGACGGCAAGCAACGTTTAACACTGGTGCCGTCTATGGGTTACTCGTTCCGGTGAGACGTACCCGAAGTATAGGAGAAACCAACAGTCTTGGGTGATACCTAATTTGCTAAGGATGCCCCCAGGAGCTAGAAACGCAGATAAGTTTAACCCAGTTGTGAAGGAAGCGAAGAACGTTAGTAGTGATTCCGATAGCATTCCGGTGGAACGTACTATAATTTCGGCAGATTCCGGTGCAATTTCAGCACAGTCTGTCGAAGATATAGTAACTCCAGAATCTACCAGGACATAGTATGCAATTAACTTAACACCATCTGGTCAAGATTCGAATTTGTCTGAGGATAGAAGCGTGTTGGCCAAAGAAATCAGTGAAGGTGAAAAACTACCTTGTTTTGGTGAAATTTCGACAAATTCCGGTGATATTTCGGTCCCAGTTACAGAGAGTTCACAGTCTCCCAGTGATAGTTTACCATTTCCTGGTGAATCTTCATTCCGGTCACCACTATTCAGAGTAAGCTTCCCTACATTTGATATCAAGGAGGAAGGTAGCTTATTCGAAGCTGAAATCCGAAAGAGATTGAACGATATTATCAAGCCAAAGAGTGCACAGGCACTACAAGGAATACGGGCGTGTAGCGACGGTTAACGCGACAGAATTTCGTCGCTGTAAAATTGCAACTTGCGTCGGAAATACCGTCGAGCGCGGACCGTCGATTATACGACGCAAAAAACGACGGTATTTGCGACGGTATATGTCTAACGTCGCATAAACGACGCTTGTTAATGGCGTCGCTTAAGCGACGCTCTTTAGCGTCGCTTATGCGACGCTAAAAAGCGTCGCTTATGCGACGGTTTATAAGCGACGGTCTATTGCATCGCTTATACGACGACGCGTTGCATCGCTTATGCGACGATCTGTTGACGGACAAAAATTAAAACGTTGGAGGCTCTGCAATCGGCATTTTCACGCATCCGATCGAAGAGCTCTCCAACGTTCGCAATTGCGCTGCGCTTACGAACTGAAGCAAGTATATGCAGAATTGTTGTTTTGCTTAAGCTCTCTGTTATTGTCTCCCTCTGTCTTTGTTTCTCTCTTTCTACATCTTTGTCTCTTTGAATTTTCTCTCTCTCTCTCTAGATCTCTCTCTAGATCTCACTCTCTCTCTCTAGATATCTCTCTCTCTCTAGATCTCTCTCTCTCTCTCTCTCTCTCTAGATCTCCCTCTCTCTCTCTCTCTCTCTCTCTCTCTCTCTCTCTCTCTCTCTCTCTCCTCTCTTTCTCTTCTCTCTTTTTATTGCAGGTTATTCAAGAAGCTAACCAAGCAAAAACTATGGATCACAATTGTAAGTACAATTTCTATTATTTGTAGATCATTTGAATTGTGTTATTTTCATTACATACCATACTCACACTTATTGATATGCACTCATACACTTATACATGACGAAGAAGCACACACACATGCATATACCTACATATACACATATACATGCACATACACACACATACACATAGAGTTATACATATACACACACATACACAAGAACATGCACATATTGATACATACATATACACTTATACATGCACATGCATATACATACATATATGCACACATACACATGCACATATACACATATACATGCACATACACACACATACACATAGAGTTATACATATACATGCATATACATATACACACATACACATGCACATGCACATACTCATACACACATATGCACTTATACATGCACATGCACATACATACATATACACACACATACACATGCACATACATACATATACACACACATACACATGCACATACATACATATACACACACATATATACACTTAGGTACACACATATGAATGAATTATATAATTAAAGTATTAAAACACATGCTTAATATAAACAATAATAAAAATCAATAGAACAAAACTCTTCATTACTTAATACCATACACACAATTCAAAACATGACTGAAATGAAAAATATATAGATAAATATATGTATATATCAATGTAAATACATAATCCAATGTCATAATCAACGTCTAAAATCCTAATCATCGTCATCATGATCATCATCATCATCAGCAATATCATGATCAGATGGATCTTCCTCATCCTCATCCTCATGATCACCCTGTGACGATCGAGATCGTCCCTCCTGTGTCTGTCTCTCCACCTCATCCATATTTGTCTCCCCATAATACTCCTGTATTACATATAACAAACATAAATCAATAAAATAATTAAAACATTCATAACAACAAAATAATTATATAAAATTTAAAAATACTCACAAAGGCATCAGGATGATCTTGTATATACTCGCTCAAACGCCGATATCCAAAATGTGTAGCATACTCGATCTCGTGTTTCGTAGGATATCGGCCATAATCCTTTCGCTGCAATGAAACAAATAAAAAACATTAGTTGCTTGCATTTTAACTAAAATAAAAAATATACTCACAATAACACATATACTTACAAACGTAGCTACAAAACCATTATGGCCCATTTGGCCTAAGTGCGATGTGTGGCCCGACTCCACTCTCTTCCTTGCAGCAGCCTGTTTATTCAAGGAAAAAAATACATAAATTAAATTAAAAAATTACTAAAATATCTAAAAATTATAAATATAAACTATTAATTTGTGTACCTTCTGCTGAGGAAATGACTCCTGAAGACGTAGCTGTCTACGAAAAAACTGCCACGACTCAGGTGGTATGTTAGCTCGCCTCTTATTTTTTTCGACCATACAATATCTCCTGTTAATTTAATCTCAAACAGAAAAAAAAGTCAGAATACATACACATTTATACACACATATACACATACACATACACATACACATACCCACATACACATATACATGCAAACATATACGCATGCATATATGTATATATATACACATATACATACATATAACATAAACACACATATACATATCCACATATATACGTACACACACATGCATGCATATACACATTCATACAAAATACATGCATTTATCCCACAATACAATATCTCCTGTTAATTTAATCTCAAACAGAAAAAAAAGTCAGAATACATACACATTTATACACACATATACACATACACATACACATACACATACCCACATACACATATACATGCAAACATATACGCATGCATATATGTATATATATACACATATACATACATATAACATAAACACACATATACATATCCACATATATACGTACACACACATGCATGCATATACACATTCATACAAAATACATGCATTTATCCCACAATAATATGTGTTGTGTATATGTGAATATGTGTGTATGTATAAATGTGTATATGTGAATATGTGTGTATGTGTAAATATGTATATGTGAATTTTTTATTTATGTAGATAATCAAATTATTAATATCAAATACCATTATTTGTAGATTCTGATCAATCAGATGGAACTCCACCACCGTCTCCTCATCGTGCAACGACTTTATACTGTTAAGTATATGAAATATTTAATTTTAACTATATTTGATGGATACATAACTTATATATTTTTTTTATGTTTCTTATGATGTGCAGATTCTGATCAATCAGAGGGTACTCCACCACCTCCTACCCATGCAACGACTTCACATGTGTCCTCCGATAGGAATTATGATGAATTTTACTATCAAGAGCATATTATATGTTGGTGTAACTCTTGTTATGGCACGTATCGAAGACCACGATTGGAATGTATTGAACATGAGGCAGAGTATGGTACTTTTGAGCATGCACCATCACCTAGTCAACGTGATAATGCTTGGGTATGTATTTTCTATATATATTAATGTCATTTTTTTATTTAAAAACCATGTATAAAATCAAATTATTATTGATATACAGGAATACTTGCTCGATGATGATGATGATAATGATTTTTCTCATAATGTTAATATACCTCGTACACGTCATGGACTTGCTGTTCATCAATTACAAGCAGAGGTTTCTAGAAATCCTCTACCTCCTGGTTTAGAGAATGAAACGGCTGGAGATTATCCATTGCCAGCTCGTGATCGTTCTTTAGTACAAACATATGATAGAAGAAGATATGGAGGATGGAATAGAGGACCACTTCCTTTAGATGGAGAGGTTTTCAACTTTTGGGGTAATCGCTATATGATTGCTCCATCCACTATTACTAATGCTGGTCGTGGTCTCTTTATTGTAGAGGATTTGTATGTGCCTCCGAACTCTGAAGTCACTCTTATGTCATTTTGTGGTCCTATATATGGATGGGGAGATTGGCATCGACTTTCACGTTATGTTCAAAGCATGAGTACTTATGGAATATGCTTGAACGCAGCATCTCTTACTAGTAGAAGGATTTTACATGCAGAAAATGAAAGATTATATATTGATGGAAGACCTTACACACATGGAAATATAGCAGGTTTAATAAATAGTAGTCGAGGGTTACATAATAGTTCAAGGACTAATTGCACATTTGAGGAGCGTGAAAATAGTCATGAATCACCATACATGAGTAGAGATGTATCAAGATACATAGTTGTCAATGCTATTACTACATTACATGCTGGTGATGAACTATTAGTGAATTATGGATGGCGTAGACCTCCAAGAGCACCTTTTAGCTAGAGAGAATAAAAATTTTCTATCCATATTTAATAAGTTATATACTTAATTTTATATTTGAAGTTTAATTTTTATTCATTTATGGAATACTAATGAGTTTTGTTTATATGTGTAGATTCCAACGTATGATGTTGATGATATTCGTCCACAACATTCACAATTACCAATAAGACCTCATTTATCAGAAGCTTCCATGAGGAGGCTACGCAAAACTAATCCTGTGCAATATGCAAAGTTGAAAGATCTATATTCAAAAGATGATAAAGTACAAGATTTGTGTGACAATGATGAAGATGATGGCATGGTAGATTTTATTGAGGATTCGTATCAAAATGACAGTGAGAGCATGGATATTTCTAAAAATGAGAAATATCTTCGAGAGGAATGTCTAAAGCATGTATATGAAGGAAGTCGTTTGACACGACTAAGTGCAAGCTTACTTATTCTCAACCTTCAAAATCGTTTTGGATGGAGTAATATATCTGTTTCGACACTATTAAGGTATAATTTTCAATTTTCTATCTACTTATATATATGCGCATCTTTTAAAACTATTAATGCATCTTTCAAAATATTCATAAAAAATTTGATTGTTTGGATGGCAGGATACGATTGTTTGTTTTGGAGGATATGAAGTATGTATCTTCATTGAATGATTTGTCGATTCACGCATATGTTCAATTTGAAAGTGTGAGAAGCGGATTTATAATTTGTATTCAAAGAATTTGGCACTGTTTATAGGCCATACAATGGTGACCTGGATGCATCGCATGCACAGAGGTTACTCAAGATAGAGCAATCTGATTATAATGGACTAGTGCCAGCAAGATTCCTAGGGTATGCAGTAAACCTCTTGCATGTCAATGATGAGGCGCATTTGAAGTTTAGGATACAAAGTGGAAATCATGGTGGCTTGAGAGGATCACACATATACATGCAAGAGGTTTACTGCATACCCCAGGAATCCTGCTAGTACTAGTCCCTTATAATCAGGTTGCTCTATCTTGAGTAACCTCTGTGCATGCGATTCATCCAGGTCACCATCGTATGGCCTATAAACAGTGTCAAATTCTTTGAATACAAATTATAAATCCGCTTCTCACACTTTCAAACTGAACATATGCGTGAATCGACAAATCATTCAATGAAGATACATACTTCATATCCTCCAAAACAAACAATCGTATCCTGCCATCCAAACAATCAAATTTTTTACGAATATTTTGAAAGATGCACATAAGCATACACATATATAAAATTATATGCATATATATATATATGTATATTTATTTATTTACTTTCTTTAATATATCATTTTTTTGATAAACTTACAGGTTATTATCTGAAAAGTTTTTACCAAGTCAAAATATTCTTCCTACCTCACATGATGAAATGAAGAAGATAATCAACAATCTTGGTATGGATTATCAATGTATACATGCATGTCCTAACGATTGTATTTTATATAGAGGTGAATATGCAGACTCTTTGACATGTCCCAAATGTCAATCTCCTCGATATAAGGGTGAAGAAGGTAAAATCCCGAATAAGGTATTGAGACATTTTCCATTGGCTCCACGGATTAGACATATGTTTCAAAGCCCCGAATTATCAAAGCTTTTGACTTGGGGACATGATCACAAAAGTACTGATGGAATAATCAGAATTCCTCATGATAGTGTTGCTTTTCAGCATATTGATTCTACATGGCCTGAATTTGCACAAAATCCACAGAATCTAAAGTTAGGAGTTGCATTAGATGGGGTTAATCCATTCTCCATGAAATCCAGTAAATGGTCAACATGGCCAGTGGTAGTCATAAACTATAATCTTCCGTCATATCTTAGCATTAAAAAGGAACATTTAATGCTTTCACTTTTAATCCCAGGCAAAAGACAAGTTAAAGATATGAATGTATATCTTGCTCCTCTCATTGACGATCTTCAAGAGTTATGGAGAGGTATTAATGTCATTGATATATCAAAAAGCATCAATGAAAGACATATTACGATTCGTGGTATTGTGGCTTGGACTATTCACGATTTTCCTGGATATGGCGTTTGTTCAGGTATTGATGTAATTTTTTTATTCAATATGCATGTAAATAAATATGATTTAATCTAATTATATTTTCATCATTTTCCATGATGCAGGAATATCTACTAAGGGTTATAAAGCTTGTCCATATTGTGGTGATTGGTTGAGATCAATCTATAGTAAGAATCTCAACAAAAATATTTATCTTCGACATCGACGATTCTTGCCTGATGATCATCCATTAAGATCTAAAAGAGAAGCGATACATTTTAATGGAAAGCTTGAAACAGGTCAGTGTCCAAAACCTATGACGCCTATGGATTGGTATAAAAAATGGACAGATGGACCTCTGATAGATCCAGAAGCAGAAATCTTCAGTGATGATTCAGATAATGAGTATGTGAACAAAGGTAAAGGGAAATTGGCACTCGCAGAGAACATATCAATATGGTATTCTTTGGAGTATTGGAAAGAGTTAAAAGTATGTCATCTTCTTGATCCTATGCATATATTCAAAAATATTGGTTATTCACTATGGCAGCATCTTCTTGGACTAAAAGATACCACAACATCAAGAAATGATTTGAAAGATCAAAAATCCAAACCAAAGTTATGGCCAGTTTTTGATAGACATCGACAAGAAACGACTTATGCATCTGCTCCTTGGGTACTTACGACAAAAGAGATACAAACTATCAACAATAGAATTCAATTGATCAAGACTCCTACAGGATATGGAGCATCGTTTCAAAACATGTTTACTATGGATGATAAGAGCTTATCTGGATTGAAGACCCATGACTGGCATAACTTTTTGAAACATATTTTACCTTTGGTTATCGATGGATGTACAACGAAAGGAGTACGAGATGTCATCTATCGTCTTGGATCACTTATAAGGTAATTATGATACTTTTATATTTAATATGTTTGAATATTGGATATCTTTTATTTTTTAATTAACTTCTTTACAATTGTTTTTATGATTTGTATAGGTGGATTACATCCAAAGAGATCGATAAAAATTCGATCCCACAAAAAAAACGTGAATGCAAAGAGCTACTATGTTTGATGGAAAAAGAACTTCCTACTTCATTTTTTGATATTCAAGTTCATTTACTAGTCCATCTTGTAGATGAGATAGAGATTGCCGGTGTTGTCAACACTCGATGGATGTTTTGGGTCGAGCGATTTATGGGAATACTAAAAGGTTATGTGCGACAAATAGCAAAACCAGAAGGATCCATGGCAAAGGGTTGGATGCTTGAAGAGTGCATGTATTACGTTAGTGAGTACCTTGAAAGAGTTCATGAAGAAACTCCACGTGCATGGACCAACGAGTCTTCTTCAAAAATAACCGATGAGGTATTATCAGGTAAGGGGGTTCCATTCTTATTTACATTTCAAGAAAAAAATGATGTTTCCACTTTTGTAGCATATAATAGCGAATGCATGCAAGCATTCGTTAGCGAGTACGAGGAACTTCAAAGTCTCCAAAGTAAAAGGCGAAAAAACAAAAGATCTAGACGTAATCTCGATAATAATGAGATTACAGATATACCTTCTTTCACGGATTGGCTATATAGTCGTTTGCAACGCGCCAACGCAAATAATGAAGAAATCTCAGATGAGCAAAGAGAGTTAATGATGGGTTGTGAACAAAAGGTAATTTTATTAAAATATATATTTTATTTTTTTCATATATGTATGTTAGTTTCTATTTACTAATTCAATTTATTTTGCAGGCTCGAATGTTCACTAATATGTGGGCTTTTGGACAGCATATTAGAATCAAATCCATTGATTCTTTACGTAAAACAGAGGATTCTAGTATTGTTGCTTGTTTCAAGCAACTATCACGTGCTAGCTCAAAAGACACGAACCTTATAGATGGCGAACTTGGTTACGTAGGAACTATTGTTGGTATCTACGAAATTTCATTTCGTACATTCAAACAGGTAGAAAAAAGTTTATATATTTTTTTTAGAGTTAGTTTTTTTTTAAGCACCTAATAATGGGACGTTTTTGTTGTTATATATTGTGATAGGTCATTTTGAAGGTTGACTGGTATCGAGCGGAGTATAAAGGTAGTAATTCTACAATAAGAAAGGAATTATCTGGGTTTTGGGCAATTGATTCTTCCAAGGTAATGCGATCTACTAAAGAACCATATATTCTTCCTAGGCATATTGAACAAGCATTTTTTTATAAAAACCCAGATGCTCATCCTTGGTGGCAAGTCATTCATGTGCAACCTAGAGGTAGGTCATTGTTTGAACAGTTTATTGTTAGAGAGATTGAAGAAAGTCCTCTTGATGATTCAGCATCAGATACTGATACATCAACATCTGGAATAGAAATTAGACTCATTATACGTGATAATGATACTAATCTTTTTGATGAAGAGGATAATTCTCTACATGCTGATTCTACTGATGAGGAAGAGGAATTACCAGAAATAGATATTAATCCACCAATAGATGATGTGATTCATGAGAACATAGATTTAACAATAGAAGAAATAAATGAAATCAATAAGGATAATGAAGATGAGACTATATTGATGTCTTACCAAAATGATGGCAATAATGAAAACATATGAGCAGATTAGATAGTAACTTGAAGCTTCTGAATGGATATATATAATAGGTTTTTTTTATTAACTTGAATAACGATGAATCCTACTAGAGAGATGAAATCATGTTCTTCTAAGTTAGAACATGAAGCTCGGGGGTATGCCTAATTATTTTATATATAGCTTTATCTTCGAGGAGTAAATTTTTATCATGTATGTATGCATATGTGTGTGTATTCATGTGTATTATATGTATACATATATTAGTATGCATATATATGTATTTCATGTATATGTATGTGTTTGCATGTGTGTGATATATGTATACATGTATTCATGTACGTAATATATGCAAGTGTTTATAATTGTGTACATGTATATATGTATATGTGTCTATGTGTAAATATGTACATGTAAATATGTATGCATGTATATATATGTTTATGTGTGCATGTAGGCATGTACATGTATGTGTAAATATGTACATGTAAATATGTTAGTATGTATATATATATTTATGTGTGCATTTAGGCATGTATGTGTGAAGCATAATATATCTACTCCATTTTATATTTATGTATCCTATCTACATGATGTGTATATATCTTTACATATATTATGAATCATGATCCTCGTTGATTCGAGTAGCTATATATAGAGGCATAAGGTTGGGAGGAGAGACATCTCTCTAGTAGGACGTCGGAGGTGTATATATACTTCAAACATATGGCTAAAAGGTTTTATATGTATATGTATATACATTTTTATTTTAGATTTTTTTATATGTATATATATATATATATATATATATATATATATATATATATATATATATATATATATATATATATATATATATATATATATATATATATATAGATACATACATACATACATACATAGTTTTTCCATACGTGAAACATACTTCCAACGCATACGGGTATGGAAGTATGAAAAAAGTATGGAATTTCAAAAAAAATACCATACGTGATATCATACGTGTGAGAAAAAAAGTATTAAAAAAATCTGAAAATAATATATATATATATATATAATAATAATAATATATAATATAATATAACAGAAAACAGCCATAAAATATATAAATATGCAGCTGAACATTCAGATTTCAGATTTCAGTTCACACACTTCAGAATTCAGATTCATAAAATATATAAATATGCAGCTGAACATTCAGATTTCAGATTTCAGTTCACACACTTCAAAATTCAGATTCATAAAATATATAAATATGCAGCTGAACATTCAGATTTCAGATTTCAGTTATCACACACTTCAGAATTCAGATTCTAATCTCTAGATAATCATGATTTGTAAATATGCAGCTTCAATTTTGTCGAGATACATAGATGTATACATACATGATACACATGCATACATACATACTACAAAAATAGAAACATGTATATTAGATACATATATAAGTTAATATACATGCCTTTCAGTAAACATAGAGTAATAGATTTTAGGAATGACATCATACATACATAGATGCATATATAGATACATACATACGTACATACATACATAGCTCTCTCTCTCTCTCTCTCTCTCTCTCTCTCTCTCTCTCTCTCTCTCTCTCTCTCTCTCATATACATACATACCGTGCATTGTCGCGACGATGAGCCATAAGTGTCCGCATCTCTTTTAAACACCACTTAAGGGACCATCCTGTCCCAAACTCTGTCTCAAGTGAACTAAGCACGTACTTTTTATCCCTCTCATCATGCTCACTACAAAAATAAAAAACATAATGTAAATAAAACATAAGATATACATTTCAATTTATATGTAAAACTTTTACTTACTTCCATGGTAAGTGGATAAAGCGCAGGTAAGAGTCGCATAGTGCCCGCATTCTTCTCTTGAACTCCAATCCATTCCCTATGTACACAATGTTCCCCTCCGGCTCTATGTCGCACTCTAGTCCTAAGGTGCCTATGCATGTCCTCATAGGCAACTCTGCTCTGCTATCACGTGCTGGAGGTGGTATAGGTGTCCTAAAAATAGATAGATAGAAATAAATAAAAATATGTGCTATAATATCATTAAAAAAAATTATAAAAAAAAACATACCTATGAGCAGATAGCTCTCTTCCTGCATGTGGATCCGCAGAAGAGCCCTCGTCTGATCGCGTAAGCATCTGGATCGTATAATCCAGCTCCTCATCGGACATGTCTGCGTAGTCCCGCATTATGGCCCCTAGAGTATCTGACGGAACTCTTGCTCTCATAAGACTTTTTATGAGAGTGAGTTTCGCCTTTCTCTCTTTACTGGGATCCATAATACCTAACATATAAAACAAAATGGTTAGAAATCAATATATATATACGTGTATGTGTGTGTATGCATGTGTATGTGTGTGCATGCATGTGTATGTGTGTGTATGCATCTGTGTGTATGTGTGTAGGTATATGTGTGTGTTGTCTATGTGTATGTGTGTGTGTCTATGAGTGTGTATGTGTTTATGTATATGTATGTATCTACGTGTGTGTATGTATCTATGTGTGTATGTGTATGCATGTATGTATGCATGTGTGTGTATGCATATGTATGTGTGTGTATGCATCATTATGTGTGTCTATGTATGCATTTGTACGTGTGTATGCATCATTGCATGTGCATGTGTCTATGTGTGTATGTGTGTGTATATGTGTGTGTGTCTATGTGTATGTGTGTGTGTTTATGAGTGTGTATGTGTTTATATGTATGTATGTATCTATGTGTGTCTATGTGTCTAAGTGTGTATGTGTATGCATGTATGTATGCATATGTATGTGTATGCATATGTATGTGTGTGTATGCATTATTATGTGTGTCTATGTATGCATGTGTATGTGTGTATGCATCATTACGTGTGTATGTATCTATGTGTGTATGTGTGTGTGTATATGTGTTTGTATGTGTGTATGCATGTGTGTGTGTATGCATGTGTATGTGTATATGTGTATATGTGTATATGTGTGTGTATATGTGTGTATGCATGTGTGTGTGTATATGTGTGTATATGTTTGTATGCATGTGTGTGTATGCATTATTATGTGTGTCTATGTATGCATGTGTATGTGTGTATGCATCATTACGTGTGCATGTGTCTATGTGTGTATGTGTGTGTATATGTGTGTGTGTCTATGTGTATGTGTGTGTGTCTATGAGTGTGTATGTATGTATCTATGTGTGTGTATGTGTATGCATGTATGTATGCATATGTGTGTGTATGCATATGTATGTGTGTGTATGCATAATTATGTGTGTATGTGTCTATGTGTGTATGTGTGTGTGTATACATTATGACAGTGTATGTAAGCATGTGCATTATGTATGCATATAAGTATGTATGTATGCATATGCATATGCATTATGTATGCATATGCATATGTATGCATATGCATATGTATGCATATGCATATGTATGCATATGCATATGCATTATGTATGCATATGCATATGCATTATGTATGCATATGCATTATGTATGCATATGCATATGCATTATGTATGCATATGCATATGCATTATGTATGCATATGCATATGCATTATGTATGCATATGCATATGCATTATGTATGCATATGCATATGCATGTGTATGCATATGCATGTGTATGCATATGCATGTGTATGCATATGCATGTAAGTATGTATGTATGCATATGTGTGTGTATGCATATGCATGTAAGTATGTATGTATGCATATGCATATGCAATATGTATGCATGTATGTATATGTGTGTGAATGTGTGTGAATGTGTGTGTGAATGTGTGTGTACATGTGTCTGTATGTGTGTATGCATGTGTATGTGTGTGTATGCATCATTATGTGTGTATGTGTGTGTACATGTCTGTATGTGTGTATGCATGTGTATGTGTTTGTATGCATCATTATGTGTGTATGTGTGTGTGTCTATGTGTATGTGTGTATGTGTGTGTGTCTATGTGTATGTGTGTATGCATGTGTATGTGTGTATGTGTCTATGTGTGCATGTGTGTGTATATACTATATGTGTGTGTGTCTATGTGTATGTGTGTGTACCTATGAGTGTGTATGTGTTTATGTGTGTATGTGTCTATGTGTGTGTATGTGTTTATGTGTGTATGTGTATGCATGTATGTGTATGTGTGTGTATGTCTCTCTATGTGTGTGTATGCATATGTGTGTGTGTATATGTGTGTCTATGTGTGTATGCATGTGTATGTGTGTGGATGCATCATTATGTGTGTATGTGTCTGTGAGTGTATATGTGTGTGTATGTGTGTGAGCGTCTATGTGTGTGTATGTGTGTGCGCGTCTATGTGTATGTGTGTCTGTGTGTGTATGTGTGTGTATCTATGAGTATGTATGTGTTCATGTGTGTGTATGTGTCTATGTGTGTATGTATCTGTGTGTGTATGTATCTATGCATGTGCATTATGTATGCATGTAAGTATGTATGTACATTATATGCATATGCATATGCATTATGTATGCAAATGTATGCATGTATGTGTTTATGTGTGTATGTCTCTCTATGTGTGTCACGTGTGTATGCATATATGTGTGTGTATGTGTGTGTATATGTGTCTGTATGTGTGTATGCATGTGTATGTGTGTGTATGCATGTGTATGTGTGTATGTGTCTATGTGTGCATGTGTGTGTATATACTATATGTGTGTGTGTCTATGTGTATGTGTGTGTACCTATGAGTGTGTATGTGTTTATGTGTGTATGTGTCTATGTGTGTGTATGTGTTTATGTGTGTATGTGTATGCATGTATGTGTATGTGTGTGTATGTCTCTCTATGTGTGTGTGTATGCATATGTGTGTGTGTGTGTATATGTGTGTCTATGTGTGTATGCATGTGTATGTGTGTGGATGCATCATTATGTGTGTATGTGTCTGTGAGTGTATATGTGTGTGTATGTGTGTGACCGTCTATGTGTGTGTATGTGTGTGCGCGTCTTGTGTATGTGTGTCTATGTGTGTATTTGTGTGTATGTGTGTGTGTGTCTGCGTATGTGTGTGTGTGTCTATGCGTGTATATGTGTGTGTGTGAGTGTGTGTGTGCGCATACCTTGTGTATGTCTCGCTTCTCTCTCTCCCTCTCGCGCGCTGTATGTCTCTCTCTCTCTCTCGGTCTATATTCTTCCTCGCGTTCAAGGCCCGGCACAAATGTGCCGGGAGAATTGAATTTTTTTTTTTACATTCCAGAGCGTCGCATATGCGACGCTCTGCAGTTTGCCATCGTCGGTAAGTGCGTCGCTAACCTGCGACGCTACTAGCGACGCTTCTGGTTTAGCGTCGCTTATGCGATGCTATCGTCGCTTATGCGACGATGCTCGGCCAAAAAAAAAAAATCTGAAATTTTTACCGTCGCTTATGCGACGGTTTCGTCGCATAAGCGACGGTTTTCGTTTTTTTCCCGATTCGGGGGCGTCGCTACGCCCCCCTTTTTCTTGTAGTGAGGCTGACGATACAGATTTCGATGGTCAAGAAGTTCAACCTTGGAACTCAGAAGATAGTAACAATACAACAGCAACCATGAGTGGGCAACAACAACAACAACAACAACAGTAGCAACAGCAGCAACAACTACTTCCACCTCGTCCGGTTCCAACAGGAGTTACCTACACGAAATTTGGTGGATTTCCAGGTGATGATCCAGATGCTCATGTACGAACCTTTGAAATTAGTTATGCAGTACTTAATCATCCACCCGATCCGGCCTACAAGGCCATAGTATTTCAGTCAACACTAGTAAATGAAGCCGCCAGGTGGCTCACAGAATATGATATCAATCATTTTGGCACCTATGAAGCAGTAAGAGATGCGTTTCTGCAGAGATTCCGACTAAAGAAAAACCCTGCCGAAATTTTTGATTACCTACAGAACAATAGACAGAAGCTGAATCAAACAGTGCAAGAATATGCCACCCTATTCAGAACTCATTTGAGACAACTACCGTTGGCCCATGCAAACCTGCCGGATGATGTCATCACTCAATGGTTTATTAATGTTTTAACTCCGCAGCTCCGATAGATTATGATTATTCATTGTGTGGGAGCTATGACGCTAGATGTGGTCATTGCAATGGCTTTGCAGCTCGAGAACAAGGTTGGAGGTTTTACCGAAGACCTAGAATGGTTAAAAGCTAGTAAAAATATTGCAAAAGATCCGGCTAGACAGATGTACTGCACCACGTGCAAGAATTCAGGGCATACCAGTGCCACTTGTGCACTTAATCAGATGTATTGCGCTATCTGCAATACAACCGGACATTCCACCGAAAACTGTGCTTATAACGCCAAAGTGCAAGGAACAGCAACAGTAAATGCAATTATACAAGAACCAGGACAGCCTGCCACACACTATGTACCACCTCAGATGAGAAATAATAAGCAGCAAGGATACAGAAATTATAGAGGACAGAGGAATACCAACTATAATGGAAATCGCTGGCAGACAGGAACATCACAAGAAGGTAATGCCTTGCCACAACCTGGCTATCATTTTTGCGGTGAGTTTGGTCACATCAAAAGATTTTGTAAAGATGCAGCCGAATATGATCAGAGGAAGAAAGAGCGCCAGAACCCTATGACAAATATGGTTCATATCACACCAATAGAAACACAAGCCGCAGTAGTTCAGACCCGATCCGGTAAACCACTGCAACCAGTAGCTGAAGTATTTGAACCAGGTATTCGTGAGCAACAGAGAATGTATGACAAAGCTAGTAAATGGACCACCACAGAACCTACAGTGTTCCCAGATCCAATTCCGGTGACACAAGTTCCACTGGCAAATGAAGGTTTGCAAGAAAAACATTCTACTCCGGTAATGGATGCATCATCTTCACAATGAGTAAAAAGTACAAGTCAAGTAGATCAGGCATGGGAAATTTTATCTAAGGCGTCCATTACTCTTCCTCTTGGACAATTACTTGCATTAGTACCAGGAGTTCGGCAACAATTCCAGCAGCAGTTCAGTTCTGCGTCTTCCTGCATTCCAACAACAGCGACAGTACAATCAGAAACTGACTCTACGGTGGATCACTCGGTTCCTTTAATCACGGTATGGTACAAAAATCATAAAATTACTCAAGTATTAATTGATGGTGGATCTGGTGTAAACATAGCTACTGCAGCACTTTGTAAAAAGTTAGGATGGATCGAAATTGAGCCTGTCTAGTTTTTTGTTAGAATGGCCGACCAATCCAGAGTCCACCCAGTAGGACTTGTACGGAATGTCCCAATCACTTTGCAGGGTACAACTTTTAAGATGACTTTTGTAGTTTTAGAACTACCGGAATCTAGTCTTGATTATAATCTTATCTTCAGCCATCCTTGGTTGAAACAAGCTAAGGTTATACAAGATTGGTCCGCACAGGAACTCACTTTCAAAGACAATAATCGAAAATATATTGTAAAATTAGATGCTATTCAGCCCTGTGAACTACATGCTAGACCTTATGTGGCAGAACCAGTTCACATGTTAGATGGTTTATCCGATGACGAAGAAGAAGAATGTTTGAAGAATAATATAGATTTAATCTCCTTAGGGACTGCTGATCTACAATCTGTTGTAGATAACTGGAATCCAACAGTTTGTATGATGGTGCATGTGACCGAACAAATAGAGACCGAAGAAACTGTTGTCAAGGATGAGGTTAATATACAACAACTTTTGCAGTCAGTTGATGGATCAGAAAAACCTAATCAATTTTATGTTCCCGAAGATCAATTGATCACATATAATTTAGGAGATGAAGTAAATCCACGACTGTCAAGATAAAGGAAGGATTGTCTGAAGCATTTCAAACAGATTTGATACAACTTATTCGTGAGTTCTCTGATGTTTTTGCATGGGATTATCGTGATATGAAAGGTCTAGATCCTCGCCTCTATCAGCATCGAGTCGTACTTAAACCAGAAGCAAAACCAATTAAACAACCCAGTTACTGGATGAATCCTAACTATGCAACACAGGTAAAGGCAGAGCTTGATAGGTTATTAAAAGTTGGATTCATTGTTCCAGTAGAACATGCTGAATGGATCTCCCCGATTGTAATTGTACCAAAGAAAAACAAGCAGCTCCGAATATGTGTCGATTATCAGAAATTGAATGCAGCCACCATACCTGATCCATTTCCACTTCCATTCCTTGATACAATGCTGGATAGAGTAGCAGGACATGAAATGTACTCCTTTTTGGATGGTTACAGTGGGTATAATCAAGTCAGAATGGCTGAGCAAGATATACCAAAAACAACGTTTATTACGAATTGGGGTGTTTTTGCTTGTACAGTTATGTGGTTTGGATTAAGAAATGCTCCTAGTACTTTCCAGTGATGTATGCAGGAAATCTTCTCCCCCTATCTTACTTCTTTCATGCAAGTATATCTAGATGATTTCTCTTTATTTGGTAAGATGGTAGCACACCTGTATCATTTACGGTGTTGCTTTGAGAAGTGTCATGAATACAGACTCTGCCTGAACCCAAACAAGTCTATGTTTGCGGTTTCATGTGGTAAGCTGCTTGGCCATATTGTGTCTGCACAAGGCATACAAGTTGATCCAGATAAAATTGCAGCTGTGTTAGAAGCACCTGTGCCTACTACACCGAAAGAAGTAATGAGATTCATGGGTCAAGTCAGATGGCATGGTCGACATTTACGGTGGCTTGCTCATTTGGCAATACCCCTCAATAGATTAATAACCAGTACTCCTCGACAGTTTGTTTGGACTCAAGAATGTCAAACAACATTTGATCGTCTAAAAGGCTTATTAACGCAGGTTCCAATTCTACAACCTCCTAATTGGGAACGTCCATTTCATGTTTTTGTAGATGCATCAGATATCGCCATTGGGAGTGTCTTAATGCAACAAACTGATAAGTGGTTTCGGCCTGTTTATTATGCAAGTAGAAGGCTTGCTCCTGCTGAAAAGAATTATTCTGTAACTGAAAGGTAATGCCTTGGTTTAGTATATTCTGTAAAGAAATTTCGGCATTACCTGTTAGGCTGAAAATTTGTCTTTCATGTAGATCATGCTGCACTAGTATACTTGGTTCGGCAGCAGCATTTAGGTGGTCGTTTAGCATGTTAGGTTCTACTGTTACAAGAATTTGATTACGAAGTGATTCATCGACCCGGAACTGCACATGCATTAGCAAATTTCCTTTCTCGGTTAGATTCCGATGAAGCTCCGGTCGGTGTTGATGACACCACACCTGCAATATATGTTACTGACCCAACTAATGATGAATCTGCAGAACCTCCTATGACACCTAATTACTATGATCAGTTATTAACTTTTCTTACTGATGGATATCTTCCTGCTCAGACTTCTCCTGCAATGCGTAGGAAAATTGCAGTTTACAGTCGTAGATTCTGGTTGATTGCTGGAGAATTGTATTATATGGATCACACTGGAGTTTTACTTCGTTGTATTCCTCCACATGAAGTAAACTCAGTTATCGCTCTGGCACATTCCATACCTTCCGGTGGACATTTTGCAGCAGATTTAACGCACCAAAAACTTCTGCAAAGTGGGCTTTGGTGGCCTACCATGTACAGAGATGTATCTCAGTTTGTCAAATAGTGTGACAATTGTCAACGGTCTGGACAGCCTTTACAACGACATTTTTTCCCTCTCCAACCTGTATTAGCCTTGGAGCCTTTTCAGAAATGGGGTCTTGACTTTATTGGACCAATCACACCTCCAGCAATCCTTAGCAACAACAAATATATTCTGACATGCACAGATTATGCTACAAGATGGGCAGAAGCTTGGGCTTTACGGTCCGCTACAGCTATTTCGGTAGCAAAATGTTTAATGAAAGATGTATTTCCACGATTTGGGTTACCCCTAGAACTAGTGACTGATCAAGGCACACATTTTGTTAACAATTTAATGAAAGTGCTCACACACTCTTTTCAAATTCTGCATAAATTCATTTCTCCTTATTACCCTCGTGCTAATGGCTTGGCTGAAAGTACAAATAAGACCTTGTTGAGTATGCTTCGTAAATTGATTATCAAATCACCAGAAAGATGGGATCAGTTACTACCTGCAGTATTATGGGCATACCGGACTACTTACAAAGTTGCCACCGGACTGACTCCTTTCAAACTTGCATATGGAATGGAGGCAATTGCACCAATGGAAATTGCAGTACCAAGCTTACGTGTGGCCATCTCTCAGAAATTGTTACCTGAAGATTCTTTGCCATTTTGGTTGGACACACTCAGAGAATTAGATGAGCATCGCTGGGAAAGTTTTCTGACTCTTTAAGAAGTACAGTTGAGGCAAGCTCGTACACATGATCGGTATCTTAAAACTCCAGTTTTTAGGACAACTTGTGCTGTTTTATAATGCAAAATCAAATCGTTCTGCTGGAAAATTCAAGTTACGATGGTTTGGTCCTTACCGGATTATTGAACAAGTGGGCCCAGAAACTTTTCGGTTGACTACTTTGACCGGAATTCCTCTTCCGAAAGTGATAAATGGTTCAAAGTTGCGGCCGTATCATCAAGCACCTGATTCGCACTGAAGTGTTCTACGGTTGCCCGCATATTTTTTTCTTTTTTCTTTTTCTTTTTCTTTTTAGTTTTGCGTGATTAATAAAAATAAGTCTGTAAATATCTTCGTTTTGATACCTAATTATGATCAACAGTCGCCCTGCATTATTGTTCTGCTCATGCATGTGCACCGAAGTTATGAGGTTATCATCTCAACATCGCGCGATGATTAACAATTTCGATTGCTTCCCGCTGCCAAGAATCTACTTAACCTTTTTCATTCCACTGTTAATCACTATTGTGACTGTGTGTTTTGTGTGCTTGTGCTCTCTGTATACCCTGTGCAATTGTGTTAGTGTGCTTGTGTGTGTGTACCATGGAAGCGTTAGCAAACTTTGCTGCGTTTCGTGATGGACTCCCTGCAGATGTAGGCGAGTTCTTGCGAATCCGCGAGTTGGCCAATTTCGCTGAATTGCCTTGGCATTCAGTGGAATGTCACCCGTTCTACGCCCAAATCATTGCCGCCATAGCTTCCACACCTGCTACGGAGCAGAGTTGGTCAATCTTTTCCTTGCCATCTCGTACCGTAATAACTCTACAGACGTTTGCTGATGCTTTTCGCCTTACTCCGCAAGGCTGAGAAAATGGACCCAACCTTCCAATCGCTACGATGAATCAGTTATTTCCCAGACATTCTTCTAATGAATATGCTATCCTTTGTCGCCGTGACCCTGAGAGGACAGCCTTGCAATTTTCAATAGCAATACTAAATTTGCAGAAGCGTACATATGGCATATCCCGTCCTTTCTTTTCGGCGATAGATATGGCTGCCAGAGAGCCTGTAAATTTTGCCTCCTACTATTTCCGTTGCATTCACAAAGAATGCATTTCAGTAATTAAACAGGTCAACAAGGGTGAAATGCCACGTTCCCGCCTCTCCCACATATTAAGTTTCCTGTTTCCGGCCATACAAGCAGCACAACCACCACCCAGAGGTCCAGTATTACATCATGAAGAATCAGTGCAGATACTGGAAGACGACGAAGAACTTTTCCAGCTCCTTCGTCGAAAACATATCAGAATCAGTTCATATGATAGTCAAGTACAGAATTCGGTCGCCGGAAAAGAAGACGACAACAACAAAGAAGAGACTTTTCACGACACCGCAACATCCATGCATCATGATTCATCAGCACAGTCCTCTTCAGAGCAGCAACAAGAGCATGATGATACCACCAACTCTGGAGATAGTTCTTCTAAAGAAGAATCTCAACAACAGTCTGAACAGGAAAAGCAAGAAGATCTGCAACCTATTATTAAAGAAATTTTTGAAGAATTGATTAAAGCAGTGGAGTCTGCAGTTGCCAACCCTGATGATACTACGCAACAAACCACCAAAAAGGTAATTGAAACTAACACTATTCTTCTCACTCCTCCACCTGTGCCTCCAATAGAACCCCATATTCCCATTCCACCCATTGTACCTGACGCACCTGATTCCTCATCTTCGTCACTGAACTATTCTCCACCAAATTCCCATCAGCTCCTCACCACTTCTTCATCTCAACCACGTCCTTCTCTTCTCTTTCCTTCACTCCCTGTATTCAATGAACTAGCATCCATGGGTCAAATGTTGATCCAATTATCACGGCAACTACCAGAACCTATAAAAGAGGTAACTGATAATATCAGAGATGATTTCCAGCATAAAGTTGATGTTTTGGAAGCAGACATTAGCCCTCTTCAGGAAGAACTAATTGCAACCAAAGCAGAAAATCAAGCTTTAAACGAACAAATTAAGGAGTTACAGTCTAAACTTGTCGAACAGGAAACAATCATCACTCAACAAGATGCGGCACTAGCTGAAGTTCGAGAAAAAGATGAGTTATTAAGTGTTGCTGATGCGGAACTAGTCCAGTTGAAGCGTTAGTCCAAGATAAAGAGGATGCACGCATAGCTCTGGGCAATCTTTTAGAAGAGACTAGAGCACAACTGAATGAAGCGGTGCAGAAAGGACAAGAGATGGCCGATTTGGCTAGAAAGACTCATGAAGAACTCCAGCGGACAGAAGTATATTTATCTGAATCAAATACAGATCTTAAAATACAGATGAATTTAGTCGCTCAACTACAGAAGGAGATACAAGCGATAAAAAGAGAGCGTGATGTGTATTACAAAACAATACAGTTTCAGAATCAAGAGTTAGAAAGAAGGGAGTATCAACTGGATACTCAAAAAGAAAGATTATCCAAAATTGATAAAAAAATTGCAGACATGAAGGTGACCAGGGATGCAGCTTTGGCGAATGAATTTTATTTACAGGAAGCTTTTCTGCAGACACAGGCAGAAGTTTTGATGACCCAAGTTATTTCTTTAAGTTCAGTACGGGCAGATGCTCAACTCGTAGAACCAAAAATTTTGAAGCAGATGTTAGAGTCATTGAAGAAGAAAATTGCCCGGACTTTCAGGTTAGCTAGAACTATGTATCTAGAAGGTATAGTTGATGAGCTGTAATAATTTTGTATACCTGGGGGTTCAAGTCCACCGTGCGTGCCAGTGTAAGCCACTGGATTGGCAATTGTAAAGTCTAACTCTTTTCATATTCCGCACGAACCAAAAGGTCGTTGCGACGATGTTGTAATCTTCTTATAAATGAATGAAAAGAGACGCTTCGGGTGACGACCAGAGGAGTATCCAGACTGTCTGTCTGGTTGATGTAGTCTGTGTAGTTTCTGTGGTGTGTTTGAGAACTCTGAGTTATTTTGTATCTTTCTGTTCTGTTTGATTATCTGTATCTATGTGTTACAGATTGTGTTACGGTAATGTTACATTAAGCGAAGTATTGAATCGCTGTTTCTGTAAGTGGTTTTTTGTAAGTCTGCGTTACAGTAGCATTCACTTTGTACGTTGGTTACTGAGAAGTTTTAATCTATGTATGAGTCGATACTCTGTGAGTGAGCGAATCAGAATAGTAAGTCTGTAAGGAACAATTCTGAGTGTTTTCTGTTAGTAAGTCTGTTAGCAGAGTTGATGAACAAAGTTTTATGTGAATGAGTGAATTAAGCGAGTTGATTTGGGAAAATCAAGTATAGGACCTCTATTTAACAGACCCCTTCCACTCCCAAGAACCCGAATAGATGTTTAAACGCGCTTCTGATGGCAAGCGACATTTAACATACCCTAGGAAGATACATTTGATTCTTTTTGGTTGAAGCTTGTTTCTCTTCCTATCTGGAACATGTACATAACATTCACTTCCAAATACTTTGAAATGGGGAAAAAAAGGCTTTTTACCAATGCACGCTTCTTGTGGAGCCTTTCCATCAAGTTCCTTGGTGTAGCTTTGATTCAAGATGTAGAAAATAGTGTTGATAGTCTCTACCCAAAATTGATTAGGCAAACCCTTTCCCTTCAACATGCACCTTTCCATCTCCATGATGGTTCAATTTTGACATTCTACAACACCGTTTTGTTGAGGGCTATGTGTCACTATGAGTTGATGCTTGATTCCCTTACTCTTGCAGAAATCTTCAAACTTTGTTGATGTGAACTCGCCACTACCATCTATCCTGAATTTCTTCATCTTCTTCCCTGTTTCATTTTCAACAAGCTGACGCCATTCTTTAAACTTACTAAAAGCTTGAGCCTTATCTCAAAGGAGGTACACCCACATCTTCCTGATATAGTCATCAACAAGCAACATGAAGTAGGAAGATCCACCCAAGGTCTGTGTAGGCATTTTTTCACACGTCAACATGCACCAACTCTAGAGGATAGCTTGCCATGTTCTTGCTTTCTTGTGAAAATGCCTTCCTCTGTTGCTTGCCCATCATGCAAGATTCACATGGTTCCTTCATTTTTGCAATTGATGGTAGGTGTGCAATCATACCACTATGATGCATCTCCTTCAGTACATGGTATCTGATGTCGATGAATCTCTCACACCATAGCTTACTTGTTCCCACATTTGTAGTGGTTGTAAGATCACACAACTCATACAAGTTGTTCCTCATTATGCTCGTCCCAACAATGTTGTTGTTGTTGTCCATAATCTTAGTTCTTGTTTTATTGAGAGATACTTGATGACCTTGATCAGTTATAGAAGCCACTAAAAGTAGATTTTGTTTGATTTGTGGAACATACAACACATTTGAAAGCTTTCTAGCATCCCCATTAGAGTTAATGAAAAAAAAATGTATCTTCACCCTCTGCAAGACATCTTGCATTGTTGCCTACCTTTATTGTGATGGGTTCCTTTAGAGGTTCTAAGGAAGTTTAAAGGTCTTTTCTGCTCATCATGTGACGAGATGCACCACTTTCCAACACCCATGAGTCATCTGTTCCTAAATCTTCAATGGAGGAGCATACCTCCTCTATTCTAAAAAATAACTCAAGCTCTATTTTTGTTGTGTTGGCACACTCCTTGCCCTTGCCACCTCTTGAAGAGGCATTCTTCTCTTCTACCTTCTTGATGCAACAGTCCTAGATTTTGTGTCCTTTCTTCTTGCAGTGGAAATGATCTCCCTTGAACTTCTTTTTGTCGTTCTTCTTTTTGTCTCCATCTTTTGAAGAGTCCACTTTGCCTCCTTTGGCATTAGCTATGAATGCAGCATCTCCTTTGTTGCCACCACTCCTTGCCTTGAGCTGCAACTCCTCCTCCCTAAGTAAGTCACTAAAGTTTGTGGTTGAGGTCTGATTTGAGTATTAAGAGTAGTTACCAAACCATCAAACTTAGGTGGACAGATTCGAAGGCAACACTGGGCTAGATCCTCACTTAACTTTTGTACACCTACTTCCACCATTTGATCTCATAGATTCTTTATGCGAGTGATAAAAACATACGCAATCTCCCCATCAAAAAACCTTTTAGCTACTAGTTGATTCTCAAAGTTCTGAATCCAGGTCTGATTATGAGTTTCATATTGATTTCTCAATATGTTCCATGCTTCACATGCCTTCGTAGTATGTTGAATGAGATTCAAAACACTATCAAGAGTACTTGTAACTAGAGCACATAGTGGATCTGCATTTCTATGTTTCCAAGCATGTAGAAGATCAACATCAAGAAGAAGCATTCGGCCAGCATTATTTGGAGCACGTGTTTCTTGGGGCTCATAATCAATCCCAAGAACAGTCTTGAGAAGCTCATATGAATCAAGGATAGAAGTGATTTTAAACTTCCATAGGTTGTAGCTCATATCATCAAGTTTACCTTTTGTGAAGGTTGATGGTCATATCTGCAACGTTGGGATAATCGACATCATTGTTGCTCCTATCTATGCTCCATCTACTCTTGTTGACAAACCACCTTGATATCCTAGTTGTAGATGATTATGTATTGCTTGAAATCTTCTCTCTTTTTGTTATTGAAACCTCTACATTTCTGCTTCTACACCACTCAGAGTCTCCTAAGCTCTAATACCATGTAAGAAAATAATAGGACAGTAGAACAGACCAATGGACAGAGTTGAGAGAAAAATGCAGAAAAAGATAGACATAGACTGAGAGATAAAGAACTCAAATTCTTAGATTGCCAAGCATAATGCAGTTACAACGATGGTGTTGTCCACCCATGCACTCCCAATGTGGAGCTTAGATGGAGATCTAGATAGACTCTAGATGAAGGTCTTACTAGTGTGCAATGCTCTATAAAGCTCAACCTGGTCCATGCTTATACAACTTTTACAAGGGGATTCAATATAGATAAATGTAGTCGGGTGATGCACAATAGTCAGAAAAATATACACCCTGACAATATCTCCATGACAAGAAGTCCTACCATCGTGGCCCTACGGACCGGGGGGATAGGCTCCCCCGACCCTACAAAAGGGGGAAAGCCTCCCTCTACACTCCCCCAATTAAGCTTCTATGGGGAAACTGTACGATCTACCTCAGGGCCTTTATTTTCACCTTGAATGGAAAACCAATGGCCTAGAAGTTTATGCCCTACCTAACCTAATGGCTAGGCTCACAAAGATTGTCTATAACCATCAATAGTCACACATAGACCTAATCTAACTTAGAAGCTAGGGTTCCACAAATGTTTGAGCTCTCACAATGGCTTCTCCTCATAATGGGGGTCTTACAACTGAGAGCTCCATGGATCATTTGTGGTCGATTGAGGGTGGATTACTGAACATATCTAATATGAAAAACATTGCAAGAAATTGGATGATAAAGTAATGAAATGTTCTTTTTTTGTACAATTTTGAAAGTAGAGGCTATCATCTGTATCATCCACATACTAAATGCAGTTTGGTTATCCATGATGTTGTTTATGGAAGACCCTAGTGTGCCTTTGTGGTTTAGGAACTGCATGTTGATATATTTAGGTAGTGATGTGTGTGAACACTCTAGGACCACCGGGAATTTTTTTCCCTCTTTAGGAGGTTTTTTCCCTTGGTGTGTATATACAACTATAACCCTAATGAGTCACTTATCTTTGTACATCCTCTTGGTAATACATTCAGTCTTCTTATTCCTTGTGTTGTTTGCGTTCTTTCACAAACCTCAAACTACACAAATTGGTATCAGAGCAAGTCGCCACTTCATCTATGGCATTTTTGACACCCCTCCGGTCATAGTCTTAGAATTGCATGAACTTGGTGAGCATACTCAAGACGATTAGAAATTGAAAACCACTTCGCAATGTGGTGTCAAAATCACAATATGAGCTCATTTTGGCCTCTGAATGCACTATCATAGCACATGTGCAAGCAGTTTTGTCTTTTTGTGCCAAAGATATATAGAGGTTTTGTTTTGCCAATAAAAGATCCTCAAAGTTTGCTACAGGTTTAGCAAAACTTGATAGGGTAGTTTCGTTCAACTTTTTGAGATAAAATCATTTTTCTGCATCAGGGTATTTTAATCAATGGCCATGGCTAAAAGCAGTGATGTATTCCATATGTTGGCTATTGAGGATAAGTTGGACGGTGCCAGTTACCCGTTATGGGCATATATGATGTGTCATGTATTGGTTGCAAAGGGACTATGGAATATTGTGCGAGGTGTTGAAAAACGTCCTATTACACCTAGAAATACAATCACTGAAGTTGATGCAGATGGCATTGAAGATGGTGATATTCTTTATGTTCCTCTTCGTGTTGTGATTCCTGGTGCACCTACTCTAGAGCAACTTTGTTGGGATGGGAGAGATGCTTAGGCATATGCATTGATAGCCTTTTTTGTCAAACGTGCCATTATTCCTCACATTTGCTCCTACAAAACAACAAAGGATGTTTGTGATACACTTACCACTTTATACCTGGCAAGGAATGAGGCTCGTCTTACTTACCTCTGAAAATATTTGGAGAGTGATCATTGTTGAAGTTAGACATCTGCGGAAGCATGTAAACATCACAAGGAAGAAGAAGAAGCTTGGAGCACAACACACAATATTGAATGTATTACTAGAGAATGTACAAAGATAAGTAGCCCATTAGGGCAATAGGCGTATATACAAGCTGGGGGGACAAAACCTCCTAAAGAGGGAAAAAAGTGCCCCGACGGTCCTAGAGTGTTCACACACATCACTACCTAAATATATCAACAAATCCCTCCTGAGAGTGATGCGGTGAACAAGTAGCTTGCACTCATGTATAAGGAAGTGCCAAGCTATATGGAAATCACTCCACAAAAGGAAGTAAGCCCAAAGCTTTGCGGAAAGCTTCAAACTTCTCCCTAGGCAGAGTTTTCGTTAAAAGGTATGTAATGTTCTCCTGCGCGGGCACATTGTCACATCTTATGTTAATGTCACATTATGTGATTGGCACCTTATGGATTCTTTATCACATAGGTAGAAGATAGATGGAGAATATTCATGTTCTCATCTTTAGAGTTGGATCTTGGACGTGGCTGGGAGGAAAACAGAACATCTCTCTGGGACCGTGCGTAGGTTGAGCCGCCGGCCGTAGCAAAGGATGACCTCGAAATTAGCTAACGGACGAAGAGCAAAATATAGAAGATAGATGGAGAATATTCATATTCTCATCTTTAGAGTTGGATCTCGGACATGGCTAGGAGGAAAACAGAACATCGCTGTGGCACCGTGCGTAGGTTGAGCTGCCGGCCGTAGCAAAGGATGACCTCAAAATTAGCTGACGGATGAAGAGCAAAAGGTATGCGCACCCAAAAATCACATTTTTACACTTTTTCTAGCCCCTCCAACAGTCCACTAGTTTGGCATGTCCCACTTGGAATGGCCATGTGAGCATGCTTCTAAGCATCTATTTGATGGACTTAGTACCATCATACTATCATAGATAAGGCAACTTCAGTAGTAACAGGATCCCTATATATAATCCTTATGGATTTACACCATATGATTGCTAAGGGAAGAAGCTACACCTTCACCATTAGTAATGTGCACAAGCAATCCTATAGGTTTTAGGAAGTTGCATAGAGCCACGGGAGATACAGTTTGATAATCTCCGAGTTAGTGAAGATTTACTTATCTTCACAAGAGTCTCACATGATGATTAGGAGACTATGGGGTATTATCAAGAATACCCAAAGAGTGACTAGTTTCACTCATGCACATCACTTGAGCAAGTAGTGAAGCATTTTTGCTACACTAATAAGGAAACCAATAAGATGGGATCACAAAGATGGGTTTCATGAGACAGCATCGACGGGTGCTTATATGATTTGAGTGATGATTACGAAGGCCAAAGGCGTGGCACTAGCTCTATGATTTAGAGCATAGATCCCTTAGTAAGAAATAGTTGGGGTACCCAATACATATGTATGTATATCGGGATCTATAGAGAGGTACTTACACTTAGTCTTGGTACCTAGGAACAAGTTGGTTTGGAACAGAAGGGGATATCCATTGTCACATATTGACTAGAACCAAACTAACTAGTTCGAGGACATGGGACTCATTTGAGTCCACTGACATGACTGTATGATATGGGATTCATTGGAGTCCACCTATATATTCCATTACATATGTATGGAATATACATTCGATTTAGTGTAGCTAGGACAACATGAATTGGAAGAAGGTTCCACTAGTATGGGACGGTGGAAACGACTTCCCTTTGAGCACTCTTCTTCTATGGCTAGGGAGAAAAGGACTCATCATTCATGGCGTCATGTCTCACTAGATCAAAGGAGAGCTCTTAGTAGAAATCTCCTTAGGAATGGGAGTTATCCTTCATAGTTTAGGGAAGATTTATTCTTCCAGTAGAGAATGCGATAGGTGATTTTATCACCATTGGTATCACATACTCATTTTGAGTTTTTAAGGAAGAATAACTGCATTAGTTGATTGGATCATATAGATCCATGCACAGAGTATGGTTGGCATACATAGCTTTTTGCTAACCTTTTTAGTAGAGGGCTTTGACCCTTTTGAGGAGTTTATTTTTTTTTCTCCACTCTTCACTTCATACACCTTCATTAGTTAGGGGGGATCTGTTCTCCATCTTCATAGGAATATATGTAATGAGGGATTATGCATTAATTACGGAAGAGAGGACTAAATAAATTCATGAGTTTCTCTTTTAAGGAAAGGAGAAATTGGGAATTAGCTTAGAGATCAAGGAGAGATCTCACTTTAGCTTAGTGGTCTCACTTTAGCTCCTATTCTTTGAGAGAGAAAAAAGGAAAGGAAAACATGATTTCTTCATAGGAGAAGAATACAGTATGTTTTCCTTTAGAAAGAAGAGGTGTTTAGAAAACATCTCTTAGTCTATATTTCAGAAGGAATTCATTTCCTCTACTTTTCAATGTAATTCTCCTTCACTATTTTGGAAGGAAAAGTATGGAGAACTTTTATGCATGTTCTCAGCTATGGATGAGTAGAGAAAATGGATTCAACAGAATCTCTTTGAAAGGGAAAGTGGAATAGGTTCCATTTCTAGAGCTTTTTTCCAGAGAGAGAGAGAGAGAGAGTTTCACTTTCTCACCTTTAGGTTGTCTAGATAGAAGTGGCACTCTTCTATCAAAAGCAAGAGGGAGATCAGTTAATCATGATGGTTAGATTGAGTCTCACTTGTAAACTCTAGAGAGAAGCAATTATGCTATTATCACTGATAGTCTTTGACTAGATGAGATAATCTAGTTATTGACATTAGTTAGACTGAAAGTAGATTGATGATACTTCTCTTTTGAGTTTCTAGGAGATAGGTATATATCTAACCTATTAAGGTACCAAACCCTTAGTTGGTGTTACATCATGAGTATGATGAGTAAACATCAGTTAGGAGGATGGGAGCTTAACGATTATCTGAATCTCAAAGAGAATGCTTTTTGCATTCATATGGCAAACTACAGGGAAGAGAATATTTTAGAGTTTGCACTAGTGCCAATAGATGCTCTTCCAATAGAACTTAGTCCACAGGTAATGCATGAAAAACCACAGACTTCTTGGTTGGTGAAATATAGAGATTGCATTTTACTACCATGAGCTAGATGATGGATTTGCATAATTCACAAGATAATTTAGATTAAACTATTACTTGTGAGTACACTCAAGGTTAGGAAGACCTAGGGTGTTATGAGGGCAATCTATCATTTAGTTTTAGATGGGTTTGGAGTCACTTGTTATGGGACTTTCATCTATACCTCATGGTATCGTTTATTATCTCCATTATGGTACGGTCAAGCTTATAAGTTTGGCACTTTTACAGTTGCTTTACATACTATTAATCCATAGAGGATACATCATATGGACTTAGTTCATTTTGGTGATGTTATATATTATGGGAGTGATAGTTTGGAGGTTGAGTGTACATGGGAGACAGTAGGCACCATTCAGACAGTTTCCCACCTTTGAGATCATCTCATATGAGACTTCTTAAGGGGAAGGATATGGGAAACAATACATAAAGATGACCATGTACATAGAGTACATGGGGTTCAGGGGAGTCCGAGCACTTTCTTCTACCATTACGGATGTTTCATCTACATTTTCGAGGATGAAAATGCTTTCAAGGGGAAGGAAATGTCACATCTTATGTTAATGTCACATTATGTGATTGGCACCTTATGAATTCTTTATCACATAGGTAGAAGATAGATGGAGAATATTCATATTCTCATCTTTAGAGTTAGATCTCGGACGTGGCTAGGAGGAAAACAGAACATCTCTGTGGCACCGTGCGTAGGTTGAGCCGCCGGCCGTAGCAAAGGATGACCTCGAAATTAGCTAACAGACAAAGATCAAAAGGTAGAAGACAGATGGAGAATATTCATATTCTCATCTTTAGAGTTGGATCTCGGACATGGTTGGGAGGAAAACAGAACATCTCTGTGGCACCGTGCATAGGTTGAGCCACCGGCCGTAGCAAAGGATGACCTTGAAATTAGCTGACGGACGAAGAGCAAAAGCTATGCGCACCTAATACACATATGCCAAGCTGATCTCCCCAACAGAGAACCTCTCCCTGACATAATGATAATGCACCTCAATGTTCTTAGTGCGAGCATGGAACACAGGGTTCCTCGCAACTGCTAATGCACTCTGACTTTCAATGAAGATGGTGGTGGCAGAAGATTGACCAACACCCAAATCAGCCATAAGGCATCTGAGCCACACACACTCAATAGTAGCTATGAAAGCTACCCTATACTCAGCCTCACAACTGGAAGTGGCCATAGTAGGCTACTTCTTGCTCAACATAGATATACATGAGCTACCAAGCATGAAGCAAAATCCACTAGTGGACACATGAGTGCCATAGCAACCAGCCCAATCTGAGTCAAAAAAAGCATGCAAATCTGGCAGTAGTGATCCCCCCTTGGGATAAAACAACCCAATTAGTCGAGTACCACTCAAGTAGTGAAAGATGCGCTTAACCGCCTGCCAATGCTTCACACTTGGGCAATGCATAAACCTGCTCATCAGTGAGACAGCAAAAACTGAATATCTAGCCAAGTAATGCATAAGTAAATCAGGCATCCAACATCCTGCTGATAGAGGACAGCATCAAATGCATCTCCAGCATCATGAAGACTCAATCATAAGCCTGTCTCCATAGGAGTGGCAATAGGCTTATAGTCTTCAACGCCAAAACGCTACAATAATGTGTCAATATATTTCATTTGACACAAAGACATTCCACCATCAACTTGCATAAACTGAATGCCCAAGTAGTGATGCAAATGCCCCAAATCAGACATCTCAAATGAGGCATGCAAATCAGCCTTAAAATCAGCAATATGCTTCTCAATAGGACCAGTAAGCAGCATGTCATCAACATAGACAACAATGATCAAAAGCACATCATTAACACACTTAACATATAAGGTGCTTTTAGTTGGATTGTTCTCAAAACCATGTGCAATCAGATAGGCATGCATCTTCTCATACCAAGCACATGGTGCTTGCTTTAAACCATATAAGGCCTTCTTTAACCTACACACCTAGTTTCCATGCCCTTTCTACATAAACCTGGGGCTAAAAAACATACACTTCTTCATGCAAGTCAGCATTCAGAACTGCAATTTTAATGTCCAACTGATGTACATTCCAATCATGATGGGCTGCAAGTGCATAGATGCTCCGAACAGTAGTCATACGGCATGTAGGTGCAAAGGTCTCATCAAAATCAATGCCTCTTTCCTACGCATAACCCTAGGCAACAAGCCTAGCCTTATACCTGTCAACTGTTCCATCAGGCTTACGCTTCAGCTTGTAAACCCACTAAGTGCCAATGGCCTTCTTGCCAGGAGGCAAGTCACAAAAGAGCAAGTACCGTTCTTCATTATAGCATCATATTCAGATTGCATAGCAGCCATGAATTTAGTGATTTGTCAAATGAAACAAGCTCGTTCTCATCACAAAGACTAGATCCAGCCATAGCATAGCAATGTGATGCAAAAGAGGCACTATGAGAGCCTCATCGAGTACGTTATGAAGAGGTGCATCTAATTTGATGTCATCACGCAAAGTTTGCACCATACATTTTGGCATAGTTTTTGCCTCCTCAATGTCAGCTCTCTCATCAACAAGTACATCATGTAAATCTGCATCAAAAATGGGATGATCTTCATCATCACATGAAACCTGCAAAGGTTGAGAAGTTGCCTCATTAGGACCAGCACTAGAGCGTCCACCTGTAAAAAGAGGCAGCAAAGTATCATACATGTCTTTGGAGCTAACACATGTCTCCTTAGTACATGAAAGCAATGGCTGAATAGCATCTTCCACCAAAACAACATCACATCTAACCAGAATATGTTTATTCTGTGGATGATACATACGATAGCCTTAACTGTACCCAACAAAAATACATTTGACTGCTTTATCATCAAATTTTAAGTGATGTTGTTCAGGCACTAATGCATATGTCAAACAACCAAAAACATGTAGATGTGCAACAGATGGCTTGTGATCATGCCAAGCCTCATATGGAGTGATAGATTGTAGTGCTTTAGTGGGACACCTGTTAAGTACATATGTTGCACACATGACAGCCTCAAGCCAAAAACTATGTGGTAAAGCCTGACTCTTGACCATCCACCTCACCATCTCCATGAGTGACCTGTTCTTTCGTTCAGCAACTTTATTTTGTTGAGGTGTGTACGGCACTGTACACTGGTGTTTTATCCTAGGTTCAGCCAAAAATGCATTAAAATCAGAAGACATATATTCCCCCCCTCGATCAGAACCGAGGGTGCCCATTTTTACATGCTGACAGATTTTCAACCAAAACCAAAAACTGTTTGAAGCACATGAACACTTCGGACTTTGCCTTCAATGGATATACCCATGCATGCTTGGAAAAATCATCGATGAAAGTCACAAAGTAAAGATAATTTCCAGAAGAAGGTGTCTGCATAGGACCACAAACATCACTATGTACAAGCTAAAATTTCTGAGTAGCCCGAACTAAACCATCTTTTGGAAAGGAGGAATGCTGCATTTTGCCCAAAATACAGCCTTCACAAATAGGTTTTCACGGTGCCTCAAGTTGGGGCAAAGAGGATACCATTTCAAATTTCTGCAGGCGTAGCAAACTAGAAAAATTCAAATGACCAAAGTGTGCATGCCAAAGCTTTGGATCTGACATAGCCTGAGAATCATGTATTGCACATGCCAAATCATTTATAGATCTTTCATAGTCAATGAGCTTATACAGCCCACGACATAGAATGCCAGAAGCAATAATCACGTCGCTATTTGACAGATCATGAATTGTACATCCCTCATCAACAAATTTCATAACCAAGCCAATCTTGGCTAATGCAGAAACTGATAATAGATTTTTCTTGATCTCTAGCACAAACAAAGCATCTGACAAAGTGAAAGAACTACCATCACCAGTAGTCAAAATGATCTTACCAACTCCCATAACAGAATAAGAGGAGTTTTTTGTGCATGTAATAGTATTCCTTGTAGGGGCAGGCTCGAGTGAAGAGAAGAAATTGCGTTGTAAGGTTATATGTTTGGTCGCCCCACTGTCAAAGTACCAAACATCTGAGTCTACTACAGACATGCACTACTCATTAAAAGGTGCCATATGGTTTGAAACAAGCACCACGTGCTTGGTATGAAAAGATACATTCCTACTTGATTGCACATGGTTTTGAGAACAGTCCAACTGAGAGCACCTTATAGGTTAAGTGTGCAAATGATGTGCTTATGATCATTGCTATCTATGTTGATGACATGCTGCTCATTGGTCCTAATGAGAAGCATATTGCTGATTTTAAGGCTGATTCGCATGCCTCATTTGAGATGTGAAATTTGGGGCATTTGCATCATTATTTGGGCATTCACTTTATGCATGTTGATGGTAGACTAGCTTTATGTCAAACAAAATATCTTGACACATTATTGCAGCATTTTGGCCTTGAAGATTGCAAACCTATTGCCAACTCTATGGAGATAGGTTTATGATTGAGTCTTCATAATGATGGAGTTGCATTTGATGTTGTTCTCTATCAGTAGGTTGTTGGATGCTTGATTTAATTATGCATTATTGGACCAAATATTTAGTTTGCTATCTCACAAATTAGCAGGTTTATTCATTGTTCAGGTGTCAAGCATTGGTAGGCAGTTAAGCGCATCTTTTGCTACTTGAGTGGTACCTGACTACTTGGATTGTTTTATCCCAAGGGAGGATCACTACTACCAGATTTACATGCATTTTTTGACTTTGATTGGGCTGGTTTCTATGACATGTGTGTTGACTAGTGGTTTTTGCTTCATGCTTGATAGCTCATGCATATCTTGCTTTAGCAAGAAGCAACCTATTGTAGTCACTTCTAGTTGTGAGGCTTAGTATAGGGTAACGTTCATAGTTATTGTTGAGTGTGTTTGGCTCATATGCCTTATGGCTAATTTTGGTGTTGGTTAGTCTTTTGCCACCATCATCTTCACTCATAGTCAAAGTGCATTGGAAGTTTTGAGGAACCTTAATGTTCCATGATCGCAGTAAGCACATTGAGGTGCACTATCATTATGTCAGGAAGAGGTTCTCTATTGGAGAGATCAGTTTGGCATATGTGCCATCACAAGAGAACATTGCATACCTTTTCACAAAGGCTCTACCTAGGGAGAAGTTTGAACAAGGCTTTGGGGGTACTTCCTTTTGTGGATTGATTCAACATAGTTTGGGACTTCCTTATACATGAGTGCCAGCTCCTTGTTCACCATATTACTCCCAGGGGGGATTTGTTGATATATTTAGCTCATGATGTGTGTGAACACACTAGGACCACCAGACACTTGTTTCCCTCTTTAGGAGGTTTTTTCCCCTCGACTTGTATATACACTTATAACCCTAATGGGTCACTTATCTTTGTACATTCTCTTGGTAATACATTCATTATTGTGTTTTGTGCTCCAAGATTCTTCTTCTTCCTTGTACTGTTTGTGTGCTTTTGTAGACCTCAAACTCCAACAATGCATATAAGTAGTTCAAAACTTCTATTTGGACCAGGGAGAACATTCCAAATTTTACTGATCTTCTGTCAATGCTAACAATTGAGAAAAGAACCTTGGCGAAGACTCAAAATCCCATGAAAAAACTATTTGTGAGTAGGTATTCTACTCTAGTAGAGAAAGAGGTTGAAGAAGTGGAAGAGGAAATGGTAACCAGGACCAAGGTTAATAAAAAATAATGTAGGAGGTAGAGGACAATTTTGAGGTAGGGGAAGCCAAAGAGACGGCAAGAATCTCCAAAGAAATGATTCAGGCAATGATAGTAAGGTATGTTGGAATTGTGGTAAACCTGGTCACTTTGATCGTGATTACAAGTTGAAGAATCAAAATAATAGAAAACAACAAATAAACTATGCATCCACAAGTGCAAATGATTCGGAGAAGTTGTTCATGTCCCAATATCACATGATAAATATAATGCCTACCAATATTTCAAAATTGAATGGTAATGTCTTGTATGTTGATTCAGGTGCCTCGAATCACATGACCAGCCATGTATAATGCTTTACTAGTTTGCAAAAATTGCATGTTCTTGGATTTGTTGAAATATGTGATGATAAATCACATCCTATCGAGCATACAAGAATCATAGCACTGTCCATGGAGGATGGGAAGATAAAACATCTTACTGATGTACTACATGTCGAAAATATGACAAATAACTTAGTTTCTATTGGACCAACTATTGACCAGGGATTACAAGCTAGGTTCAATTTTCATGGTTTATATGTAGAAGAGTACAAACAAAATGGAATGTTGATAGCCAAAGGAAACAATGTGGGTACGATGTTCACCTTGAATGTCATGAATGTGACCATGTTTGGAAAATATGCAAGTGTTATTGTTGACATAGAGATTTGGCATAAGCGAATTGGGCATGCAAATTTGCAGAGGCTGAAGTTGATGCAGTCAAAGGAGCTTGTCAATGGACTACCAGATTTCAAGGCTATAGAAATGCAAAAGGTAATTGAATCATGACAATTTGGTAAACATGTTGGAGTTAGACGTCTGTGGAAGCACGCGAATAGCACAAGGAAGAAGAAGAAGCTTGGAGCATAAACACACAATACTGAATGTATTACTAGAGAATGTACAAAGATAAGTAGCCCATTAGGGCAATAGGCGTATATACAAGCCGAGGGGAAAAAAACCTCCTAAAGAGAAAAAAAGTGCCCCGGTAGTCCTAGTGTGTTCACACACATCACTACCTAAATATATCAACAAATCCCCCCTGGGAGTGATGTGGTGAACAAGGAGCTGGCACTCATGTATAAGGAAGTGCCAAGCTATGTGGAAATCACTCCACAAAAGGAAGTAAGCCCAAAGCTTTGCGGAAAGCTTCAAACTTCTCCCTAGGCAGAGCCTTCGTGAAAAGGTCTGCAATGTTCTCCTGTGTGGGCACATGTGCCAAGCTGATCTCCCCAACAGAGAACCTCTCCCTGACATAGTGATAATGCACCTCAATGTGCTTAGTGCGAGCATGGAATACAGGGTTCCTCGCGACAGCCAATGCGCTCTAACTGTCAGTGAAGATGGTAGTGGTTAAAGACTGGCCAACACCCAAATCAGCCATAAGGCATCTGAGCCACACTCACTCAACAAGCGCTGTGAAAGCTATCGTATACTCAGCCTCACAACTGGAAGTGGCCATAGTAGGCTGCTTCTTGCTCAACCAAGATATACATGAGCTACCAAGCATGAAGCAAAAACCACTGGTGGACACACGCGTGTCATACCAACTAGCCCAATCTGAGTCAAAAAAAGCATGCAAATCTGGCGATAGTGATCCCCCGCCCCGGTATAAAACAAGCCAAGTAGTTGAGTACCACTCAAGTAGCGAAATATGCGCTTAACTGCCTTCCAATGCGTGACTCCTGGGAATTGCATAAACCTGCTCATCTGTGAGACAGCAAACTGAATATCTGGCCGAGTAATGCATAAGTAAATCAAGCATCCAACAGCCTGTTGATAGAGAACAACATCAAATGCATCTCCAGCATCATGAAGACTCAATCGTAAACATGTCTCCATAGGAGTGGCAATAGGCTTACAGTCTTCAAGGCCAAAATGCTGCAATAATGTGTCAATATATTTTGTTTGACACAAAGCCATTCCACCATCAACGTGCATAAACTGAATGCCCAAATAGTGATACAAATGCCCCAAATCATACATCTCAAATGAGGCATGCAAATCAGCCTTGAAATCAACAATATGCTTCTCAATAGGACCAGTGAGTAGCATGTTGTCAACATAGAAAACAATGATGAGAAGCACATCATTAGCGCGCTTAACATATAAGGTGCTTTCAGTTGGACTGTTCTCAAAACCATGTGCAACCAGATAGGCATGTATCTTCTCATACCAAGCACGTGGTGCTTGCTTTAAACCATATAATGCCTTCTTTAACCTACACACCTGGTTTTCATGCCCTTTTTGCATAAAGCCACGAGGCTAAAAAACATACACTTCTTCATGCAAGTCACCATTCAAAAATGTTGTTTTAATGTCCAACTGATGTACATTCCAACCATGATGGGCTGCAAGTGCACAAATGCTCCGAACAGTAGTCATATGGCATGTAGGTGCAAATGTCTCATCAAAATCAATGCCTCTTTCCTGTGCATAACCCTTTGCAACAAGCCTAGCCTTATACCTGTCAACTGTACCCTCAGGTTTACGCTTAAGCTTGTATAGCCACTTAGTGTCAATGGCCTTCTTGCCAGGAGGCAAGTCACATAAAGACCATGTACCATTCTTCATTATAGCATCATATTCAGATTGCATAGCAGCCATCCAATTTTCTGAATTTTGTGCTTCATCAAAAGAAACAGGCTCATTCTCATCACAAATACTAGACGAAGCCATAGCATAGCAATCTGATGCAAAGGAGGCACTATGAGAGCCTGAACAAGTACGATATGACAAAGGTGCATCTAATTTGTTGTCATGCAAAGTCTGCACCAGCCATTTTGGCATAGTTTTTGCCTACTCAATATCAGCTCTCTCATCAACAAGTGCATCATGTAAATCTGCATTAGAAATGGAATTATCTACATCATCATATGAAACCTGCAAAGGCTGAGAAGTTGCCTCATTAGGACCAGCACTAGACTATCCACCTGTAAAAAGAGGCATCAAAGTATCATACATGTCTTTGGAGCTAACAAATGTCTCCTTAGGACATGAAAGCAATGGCCGAATAGCATCTTCCACAAAGACAACATCACGGCTAACCACAATGTGTTTAGTCTATGGATGATACAGACGATAGCCTTTACTTTCAGAACTGTACCCAATAAAGATACATTTTGCTGCCTTATCATCCAATTTTTTGTGATGTTGTTCAGGCACTAGTGCATATGCCAAACATCCAAAAATATGCAGATGAGCAACAGATGGCTTGCGGTCATGCCAAGCCTCATATGGAGTGATAGACTGCAGTGCTTTAGTGGGACACGTTTTAAGTACATATGCTGCACACATGACAGCCTCAAGCCAGAAACTATGTGGTAAAGCCTGACTCTTGACCATGCACCTTGCCATCTCCATGAGTGACCTATTCTTTCGTTCAGCAACTCCATTCTGTTGAGGTGTATACGGCATTGTACATTGGCGTTTTATCCCACGTTCAGCCAGAAATGCATTAAAATCAGAAGACATATATTCCCCCCCTCGATCAGAATGGAGGGTGCCCATTTTACAAGCTGACAGATTTTTAGCCAAAACCAGAACTGTTTAAAGCACATAAACACTTTGGACTTTGCCTTCAATGGATATACCCATGCATTCCTGGAAAAATCATCAATGAAGATCACGAAGTAAAGATAATTTCCGAAAGAGGGTGTCTGCATAGGACCACAGACATCACTATGTACAAGATGCAATTTCTGTGTAGCCCGAACTGAACCATCTTTTGGAAAGGAGGAATGCTGCATTTTGCCCAAAATACACCCGTCACAAACATGTTTTCCAGGTGCCTCAAGTTTGGGCAAAGAGGACACAATTTCAGATTTCTGCAGGCGTAGAGCAAAATTCAGATGACCAAAGCGTGCATGCCAAAGCTTTGCATCTGACATAGCCTGAGAATCATTTACTGCACATGCCAAATCATTTACAGATCTTTTATAGTCTATGAGCTCATACAGCCCATGACATAAAATGCCAGAAGCAATAATCACATCGCCATTTGACAGATCATGAACTGTACACCTATCATCAACAAATTTCACAATCAAGCCAATCTTGGCTAATGCAGAAACTGATAACAGGTTCTTTTTGATCCCTGGCACAAATAAAGCATCTGACAAAGTGAAAGAACTACCATCAGCAGTAGTCAAAATGATCTTACCAACTCCCATAAAAGGATAAGAGGAGTTGTTGGCGCATGTAACAGTATTCCCTGTAGGGGCAGGCTCGAGTGAAGAGAAGAAACTGCACTGCGAGGTAATATGTTTGGTCGCCCCACTGTCAAAATACCAAACATCTGAGTCTACTTCAGACATGCACTGCTCATGAGAAGATGGTTCAAAACTACAGACAGTAGTAAATGCCCATTCCTCTTCCTACACAAGATTTGCAGACTCTGTTTTTGGTGTAGAGGCCTCTGCAACAACCATTCCAGCCTCTTTCTTCTTTGCCTCTTTAGCAGCCAGTTTTGGACAGTTCTTTATGATATGATCATTCCCTTTACAGTACTTAGAAAACAATTTTTGCTTTTCTGATTTCTTCTCATCTTTATCTTCCTTCTTCGAATATGCAGAATTAGTAGATTTCTGCTTACTAGTTGAAGAGCTCCATTTTCCTTTGCCCTTCTGACTAGCCAGGAAAGCTTGATCTACAACTCGCATAATGGACTTGTTTTGCCTGGACTGATCTTCGTGTAACAGAACAGAGACGAACTCCTCAAATGATAAGGCATTTGGATTGCCTTTCATCATCAACCGAAGAGTAGAAGCAAAACTCTGATATGAATCAGGAAGACCATTCAGAACGGTCTGCACAAGTAAGCTATCTGGTATAACCTCATCAACAGAAATCAATTGTTCCTTCAAGTCTTTGATCTTCGTTAGGAAACTGCCCATAGAATCACCTTCATTCATGTGCTCACTCTCCAACTGTTTTCGGAGGTAAGCAACACAAGCCTCATTCCTAGCTTGGTACAATGTTGTAAGTGTATCCCAAGGATCCTTAGCTATTCTGCAAGAGCAAATGTGAGGAATAATGGCACATTTGACAGAGAAAGCTATCAATGCATGTGCCTGGGCATCTCTGTCATCCCAGAAAATCTGCTTTGTAGTAAGTGCAGCAGAAATAGCAACACGAATAGGAATCTACAAAATATCATCTGGGTGACTAAAATACCTTGATGCAGAAAATTGACTGTATCTCAAAAAGTTGAACAGAACTGCCCAGACGAGTTCTGCTAGACTCCGAGACGTTTAAACTGGCGAACAGAAACTGGTATATACCTTTGGCACAAAAAGACAAAATAGTCTGCACAAGCGCTACAATAGTGCTTTCGGAGGCCGAAACGAGCTCAGATCGCGATTTCAGCACCATACAGCGAAGTTGTTCTGATCTCGAAAACACGCTGAGTATGCTCACCAAAATTCGTGCAATTCTGAGACTGCAAATGGAGGAGTGTTGACGGCGCCCTAGATGAAGCGACGACCTGCTCTGATACCAATTGTTGGAGATAGATGTCTGCGAAAACACGCGAACAGCACAAGGAAGAAGAAGAAGCTTGGAGCACAAACACACAATAGTGAATGTATTACTAGAGAATGTACAAAGATAAGTAGCCCATTAGGGCAATAGGCGTATATACAAGCCGGGGGAAAAAAACCTCCTAAAGAGGGAAAAAAGTGCCCTGGCGGTCCTAGTGTGTTCACACACATCACTACCTAAATATATCAACAGATATATCCATTGAAGGCAAAGTCCGAAGTGTTCATGTGCTTCAAACAGTTTTTGGTTTTGGCTGAAAATCTGTCAGCATGTAAAATGGGCACCCTCCGTTCTGATCGAGGGGGGGAATATATGTCTTCTGATTAATACATTTTTGGCTGAACGTGGGATAAACACTAGTGTACAGTTCCATATACACCTCAATAGAATGAAGTTGTTGAACGAAAGAACAAGTCACTCAACATAGTTTCTGGCTTGAGGTTGTCATGTGTGCAGCATATGTACTGAACAGGTGTCCCACTAAAGTGCTGCAGTCTATCACTCCATATGAGGCTTGGCATGACCGCAAGCCATCTGTTGCTCATCTGCGTGTTTTTGGTTGTTTGGCATATGCATTAGTGCTTGAACAACATCGTAGAAAATTGGATGATAAAGCAGTAAGATGCATTTTTGTTGGGTACAGTTCTGAAAGTAAAGGCTATCGTTTGTATCATCCACACACTAAATGCATTCTGGTTAGCCGTGATGTTGTTTTTGTGGAAGATTCTATTCAGCCATTGCTTTCATGTACTAAGGAGACATCTTTTAGCTCCAAAGACATGTATGATACTTTGCTGCCTCTTTTTATAGGTGGATAGTCTAATGCTGGTCCTAATGAGGCAACTTCTCAGCCTTTGTAGGTTTCATGTGATGACGCAGATAATTCCATTTCTGATGCAGATGTACATGATGCACTTATTGATGAGAGAGCTCATATTGAGCAGGCAAGAACTATGCCAAAATGGCTGGTGTAGACCTTGCCTGATAGCAAATTAGATGCATTTCTGTCATATCGTACTCGATCAGGCTCTCATAGTGCCTCTTTTGCATCAGATTGCTATGCTATGGCTGCATCTAGTCTCTATGATGAGAATGAGGCTGTTTCATTTGATGAAGCACAAATTCAGAAAATTGGATGGTTTCTATGCAATCTAAATATGATGCAATAATGAAGAATGGTACTTGGTCTTTATGTGACTTGCCTCCTAGCAAGAAGGCCATTGGCACTAAGTGGGTATACAAGCTGAAGCATAAACTTGATGGTACAATTGACAGGTATAAGGCTAGGCTTGTTGCAAAGGCTTATGTGCAAGAAAGAGGCATTGATTTTGATGAGACCTTTGCACCTACATGCCGTATGACTACTGTTCGGAGCATTTGTGCACTTGAAGCCCATCATGGTTGGAATGTACATCAGTTGGACATTAAAACTGCATTTCTGAATGGTGATTTGCATGAAGAAGTGTATGTTTTTCAACCCCGTGGCTTTCTGCAAAAAGGGCATGAAAACTAAGTGTGCAGGTTAAAGAAGGCATTATATGGTTTAAAGCAAGCACCACGTGCTTGGTATGAGAAGATACATGCCTATTTGATTGCACATGGTTTTGAGAACAGTCCAACTAAAAGCACCTTATATGTTAAGCATGCTAATGATGTGCTTCTGATCATTGTTGTCTATGTTGATGACATGCTGCTCACTGGTCCTATTGAGAAGCATATTATTGATTTTAAGGCTGATTTGCATGCCTCATTTGAGATGTTTGATTTGGGGCATTTGCATCACTATTTGGGCATTCAGTTTATGCAAGTCGATGGTGAAATGGCTTTGTGTCAAACGAAATATATTAACATATTATTGCAGTGTTTTGGCCTTGAAGACTGTAAGCCTATTGCCACTCCTATGGAGACAGGTTTACGATTGAGTCTTCATGATGCTGGAGATGCATTTGATGTTGTTCTCTATCAGCAAGCTGTTGGATGCTTGATTTACTTATGCATTACTCGGCCAGATATTCAGTTTGCTATCTCACAGATGAGCAGGTTTATGCATTGCCCAGGAGTCACGCATTGGAAAGCGGTTAAGCGCATCTTTTGCTACTTGAGTGGTACTCGGCTACTTGGGTTGTTTTATCCCAGGGGGGATCACTACCGCTAGATTTGCATGCTTTTTCTTACTCAGATTGGGTTGGTTGCTATGACACTTGTGTGTCCACCAGTGGTTTTTGCTTCATGCTTGGTAGCTCATGTATATCTTGGTTGAGCAAGAAGCAGCCTATTGTGGCCACTTCCAGTTGTGCGGCTGAGTATATGGCAGCTTTCACAGTGACTGTTGAGTGTGTGTGGCTCAGACGCCTTATGGTTGATTTGGGTGTTGGTTAGACTTCTGCCACCACCATCTTCACTGACAGTCAGAGCACATTGGCAGTTGCGAGGAACCTTGTGTTCCATCCTCGCACTAAGCACATTGAGGTGCATCATCACTATGTCAGGGAGAGGTTCTTTGCTGGGGAGATCAGCTTGGCATATGTGCCCACGCAGGAGAACATTGCAGACCCTTTCACGAAGGCTCTGCCTAGGGAGAAGTTTGAAGCTTTCCGCAAAGCTTTGGGCTTACTTCCTTTTGTGGAGTGATTTCCACATAGCTTGGCACTTCCTTATACATGAGTGTCAGCTACTTGTTCATTGCATCACTTCCAGGGGGGATTTGTTGATATATGTAGGTAGTGATGTGTGTGAACACTCTAGGACTGTCGGGGTACTTTTTTCCCTCTTTAGGAGGTTTTTTTCCCCTAGCTTGTATATACGCCTATTGCCCTAATGGGCTACTTATCTTTGTACATTCTCTAGTAATACATTCAGTATTGTGTGTTGTGCTCCAAGCTTCTTCTTCTTCCTTGTGTTGTTTGCGTGCTTCCGCAGATGTCTAACTCCAACAGAGGAATAATGGCACGTTTGACAGACAAAGATATCAAATCATATGCATGAGCATCTCTGCCATCCCAACAAATTTGCTCTGTAGTAGGTGCAGTAGGAACCACAACATGAACACCATCTTCATCACCTTTAGCAATTGTGTTTACAGGTGTAATAGGACGTTTTTCAACACCCTACACAATATTCCAGAGTCCTTTTGCAACCAATACATGACGCATCATATAAGCCCATAATGGGTAATTGGTACCATCCAACTTATCCTCAATAGCCAACATATGGAATACATCACTACTTTCAGCCATAGCCAGTGACTAAAATACCATGATGCAAAAAATTGACCGTATCTCAAAAAGTTGAAATTTTAGAACTACCTTGTCGAGTTCTACTAAACTTGTAGTAGACTTTGAGATGCTTATATTGGCAAACCGAAACCTATAAAAATCTTTGGCACAAAAATACAAAATTGCCCACACAAGCACTATGATAGTGCATTCGGAGGCCAAAATGAGCCCATATCGCAATTTCGGCACCATAATGCGAAGCTGATTTAATTTCCTAATCACCTTGAGTATACATACCAAATTTCATGCGATTCTGTGATTGTGACTGGAGATGTGTTGATGATGCCCTAGATGAAACAGGGACCTACTCTGATACCAATTATTAGAGTCTGAGGTTTGCGAAAGCACGCGAATAGCACAAGGAAGAAGAAGAAGAAGCTTGGAGCACAACACACAATACTGAATGTATTACCACGAGAATGTACAAAGATAAGTAACCCATTAAGGCAATAGTCGTATATACAAGCTGGGGGAAAAAACCTCCTAAAGAGGGAAAAAAGTGCTCTGATGGTCCTAGTGAGTTCACACACATCATTACCTAAATATATCAACAATCTATTCATTTTCAATATGCAACTTGCATGGGGGAAGGACAATATGGTATGGTCCATAAAGTCAAAATAACCCACCCGAGGTTTTGTAACAGAATTTTTGCAGCAAAATTATTCAAACTACATGGTGGTGACTTGCAAACATGAGAGAATGAAACAATGAATGAGGCCACAATATTACCTATTACCCATAGCAAAATAATCAGCCCACTTGCCTTAACTAGACACCATAGTAAAAGCCCATGTCTTAGTTTCAAATTATGGAATGTTGGTATGTTGGACATGTAGCTAGAGAAAATAAAGAAAGAGTCTTACACGTACCATGAAGCAGAACCATCAAGGACACAAAAGGGGATATAGCTATAGTGAAGATAAATATTCGGATGTTTTTAATGGATTGTTGTAGATAGTACCATTCTTACACACTTGTAATATATCACACAATGATCTCCATCTAAGCAACATGTTGTTGCATTTTGAAGATGAGCGTGTCTACATCGGACTACATGAATTTGGAAGAGCAACACGTTTTTTAACAAAAATAAAGTTTGCATATCGACTTGCCCTTAGCCATTCAATAAAAGTCAAGAAAAATATACAATTGCAATATTTATTTTGCAAATTTTGAGATACATAGATTTAGATAATTGCCCCATTGATAAAAATGGATTTTATAATTTCAAGTTTGCATTAGAAATAGCTATCAATAAAGATGTATTGAAAAGAGAAGACTCACATGAGTTGCATACAATATTATTGAACCTTGTTTGGTATGGTTTGAAGATATCCAATAGTGATGGATTAAGACCATATTGAAATAGATTCTTATCAAGGAACATGTTTACTAATCAAACATCTTTTTTTATCATCGTGTGATATTCAATTGTTGATTTAATGTTATATAATAAATACTATAAGTTCACATGTTTTTGTGATACATTAAGTGATAATATGCATTTAATATGAAGTAATTATGATGGATTTGGATATGAAGTAATTATGAAGGATTTTTACCTAAAATATTATGATGGATGTAAATTAAAATGTTATGATGTGGATTATGTTCCTTATCTATATATTTATCTATTTATCTATCAATCTATCTATCTATATTACTATCCATATATCCATTATTCTATTTATTTATTTATTTATGTATTTTTATGTAATATGCATCTATCTATCTATAAATATATCAATCATTTATCTATTTATCAAGTTATCAATTTATCACCACATCTATCTATCTATTTATCTACCTATTTATATGCTTATATCTATTTACCTATATTTGTATTATTTAGTTTAGATGATTTCAATGATGTGGATTGAATCATGTCAATAATATGGATCGATTGATGTGGATTCATTTGAATTATGTGGATTGAATGATATCAATGATGTGGATTGCATGATGTGGATTCATTTAAATCATGTGGAGTAAATGATCTCAATTATGTGGATTCGTTTAAATTATATGGATTAAATGACATGGATTCATCTTAATTACGTGTATTTAATGATGGAAATGGTGTGGATTCATTTGAAATATGTGGATTAAAACTATATCAATAATGTGGATCACATGATGTCAATGATATGGATTCAATGATGTCAATGATCTAAAAGTCATATTTTGTCTTAGAAATTTGAAGTAGAACATTGCAAAAATGCGAGATGTGAACAATGACTTTGATCATGTTGAATCACAAAGGATTTTGTCTTAACGGAATGCTCAATTTGCACAATCAAGATTACCATTTTTATTTCACCAAGATTGAGAACCAAAGGGATTATAAGCAGTGTTGATATATTTAGGTAGTGAGGTGTGTGAACACACTAGGACTGCCGGGGCACTTTTTTCCCTCTTTAGGAGGTTTTTTCCCCCGGCTTGTATATACGCCTATTGCCCTAATGGGTTACTTATCTTTGTACACTCTCTAGTAATACATTCAGTATTGTGTGTTTGTGCTCCAAGCTTCTTCTTCTTCCTTGTGTTGTTCGCGTGCTTCCACAGACGTCTAACTCCAACAATTGGTATCAGAGCAGGTCGTCGCTTCATCCAGGGCACCGTCAACACTCCTCCATTTGTAGTCTCAGATTCGCACGAAATTTGGTGAGCATACTCAGGGTGATTCAGAGCTCGTTTCAGCCTCCAAACGCACTATCGCAGTGCTTGTGCAGGCTGTTTTGTCTTTTTGTGCCAAAAGTATATACCAGTTTCTGTTCGCTAGTTTAAGAATCTCAAATCTGCTACAGGTTTAGCAGAACTCGTTTGGGCAGTTCCGTTCAACTTTTTGAGATACAATCAATTTTCTGCATCAAGGTATTTTAGTCACCGGCCATGGCTGAAAGCAGTGATGTATTCCGTATGTTGGCTGTTGAGGATAAGTTGGATGTACCAACTACCCATTATGGGCTTATATGATGCGACATGTATTGGTTGCAAAAGGATTATGGAACATTGTGCAAGGTTTTGAAAGATGTCCTGTTACACCTGTAACAACAGGTACTACAAATACAGGTGCAGGAGTTGATGAAGATGCTGTCGAAGATGATATAGTGCAGATTCCTGTTCGTGCTATTGTTTCTGCTGCACCTATTGCAGAGCAGATTTGTTAGGATGGCAGAGATGCCCAGGCATATGCATTGATAGCTTTGTCTGTCAAACGTGCCATTATTCCTCATATTTGCTCTTGTAGAATAGCTAAGGATACTTGGGATACACTTACCACATTGTACCAAGCTAGGAATGAGGCTCGTGTTGCTTACCTCCGAAAACAGTTGGAGAGTGAGCACATGAATGAAGGTGATTCTATGGACAGTTTTCTAACAAAGATCAAAGACTTGAAGGAACAGTTGATTTCTTCTGATGAGGTTATACCAGATAGCTCACTTGTGCAGACCATTCTGAATGGCCTTCCTGATTCATATCAGAGTTTTGCTTCTACTCTTTGGTTGATGATGAAAGGCAATCCAAATGCCTTGTCATTTGAGGAGTTAGTCTCTGTTTTGTTGCAGGAAGATCAGTCCAGGCAGAACAGGTCCATTATGCGTGTTGCAGATCAAGCTTTCTTGGCTAGTCAGAAGGGCAAAGGAAAATGGAGTTCTTCTACTAGTAAGCAGAAATCTGCAAATGCTCCACATTCAAAGAACCAAGACAAAGATGAGAAAAAATCAGAAAAGCAGAAATTGTTTTGTAAGTACTGTAAAGGGAATGATCATATCATAAAGAACTAACCAAAACTGGCTGCAAAAGAGGCAAAGAAGAAAGAGGCTGGAATGGTTGTTGCAGAGGCCTCTACACCAAAAACAGAGTCTGCAAAACTTGTGCAAGAAGAAGAATGGGCGTTTACTACTGTCTGCAGTTTTGACCATCTTCTCATGAGGAGTGCATGTCTGCAGTAGACTCAGATGTTTGGTATTTTGATAGTGGGGTGACCAAACATATTACCTCGCAGCGCAGTTTCTTCTCTTCACTCGAGCCTTCCCCTACAGTGAATACTGTTACATGTGCCAACAACTCCTCTTATCCTGTTATGGGAGTTGGTAAGATCATTTTGACTACTGTTGATGGTAGTTCTTTCACTTTGTCAGATGCTTTATTTGTGCCAGGGATAAAAAAGAACTTGTTATCAGTTTCTGCATTAGCCAAGATTGGCCTTGTTGTGAAATTTGTTGATGACAGGTGTACAGTTCATGATCTGTCAAATGGCGATGTGATTATTGCTTCTGGCACTTTATGTCATGGGCTGTATAAGCTCATAGACTATGAAAGAAGTGAAAATGATTTGGCATGTGCAGTAAATGATTCTCAGGCTATGTCATATGCAAAGCTTTGGCATGCACGCTTTGGTCATCTGAATTTTGCTAGTTTTCTACGCTTGCAGAAAACTGAAATGGTGTCCTCTTTGCCAAAACTTGAGCCACCTGGAAAACATGTTTGTGAAGGTTGTATTTTGGGCAAAATGCAGCGTTCCTCCTTTCCAAAAGATGGTTCAGTTCGGGCTACACAAAAATTGTAGCTTGTACATAGTGATGTCTGTGGTCCTATGCAAACACCCTCTTTTGGAAATTACCTTTACTTCGTGACTTTCATTGATGATTTTTCTAGGCATGCATGGGTATATCCCCTCAAAGCAAAGTCCGAAGTGTTCATGTGCTTTAAACAGTTTTTGGTTTTAGCTGAAAATCTGTCAGCATGTAAAATGGGCACCCTCCGTTCTGATCGAGGGGGGGAATATATGTCTTCTGATTTTAATGCATTTCTGGCTGAACGTGGGATAAAACACCAGTGTACAGTGCCGTATACACCTCAACAGAATGGAGTTGCTGAACGAAAGAACAGGTCACTCATGGAGATGGCGAGGTGCATGGTCAAAAGTCAAGCTTTACCACATAGTTTCTGGCTTGAGGCTATCATGTGTGCAGCATATGTACTGAACATGTGTCCCACTAAAGCGCTGTAGTCTATCACTCCATATGAGGCTTGGCATGACCGTAAGCCATCTGTTGCTCATCTGCATGTTTTTGGTTGTTTAGCATATGCACTAGTGCCTGAACAACATCACAAAAATTGGATGATAAGGCAGTAAAATGTATTTTTGTTGGGTACAGTTCTGAAAGTAAAGGCTATCGTCTGTATCATCCACAGACTAAACGCATTTTGGTTAGCCGTGATGTTGTCTTTGTGGAAGATGCTATTCAGCCATTGTTTTCATGTACTAAGAATGAGGTTGTTTCTTTTGATGAAGCACAGAATTCAGAAAATTGGATGGCTGCTATGCAATCTGAATATGATGCTATAATGAAGAATGGTACATGGTCTTTATGTGACTTGCCTCCTGCCAAGAAGGCCATTGGCACTAAGTGGGTATACAAGTTGAAGCGTAAACCTGATGGTACAGTTGACAGGTATAAGGCTAGGCTTGTTGCAAAGGGTTATGTGCAGGAAAGAGGCATTGATTTTGATGAGAACTTTGCACCTACATGCCATATGACTACTGTTCGGAGCATTTGTGCACTTGCAGCCCATCATGGTTGGAATGTACATCAGTTGGACATTAAAACAACATTTCTGAATGGTGACTTGCATGAAGAAGTGTATGTTTTTTAGCCCCGTGGCTTTGTGCAAAAAGGGCATGAAAACCAGGTGTGTAGGTTAAAGAAGGCATTATATGGTTTAAAGCAAGCACTATGTGCTTGGTATGAGAAGATACATACCTATCTGGTTGCACATGCTTTTGAGAACAGTCCAACTGAAAGCACCTTATATGTTAAGCGTGCTAATGATGTGCTTCTGATCATTGTTGTCTATGTTGACGACATGCTGCTCACTGGTCCTATTGAGAAGCATATTGTTGATTTCAAGGCTGATTTGCATGCCTCATTTGAGATGTTTGATTTGGGGCATTTGCATCACTATTTGGGCATTCAGTTTATGCAAGTTGATGGTGGAATGGCTTTGTGTCAAACAAAATATATGGACACATTATTGCAGCGTTTTGGCCTTGAAGACTGTAAGCCTATTGCCACTCCTATGGAGACAGGTTTATGATTGAGTCTTCATGATGCTGGAGATGCATTTGATGCTGTTCTCTATCAGCAGGCTGTTGGATGCTTGATTTACTTATGCATTACTCGGCCAGATATTCAGTTTGCTATCTCATAGATGAGCAAGTTTATGCATTGCCCAGGAGTCACGCATTGGAAAGCGGTTAAGCACATCTTTCGGTACTTGAGTGGTACTTGGCTACTTGGGTTGTTTTATCCCAAGGGGGGATCACTACCGCCAGATTTGCATGCTTTTTCTGACTCAGATTGGGTTGGTTGCTATGACACTCATGTGTCCACCAGTGGTTTTTGCTTCATGCTTGGTAGCTCATGTATATCTTGGTTGAGCAAGAAGCAGCCTATTGTGGCCACTTCCAGTTGTTAGGATGAGTATAGGGCAGCTTTCACAGCGACTGTTGAGTGTGTGTGGCTCAGACGCCTTATGGCTGATTTGGGTGTTGGCCAGTCTTCTGCCACCACCATCTTCACTGACAGTCAGAGCGCATTGGCAGTTGCGAGGAACCCTGTGTTCCATGCTCGCACTAAGCACATTGAGGTGCATTATCACTATGTCAAGGAGAGGTTCTCTGCTGGGGAGATAAGCTTGGCATATGTGCCCACGCAAGAGAACATAGCAGACCTTTTCACGAAGGCTCTGCCTAGGGAGAAGTTTGAAGCTTTCCGCAAAGCTTTGGGCTTACTTCCTTTTGTGGAGTGATTTCCACATAGTTTGGCACTTCCTTATAGATGAGTGCAAGCTCCTTATTCACCGCATCACTCCCAAGGTGGATTTGTTGATATATTTAGGTAGTGATGTGTGTGAACACACTAGGACCGCCGGGGCACTTTTTTCCCTCTTTAGGAGGTTTTTTCCCCCGGCTTGTATATACGCCTATTGCCCTAATGGGCTAATTATCTTTGTACATTCTCTAGTAATACATTCAATATTGTGTGTTTGTGCTCCAAGCTTCTTCTTCTTCCTTGTGTTGTTCGCGTGCTTCTGCAGATGTTTAACTCCAACAAGGAGAACCATTATCAATGAAAGAATTTAAAAATCTATGTCTGAATCATTTTTCTTGTGATGTTCTCTTTTGAGTTACAAGAAGATCGAAAGAAATAGTGTCATTAAAGCTTTTCGACTTACAACATAAAGGATTAGCAAAAACTTTACATGGATGCTTTGTTCAAGTTGAAAGATCATTCCGAAATTATAATCAAATAGCACTATATTTCATTGAAAAGATTTTTGTACAAGATAACCTTCACTGACATGTAGATTAGGATGATCACCCGAAGAATGCAGGTATAGGTTTGGGCCATCCTCAAAATTGTGCAGAATTTTATAATGAAGGACACAAAGACCCTCTTCCTCAAAAGCAGCCATATATTCTGCTACCCAAAGAGCATAACCTTATTCATGATTTATCATCACGAGGAGAAAAGTTATTCAATGAAGGATTAACAAATCTTGTTTTACAAAGAACAATTGATGATCAACAAAAGACAATTAATGATTTATAAAATCAAGTGAAAATTTTACAAGTATCTCTTGATGCATATTAGAATAGATATGGAAGACTATTAGAGGCATCATCATCTTTTGTTTGGTTCATTAGTGATGAATTATTAAATCAATAAAACATTGAATAGAAAAGACACTTTTTGTAATATTTAAAATCATCACTTTATGATAAAGATATCATTTTTGCAATTGAATATAATCAAATTATTTAGATTACATCATTTTCTTCATTTTGAATATCATCATCTATTACAGGTACTACCATGTTATCTATTTCTTCCATGTTTGAATCATCATTGCGATCTACATCCACTTCATGATCACTCCATGGATCATTTGTTAGCATCAAACTTTTGGTACCCTTGTCTAGGGGACTATTTAAATCCATATAAGTTCTTTTGTGAGCTTACAAACTAGACTTTCTTTGCCAAGATCTGCATAACCCTCTAGTTGTTCCATATAGATCTCATTTGTAAGATCTCCATGCAAAAAAAGCAATTTTCACATCCATTTAGTTTGCATGATGCAACATACAAAATGCTATATCCCGAATAGTTATATTTATCCTTTCAGCTATAGCATTCTGTACTAGGGTACAAGGAGTTGTAAACTCTCTACAAATTCTTCTAGACTGAGAGAAAAAATTGAATTCATGTGTATACTCACCTCCATTATCTGAACGTAAAGCCGTAAGGTTAGTTCCTTTTTCAGTCTCAACTGAAGCAAGCCATTTTCTAAAAGTATGGAATACCTCATCCTTTGCTTTGATAGGATATATGCAGACTTTTCTAGTAACGTCATCTATGAAAGTGATAAAGTAAAGAGAACCACCTAATGACCTTGTGGGCATAGGACCACACACATCTGTATGAACAAGATTTAAAGGATGAATTGAAGATTCAATGTGCATCTTATGCACATTCCTAGTTTGCTTTCCATATTGACAATGCTCACAAAATGAAAAATCAGAGAAAGATAACACAGGTAAGTATCCAGAATGAGAATGATTCTCCATTCCACTACGTGATATATGGCTCAAATAGCCATGCCAAATACAAGCCAAAAGTTGTTCAATAACAACTAACAAGTGTTCTTTCTATGATACAAATAAAGGATAAAGTGAGCCAACTTTGCTTCCTTTTGCAATAAGCATATTGCCCTTCAACATGCGAAAAGATTGAGCATATAATGCCACCTTGTAACCAAGGCCATCAAGTTGATCAATTGACATCAAACTCCATGATAACTCAGGTACATGGCATACATTATGCATAGTAAATTTTGAACCATCAATGAACTGCACAACCACATCTCCAATCCCCACAACGTCACACTAGTAATGTTGGGGTTAGACATTTGCAAAAGCACGTGAATAACACAAGGAAGAAGAAGAAGCTTGGAGCACAACACACAATACTGACTGTATTACCACTACAATGTACAAAGATAAGTAGCCCATTAGGGCAATAGGCGTATATACAAGCCGGGGGAAAAAACCTCCTAAAGAGGAAAAAAAGTGCCCCGGTGGTCCTAGTGTGTTCACACACATCACTACCTAAATATATCAACAAATCCCCCCTGGGAGTGATGCGATGAACAAGGAGGTGGCACTCATGTATAAATAAGTGCCAAGCTATGTGGAAATCACTCCACAAAAGGAAGTAAGCCCAAACCTTTGTGGAAAGCTTCAAACTTCTCCCTAGGCAGGGCCTTCGTGAAAAGGTCTGCAATGTTCTCTTGCATGGGCACATATGCCAAGCTGATCTCCCCAGTAGAGAACATCTCCTTGACGTAATGATAATGCACCTCAATGTGCTTAGTGCGAGCATGGAACACAAGGCTCCTTGCAACTGCCAATGTGCTCTGACTGTCAATGAAGATGGTGGTGGAAGAAGACTGACCAACACTTAAATCAGCCATAAGGCGTCTGAGCCACACACACTCAACAGTCGTTGTGAAAGCTGCCCTATACTCATCCTCACAACTGGAAGTGGCCACAGTAGGCTGCTTCTTGCTCATCCAAGATATGCATGAGCTACCAAGCATGAAGCAAAAAGCACTAGTGGACATACGAGTGTCATAGCAACCAGCCCAATCAGAGTCAGAAAAAGCATGCAAATCTCACGGTAGTGATCCCCCCTTGGGATAAAACAAACCAAGTAGTCAGGTACTACTCAAGTAGTGAAAGACGCTCTTAATCGCCTACCAATGCTTGACTCTTGGGCATTGCATAAACCTACTCATCAGTGAGATAGCAAACTGAATATTTGGCCGAGTAATGCATAAGTAAATCAAGCATCCAACAGCCTTCTAATAGAAAACAACATCAAATGCATCTCCAGCATCATGAAGACTCGGTCATAAACCTGTTTCCATAAGAATGGCAATAGGTTTACAGTCGTCATGGCCATACACTGCAATAATGTGTCAATATAATTCATTTGAAACAAAGACATTCCACCATCAACATGCATAAACTGAATGCCCAAATAGTGATGCAAATGCCCCAAATCAGACATATCAAATGAGGCATGTAAATCAGCCTTAAAATCAGCAATATGCCTCTCATGAGGACCAGTGGGCAGCATATCATCAACATAAACCACAATGATCAGAAGTACATCATTAGCATGCTTAACATATAAGGTGCTTTCAGTTGGAATGTTCTCAAAACCATGTGCAATCAGATAGGCATGTATCTTTTCATACCAAGCACGTGGTGCTTGCTTTAAACCATATAATGCCTTCTTTAGCCTGCACACCTAGTTTTCATGCCCTTTCTACACAAAGCCACGGAGATAAAAAAAAAACACTTCTTCATGCAAGTCACCATTCAAAAATGTTGTTTTAATGTTGAGCTAATGTACATTCCAACCATGATCAGCGGCAAGTGCACAGATGCTACGAACAGTGGTCATACGATAAGTAGGAGCAAAGGTTTCATCAAAATAAATGCCTTTTTCCTATGCATAGCCCTTTGCAACAAGCTTAGCCTTATTCATGTCAACTGTACCATCAGGCTTACGCTTCAGCTTGTATTCGTGGCAAGTCACATAAAGACCAAGTACCATTCTTCATTATAGCATCATATTCATATTGCATTGCAGCCATCCAATTTTTTGAATTTTGTTCTTCATCAAATGAATCAGGCTCATTCTCATCATAGAGATTAGACGCAGCCATAGCATAGCAATCTGATGCAAAAGAGGCATTATGAGAGCCTGAACGAGTACGATATGACAAAGGTGCATCTAATTTGCTGTCACGAAAAGTCTGCACCAACCATTTTGGCATAGTTTTTGCCTCTTCAATATCAGTTCGCTCATCAACAAGTGCACCATGTAAAATGCATAAAAAATGGGATGATCTTCATCATCACATGAAACCTGCAAAGGTTGAGAAGTTGCCTCATTAGGACCAACACTAGACTGTCCACCTGTAAAAAGAGGCAGCAAAGTATCATACATGTCTTTGGAGCTAACAAATGTCTCCTTAGTACATGAAAGCAATGGCTGAATAGCATCTTCCACAAAAACAACATCACGGCTAACCAGAATCCGTTTAGTCTGTGGATGATACAAACGATAGCCTTTACTTTTAGAACTGTACCCAACAAAAATACATTTTACTGCTTTATCATCCAATTTTCTACAATGTTGTTCAGGCACTAATGCATATGCCAAACAACCAAAAACATGCAGATGAGCAACAGATGGCTTGCGATCATGCCAAGCCTCATATGGAGTGATAGAATGTAGCACTTTAGTGGGACACATGTTAAGTACATATGTTGCACACATGATAGCCTCAAGCTAGAAACTATGTGGTAAAGCCTGACTCTTGACCATACACCTCGCCATCTCCATGAGTGACATGTTCTTTCGTTCAGCAACTCCATTCTGTTGAGGTGTATACGGCACTGTACACTAGTGTTTTATCCCACATTCAACCAGAAATGTATTAAAATGAGAAGACATATATTCCTCACCTCGATCAAAATGGAGGGTGCCCATTTTACATGTTGACAAATTTTCAGCCATAACCAAAAGTTGTTTGAAGCACATAAACACTTCGGACTTTTCTTTCAATGGATATACTTATGCATGCCTGGAAAAGTCATCAATGAAAGTCATGAAGTAGAGATAATTTCCAAAAGAGGGTGCCTATATAGGACCACAAACATCACTATGTACAAGATGCAATTTCTGAGTAGCCCGAAATGAAGCATCTTTTGGAAAGGAGGAATGCTGCATTTTGCCCAATATACAGCCTTCACATACATGTTTACCAGGTGCGTCAAGTTTGGGCAGAGAGGGCACCATTTCAGATTTCTGCAAACGTAGCAAACTACCAAAATTCAGATGACCAAAGCATGCATGCCCAAGCTTTGCATCTGACATAGTCTGAGAATCGTGTACTGCACATGCTAAATCATTTACAGATCTTTCATAGTCTATGAGTTTATACAAGCCACAACATAAAATGCCAAAAGCAATAATGACGTCGCCATTTGACAGATCATGAACTGTATATCTATCATCAACAAGTTTCACAACCAAGCCAATCTTGGCTAATGCAGAAACTGATAACAGATTTTTCTTGATCCTTGGCACAAACAAAGCATCTGACAAAGTGAAAGAACTACCATTAGCAGTAGTCAAAATGATCTTACCAACTCCCATAATAGGATACGAGGAGTTGTTGGCGCATGTAACAGTATTCCCTATAGGGTCAAGCTCGAGTGAAGAGAAGAAACTGTGCTGCGAGGTAATATGTTTGGTTGCCCCACTATCAAAGTACCAAACATCTGAGTCTACTGCAGACATGCACTTGATGGGTCAAACTGTAGACAGTAGTAAACACCCATTCTTCTTCCTACACAAGATTAGCAAACTCTATTTTCGGTATAGAGGCCTCTCCAACAACCGTTCTAGCCTCCTTTTTCTTTGCCTCTTTTGCAGCCAATTTTGGATAGTTCTTTATGATATGATCATTCCCTTTATAGTACTTGCAAAACAATTTCTGCTTTTCTGATTTCTTCTCATCTTTATCTTCCTTCTTTGAATGTGAAGCATTTGCAGATTTCTACTTACTAGTAGAAGAGCTCCATTTTCCTTTGCCCTTTTGACTAGCCAGGAAATCTTGATCTGCAACACACATAATAGACCTATTTTGCCTAAATTGATCTTCTTGCAACAGAATAGAAACTAACTCCTCAAATGACAAGGCATTTGGATTGCCTTTCATCATCAACCTAAGAGTAGAAGCAAAACTCTGATATGGATTAGGAAGACCATTCAGAACGGTCTGCACAAGTGAGCTATCTGGTATAACCTCATCAGCAGAAATCAATTGTTCTTTCAAATCCTTGATCTTTGTCAGAAAATTGTCTATAGAATCACCTTCATTCATGTGCTCACTCTCCAACTATTTTCGGAGGTAAGCAACACAAGCCTCATTTCTAGCTTGGTACATACAATGTGGTAAGTGTATCCCAAGCATCCTTAGTTGTTCTACAAGAGCGTATGTGAGGAATAATGGCACATTTGACAAACAAAGCTATCAATGCATGTGCCTGGGCATATCTGCCATCCTAATAGGCAGCAAAAACCACAGCACGAACATGGATATGCAGAATATCATTATCTTTGACACCTTCTACATCAGCTTGAGTACCTGCAATTGTAACAGTTGAAGGTGTGATAAGACGTTTTTCAACACCTTGCACAATGTTCCACAGTCCTTTTGCAACCAATACATGTCGCATTGTATAAGCCCATAACGGGTAGTTGGTACCATCCAACTTATCCTCAACAACCAACATATGGAATACATCATTGCTTTCAACCATGGCCAATGACTAAAATACCTTGATGCAGAAAATTGACTCTATCTCAAAAATTTGAACAGAACTGTCGAGATGAATTCCACTAGACCTGTAGCAGACTTCGAGACGCTTATACTGGAGGACCAAAATTGGTATATACCTTTGGCACAAAAAGATAGAATAGCCTGCACAAGCACTATGATAGTGCGTTCGGAGGCTGAAACGAGCTCAAATCGTGATTTTGGCACCCTAGAGCAAAGCGGTTTTGATCTTGAAAACACGTTACGTATGCTCACCAAAATTTGTGTGATTCTGAGATTGCAATCGGAGAGGTGTAGAGGACACCCTAGATGAAGCGGCGACCTGCTCTGATACCAATTGTTGGAGTTAGACGTCTTCGGAAGCACGCGAACATCACAAGGAAGAAGAAGAAGCTTGGAGCACAACACACAATACTGACTGTAGAGCCTCACTTGGCACAGTGCTATCAAGTGTCAACACATCAACATCATAAAAAATAGCATTAATTTCTTGAATCTTCACATGGTGCAGGTAGCTGTTTAACATTCCCATCAACATTTCATCCTTTACCTTTAGCATTTTTTAATGCATAACAATATTTCTTCATGTGTCCTTTCTTATGACAATAATGGCATTCGATATCCCTCTTCTTTGATTTACTTCTTCTCTTATTATGTTGACCATTCTTTTCCTTGTTCTTGCTCCTACCACATTGCTGATTCTTTCTTTGGTAAGAATCACGAACATTATATGCGTCTCCACTCTGAGTGCCAACCATATATTTTCTACGAATCTCCTCACTCAAGATTGCTCCACATATTTCATCATAGAGCAGTTTACCACCAAGTGCATTATTGCTAATGGCTATGCAAAACATATCCCATGATGATGGCAAGGTGCATAACAACAAAATTCTTTTCATTTCATTATCCATATCCATTTTCAATTCATTATCCCATGATGCCATCTCTTTTTCATATGTATTACATATTTTCTTCCAAAGATCCTCTGCACTTTCATATTCTTATACTGAAAAGTAAACATTATCTGCGAGGTGCAATCAAATGGTAGAGTTGGACATTTCATATAGCTCATCCCAATCATCTTCATCCATGCCAGTAAGCTTTTTTAAAATTCCATCTACTAGATTCCATTGCCTCCTCTGAATCGACACATCTTTAATTTGATTCTTCCATAGAGAAAAGTTTGTGCCATCAAATTTTCAAATCTCAAAATGGTCTTTGCCCTACAAGTTATAGCTCCTCCTCCAAATGTTGGCACTAGACTTGGATCCACCAGATATGCCTGAGACCTCTGATGCCATGATGGTAGAGAAGTGAATAGAATGATAATGGAGCTAGAAGAGTCCAAACACCACTAAGGCTCAAAGAAGGATGACCAAGTGTCGGATTCTAGGAGAGAATTCAGATCCATGATTAAGTGAGCTCCAAGGGGGAATAGTACTAGGATGGGTGACCTCCCAGGAGGTATGGAGAACCTCCATCTTCCTTGATCATTGAGGTCCTCCCTTGCTTGTAGCCAACAATGCCAATGGTGACTTCGATGACTTGGATTCCAAGGTCTATGCCTTGGTCACCACCTTAGTTGCAAGCCTTGGGTGGGTGGGCAAGTGCTCACTTTGCTTGCACAAAAGGAACAAAGCTTTTGTATCAAAATGCTCTGATATGCCAGTGAAGTATCTCGATGGTGATGCACCATAGTGTGATCTCCTTCTCAAGAGCTCCATGATGATATCCTCGGAGTAGAAATCCGACCTCCAAGCGCCACACATGATACTCCGCATAGAGGTTGCAGAATATGTAAAAAAACACATTACACAGGGAGCATGAACACATACTTCTTAGCTATTACAAATGCGGTTGAGCTTATAGTCTATGGCTGACCAGGCCACTATATGTTTTATTAAAGAACATATACAAAAGTTTCTCATGGCCATTTGGCCTTTCACATGGACACTAACAGTAACATACATTATCTTTTGTGCTCCTTGATTCCACTCTTCATATGCTCTTAGCTGGTCTGTAGTCTGATTCCTCTATGGTAACTGTAGAACATTTTCATTCTCTACTTCAATGTACTTGCAGTAGCCTTTTCCCATCAAAAAATTCATCATTCTGAATCTCCAAGCATGAAAGTTGTTCTTGTCCAACTTATGGCTCATAAGTTGACTCATTCCATCAACATTTGCCATTTCTACAACAAGTCACAATACTGCTCAAACACTAGAAGCAGTACTTTTGCTTGAACACTATCACATTGTGACTTGATAGTTTGATCTAACAAAACACATTTTTCATGTATCAATAGTACACAAAATTGCTTGAAATTATGGATCTCAGATATTTGAGAGATGTCGAACAAAATGCAAGTTACAACTTTGCAAACATACTTGTTTTTTCCATGGGCCCCATCTTGCAAGCTAAAAATGGAGGTTGAGATGGCTCCAAAACTAAAATATGAGCATATTTTCATGCCTTCTACCTTCACACCAAATTTCATAGCAATTTGAGATCATTTGTGAAGCATGTGTTTGCCAATCCTTCTCAAGTACTCTTCACTATCGGCCTTCTATATGAGGACTCTATAGCCACACTAGCTCTGATATCATGTCAAGAGAAAGGAGATAAGGGAGAGAGTTGTCACACATTCTCACATACAAAAAGAGAAGCACACACAAATTGAGGTAAGGAAGAATGATCTTCTTCTTCTTCTTCTTCTTCTTCTTATGTTACATGAATAGAATATACTATTAGATATACTCAATATTCCACCCTCAAGTGACCACAGGTGATCCATGGCCCTCTAAGTTGTAAGGCCCCCATTATGAGGAGAATCCATTGTTAGAGCTCGAACATTTATGGAACCCTAACTTCCAAGTTAGATGAGGTCTATGTGTGACCGTTGATGGTTATAGATGATCTTTGTAAGCGTAGCCATTTGATTAGGTAGGGTATAAACTTTTGGGCCACTAGTTTGCCATTCAAGGTGAAAATAAAGGCCCTGTGATGTCGCACGATTTCCCCATAGAACCTTAATGGGGGGAGTGCAGAGGGGGGCTTGCCCCCTTCTTCGAGGTCCGGGGGGCCTATCCCCTCGGCTTGTAGGTCGGAGACGGTAGGACTTCTGGTCATGGAGATATTGTTGGATTGTATATTTTACCAACTATTTTGTATTTCTTGATAATGTTTATCTATACTGAATCGCCTGGTAAAAGATATATAAGCATGGCCCAGATTGAGCTTTACACAACATTATGCACTAGTAAGCCCTTCATCTCTGAGAATCTGAGTTCTCTATCTCTTACTTTACGTCTATCTTTGTCTACATTTTTGTTCTCTCAAATCTTTCTATTGGTCTATTCCATTGTGTTGTTATTTTCTTACATGATATCAGAGCTAAGGAGGCTCTAAGTGGTGCAGAAGCAGAAATGCAGAGGTTGTAGAGCTCTCAATGACAAATGAGAGAAGATATCATGCCGTGCATCATCATCTGCAATTGGAAATCAAGGTGGTTCATCAACAGAAGTAGGTGGTGCACAAGTAGGAGAAGCAATGATGCCGGTCATCCCAACATTACGGATACGACCACCAACCTTCATGGAAGGTAAACTTGATGGTACAAATTACACCCTGTGGAAGTTTAAAATTACTTCTATCCTTGATTCATATGAGCTTCTAAAGACTCTTCTTGGGATCGATCATGAACCTCAAGAAACACCTGATCCAAATAATATTGGTCGAATGATTCCTCCTGATGCTGATCTTCTACATGCTTGGAAACAAAGAAATGCAAATGCACTCTGTGCTCTAGTTACAAGTACTATTGATAGTGTTGTGACTCTCATTCAGCATACTAACAAGGATTGTGAAGCATGGAACACATTGAGAAATCAATATGAAACTTGTAATCAGGCACGGATTTAGAACTTGAAGAATCAGTTGGCAATAGAAAGGTTTGCTGATGGGGAGATTGTTGAGGTGTTTATCACTCGCATAAAGAATCTATGTGATCAAATGGTAGGAGAAGGTGTACAGAAGTCAAGCAAGGAGCTAGCTCGACATTATCTTTGAATCTGTCCACCAAAGTTTGATGGTCTGGTAATTGCTCTCAATACTCAAATTAGACCTCAACCACTAATGTTTGAAGAATTCAATGCCTTACTCATGGACGAGGAGTTATGGCCCAAGGCAAGGAGTGGTGGAAGCAAAGGAGATGTTACATTCACAACAAATGCCAAAGGAGGCAAAGTGGACTCTTCAAAAGATGGAGACAAAAAGAAGTTCAAGGGAGAGTGTTTCCACTGCAAGAAGAAAGGACATAGAATCCAAGATTATCGCATCAAGAAGGCAGAAGAGAAGAATGGCTCTTCAAAAGGTGGCAAGGGCAAGGAGTCTGCCAACATTGTAAAAACAGAGCTCGAGTTATTTCTTACAATAGAGGAGGTATGCTCCTCGGCTGAAGATTCAGGAACAGATGACTCATGGGTGTTGGACAGTGGTGCATCTTGTCATATGATGAACAAAAAAGACCTTTACAGTTCCTTATAGCCTCTAAAGGTGTTGGAGCAAGTCTATGACAAGCCTAAGTATTGGCTTGAGTCTCACAAAGTCATTAAAGAAGCTTCAAAATGAAGACTATGTAAAGTTCACTTGTGAACTACCTCTTGTAACTTTTGAAGAGTTTACTTAATGTAAAAGTAAGAGAATCTTAAGTGGTTGAGCCCACATGATCAAGAATGGAAAGAGGAGCCACGAATTCGTGATTTGTGGTAGGTAGAGAATCAAATCAATCATTGATTGATTGAAGAGTGATTGAGGGAAGTTAGCCTCCCAAACTCAACTATAAATAGATGGCAGTTTTAGTCGTGGTTAGAGAGACCTATGTGAAGACCTCCAAGAGCTTAGCTTTATGCCATATCAAGGTGTGATTACAAGGCACACATATGTATCAGTAAGTCATTGTATTGTACAAGCAATATACTTTCATTTTCATGATTATTTGAGTTCATCTTTCCATGTTCTTGTGATGTGTACTACTCACTACCATTACTTCAGTTTTTCTCAGTCAGCTTGCAGAGATTGTTTCTCTGCACTTGGTTCATCATTTTCAGTGATTTAACTTGGTAAAGTTAGCTCTATAAGGCTACTATATGCTCAAAAATTTTCATGTCATTTGGATGTTGGAATCTTCAGTTATGTTCATTTGAAGTCAACAGGGTATGTTCATCTTCACTTCTCTGTCAGGTACCCGACTTTTTCAGTCATCTTGTCAGAGTCATTTCTCAGTGTTTACTCATCCAAATTCAGTGATTTTAGCTTGTTGGATTCAGCTTACTGTCTAGTATAAGCATACAAATTTTCATGATCATTGGATTCTTACATCTTGAGTTATGTTAATTTTTCTACTCACTAGTCTATTTCTGTAGCAGCCCGTGAAAATCGGGATGATGTCATCACTTGTTAAAAGTCATTCTCAGTGTGTGGTTTGTTATTTTTGATGAGATTACTCTCTAAAGTTAGCTCTTTAAGCTACCTAGCCTTCCCCAAGAGGAATTAATCTAATTGCTGCTGTGCTCAGAGAATTATGTAAAACACTGGACAGGTGTATCAACCAAGAATAGCAAGTTTTCACCTCTGAGCTAACTCCAACTTATCTGTTTTGATCTATCTTTTTGAGAGTGATCTTCCAAGGTACATAGGGTGTCTAATACATCCATTGGCAAGCTAAAAGGGCCCACCATCTACTCCTGGAGTTCATTTGGCTGGTGTAGAGCAAAGATTTTGCAACACCTCTTCATCTTCAACACATACCTATCCATCTCTTCACAGTGGTATCAGAGCAAGGTTGGACAACATGGCAGATGGATTTCCTTCATCAATTGACAAATTGGATAGAGGTAATTACTCAGCTTGGTCATTAAGGATGGAAGCTTATCTCCAAGGTAGAAGTTTATATGGTTATGTGGCTGGAGATGGAGTTATGCCAAGTTTCAAGAACAAAAGTCAACCAACACAAGAAGAGCAAGAAAGATTGAGCACATGGTGCTCCAAGGATGCACTTGCAAGGTCTTATCTCCTCAACTCTATCTCAGATTTTTTGTTGCCTCACATTAGAAGTTGTAAGACATCTCAGGAAGTGTGGGATGCACTTGAAGCTTTCTTTCCTTCAAGTACTAAAGCTAGGAAGCATCAACTATGGCTGGAGTTCACAACTCTCAAGAAGGCTCCCAAACAAAATGTGACTGATTTTGTCACAAAGCTCAAGGACATAGCGGATCAGTTGGGAAGCATTGGAGAGGTAATAGATGAAGAGCAAATTGTAAGGCAGGTCATCAATGGATTGAAGGCAGATGATAAGTGGGAAGCATTCACCACAGCTATGGATTTGTACATGGACATGCATGTACCTGATTTCAACACACTCATTGGACAACTACTTACTCAAGAGGCAAAGCTTATCAAAAATGGAGAAAGCTCTAAAGGTAATCAATCCTCAGCTTTATACACGGATAAAAGCAAGTCTAAAGATAACAAAGGAAAGGCAAAGAAAGTGGATGATGAAGCAGGTACATATCAAGCTAACTATGCAGGTAGAGGAAGACATGGCAGAGGTAGAGGAAGAGGAGGTAGACAAGGCAGGGGGAGATCCCAAGACTCCAACTCATGTTCTATTTGTGGATTAACTAATCATACAACCGAAAATTGCTTTAGGAATTCCAGGAATCAAAGAGGTAGAGGATACAATAGAGGAAGTTATGGCTACTCAAGAGGAAGGTTCAACAATTATCATGGCAACTACAACAACTACAATCATTCAAACTATCAAGGAGGCTACAAAGGAAGGAGAGACTACAATAACTATACAGAAGACTCAAACAAAGAGGATTCATTATTGATCATGAACATGGCTATGCCACAAGGTAAATCTGATGAGCATGTTTTCTACATAGATTCAGGTTGTTCAAATCATGTGGCAGGAAATGTGGCACTCCTATCAGATTTAGAAGATCCAAGGAATAAGCATGAGGTACAAACAGAAGATGATACAAAACATCCTGTGGAGAAAATAGGCAATGTCAAAGCACCTGATGGAAACATCAACCTACTCAGTAAGGTGCTCTATGTCCCTACCATTACAAAGAATTTGATAAGTGTTGGGCAGATAGTAGAGAAAGGGTTGCAAGTCAGGTTCACAAAGGCAGGAGCATTTGTTGAAGATCCAAGTCAAGGATTCAGAAGAATTGCAAAAGGTGAAAAGACAGGTAGATTGTTCACATTTGAATTACAGGACACTAGAAACATTGCTCTCTTTAATTATGGCAGTCAGACACTCACAGAATTGGAAGTATGGCACAAAAGGTTAGCACATATTGGTGAAAGGTCATTAAAGCAAATTTGCAGGGACCAAAGTGTACTTGGACTCCCTAACTTGTCAAAACAACATATGATTTATAAGTGTAGTGCATGTCAGTTTGGAAAGTCTCACAGGTTACCATTCATGAAGAAAGGTTATATGCATGGAGATCTCTTGGAGTTGGTTCATACAGATGTATGGGGACCAAGCAAGGAAGCTTCAATATCAGGATCAAGGTATTATGTTTCCTTTATTGATGATTGCAGCAGATGGACTATCCTATTCTTTATGAAACACAAAGATGAAGTTTTTTCATGTTTCAAAAGATATTTGGCTCTTGTGGAGAATCAAACAGGTAAATCACTAAAAAGGCTAAGGTCAGATGGAGGGGGAGAATACTTCTGCCATGATTTTGATTCTTTTCTTCAAGAAAGAGGAATCAAAAGAGAGGTAACTACAAGGTACACTCCTGAGCAAAATGGAGTGGCAGAAAGGAGGAATAGGACAATTGTTGAAGCTGCAAGGTCTATGTTAAATGAAAAGCATTTACCTAATTACTTATGGGCTGAGGCTGTATCTACAGCCACTTACTTGATTAACAGGTTGCCTTCAAAATCCCTTGATGGAATGACTCCATATGAGGCTTGGAATGGAAGAAGACCAAGCTTAGATCACTGTAAAATTTTTGGATGTATTGCTTTTGCTCATGTTCCTTCACAGGTTAGAGGCAAGATGGATCCAAAAGCAGAAAGGTGTGTATTTATTGGATATGACAACAATCAAAAGGGCTACAGGTTATACAACCCTACCAACAAAGGATTCTTGGTAAGCAGAGATGTAGTTTTTGATGAGAACAATTCATGGTATGAAGATTCATGCAGGAAGGTCAATTTACCATATGATCTTGAAGAAGATTTTCCAAAGCTTGGTAGAGAACAATCAAAGATTGAAGAACAAGACACCTCAGAGGATGATGAAGAATGTCAGATGGAAAAGATCAAAGCATGGAAGTCTAAAGGTAAAGCAAAATTGCAGGAACTTGGACATGAGGCAGAATCATCAAATCATGGCTTAAGAAGATCTATGAGGGAAAAGAAAAAACCAGAAAGGTATGGGTTTGACACCTCATTAGTAACTAAACATTCTATCTACATAGCACAGGACATAAACCAAGAGGAGCCATCATCATTTGAAGAGGCCAAAGCAAAAACAGAATGGAAGCATGCAATGAAGGAAGAGATTGAAGCACTTGAGGAAAACAACACTTGGGATTTGGTGCCCAAGACTTCATCCATGAAGGTAATAGGCTCAAGATGGGTCTATAAACTCAAGAAGAATTCTGATGGTTCCATTAACAGGTATAAGGCAAGGCTTGTGGCAAAAGGCTTTGCACAAACTCAGGGAATTGATTATGAGGAGACATTCTCTCCTGTGGCAAAGATGCCTACTATTAGGGTTTTGCTTAGTATTGCCTCTTCCAAGAATTGGAAGATACTTCAACTAGATGTAAAGAATGCATTCTTGAATGGTTGGATAACAGAAGAGGTATATATGGCACAACCACCTGGTTTTGAGAGTCAAGTTTATCCTGATTATGTGTGTAAACTTAACAAAGCATTGTATGGTCTCAAGCAAGCTCCAAGAGCTTGGAATTTCAGGCTTGTTTCATTCTTGCAGGACAAAGGCTTTCAACCAAGCAAAGCAGATCCTTCACTCTTTATTAAAAAGAGTAATTCCGAGGTCATCTACCTATGTGTATATGTAGATGATATTATATTGACAGGAAATGATGCAGATGGTATGAAGAAGATCAAAGATCAGATGAGAGAAGAGTTCAAGATAAGTGATTTGGGTTCACTTACCTACTTCCTAGGTTTGGAAGTTGTCTACAAAGATCATGGTTTGTTTCTCACTCAAAGAAAGTACATTAAGGACATGTTGGCAAAATTCAAGATGCAAGATTGTAAGATTGCAGGTACTCCAATGGAGGTTAATCACAAATTGAGCTCACATGAAGGTGAACTCATAGAGGACATCACATCATATCAAAGTCTAGTGGGTAGTCTCAACTATGCCACATTGACAAGAGTAGATATATGTTACAGTGTGAGTGTGCTAAGCCAATTTATGCACACACCAAGGAAACCACATATGGATGCTGCCAAAAGGATACTCAAATATCTCAAAGGAACCATAAATGAATGACTTTACTATCCTTATGTATCTGATTTAGGTTTGAAGCTATTTTCTGATGCAGATTGGGCTGGCTCCAAGGAAGATAGAAGGAGCACTTCAGGTTATCTTACCTTTGCAGGTTCAAAGCTTATTTCATGGTCATCCAAGAAGCAACCCACAGTTGCTCTCTCTTCTACTGAAGCTGAATACAGAGGTCTTGCCATAGCTACTCAGGAAGCTATGTGGATGAAGACATTATTCAAAGATCTTGGATTGGAGTTTGGAACTCCAACTATTTTTGGTGACAATATGAGTTCTATTCACTTGGCTGCTAATCCTATTTTTCATGCAAGGACTAAACATATTGAAGTTCATTATCATTATGTACGAGAGAAGATCCTAAGCAAGGAGATTCAAATATCATATGTGTCCACACATCAACAATGTGCAGATATTCTAACCAAAGCATTGGATGGTACAAAGCTTTGCAAATTCAAGGCTATGATTGGTTTGCAGGAAATCTTGGAAGATTGAAGACCTCAAGCATACTTGGCTTGAGGGGGAGCTGTTGGAGCAAGTCTATGACAAGCCTAAGTATTGGCTTGAGTCTCACAAAGTCATTAAAGAAGCTTCAAAATGAAGACTATGTAAAGTTCACTTGTGAACTACCTCTTGTAACTTTTGAAGAGTTTACTTAATGTAAAAGTAAGAGAATCTTAAGTGGTTGAGCCCACATGATCAAGAATGGAAAGAGGAGCCACGAATTCGTGATTTGTGGTAGGTAGAGAATTAAATCAATCATTGATTGATTGGAGAGTGATTGAGGGAAGTTAGCCTCCCAAACTCAACTATAAATAGATGGCAGTTTTAGTCGTGGTTAGAGAGACCTATGTGAAGACCTCCAAGAGCTGAGCTTTATGCCATATCAAGGTGTGATTACAAGGCACACATATGTATCAGTAAGTCATTGTATTGTACAAGCAATATACTTTCATTTTCATGATTATTTGAGTTCATCTTTCCATGTTCTTGTGATGTGTACTACTCACTGCCATTACTTCAGTTTTTCTCAGTCAGCTTGCAGAGATTGTTTCTCTGCACTTGGTTCATCATTTTTAGTTCACTTGGTAAAGTTAGCTCTATAAGGCTACTATATGCTCACAAATTTTCATGTCATTTGGATGTTGGAATCTTCAGTTATGTTCATTTGAAGTCAACAGGGTATGTTCATCTTCACTTCTCTGTCAGGTACCCGACTTTTTCAGTCATCTTGTCAGAGTCAGTTCTCAGTGTTTACTCATCCAAATTCAATGATTTTAAGCTTGTTGGATTCAGCTTACTGTCTAGTATAAGCATACAAATTTTCATGATCATTGGATTCTTACATCTTGAGTTATGTTAATTTTTCTACTCACTGGTCTATTTCTGTAGCAGCCCGTGAAAATCGAGATGATGTCATCACTTGTTAAAAGTCATTCTCAGTGTGTGGTTTGTTATTTTTGATGAGATTACTCTCTAAAGTTAGCTCTTTAAGCTACCTAGCCTTCCCCAAGAGGAATTAATCTAATTGCTGCTGTGCTCAGAGAATTATGTAAAACACTGGACAGGTGTATCAACCAAGAATAGCAAGTTTTCACCTCTGAGCTAACTCCAACTTATCTGTTTTGATCTATCTTTTTGAGAGTGATCTTCCAAGGTACATAGGGTGTCTAATACATCCATTGGCAAGCTAAAAGGGCCCACCATCTACTCCTGGAGTTCATTTGGCTGGTGTAGAGCAAAGATTTTGCAACACCTCTTCATCTTCAACACATACCTATCCATCTCTTCACAAAAGGAACCCGTCACAGTAAAGGTAGGCAACAATGCAAGATGTCTTGCAGAGGATGAAGGTACAATTTCTTTCATTAACTCTAATGGGGATCTCGAAAAGCATTCAAATGTGTTGTATGTTCCACAAATCAAACGAAATCTACTTTCAATAGCTTCTATAACTGGTCAAGGTCATCAAGTATCTTTCAATAAAATAGGAGCTAAGATTATGGATAGTAACAACAACATCGTTGGGATTGGCATAAGGAGGAACAACCTATATGAGTTGTGTGCTCTTATAGCCACTACAAGTGTGGGCATAAATAAGCTATGGCACAAGAGGTTCAGCCACATTGGATACGATGTACTGAAGAAGATGCATCATAGGGGTATGGTTGCACACCTACCATCGATTGCAGAAATGAAGGAACCATGTGAAGCTTGTATGATGGGCAAGCAACAGAGGAAGGCATTTCCAGAAGAAATCAAGAATAGGGCAAGCGATCCTCTAGAGTTGGTGCATGTTGACTTATGCAAAAAAATGCCTACACATGCCTTGGGCGGATCTTCCTACTTCATGTTACTTGTTGACGACTATACCAGGAAGATGTGGTTGTACTTCCTTTGCTATAAGGCTCAAGATTTTGGTAAGTTTAAAGAATGTCTTTAGCTTGTTGAAATTGAAAAAGGGAAGAAGATGAGGAAATTCAGGACAAATGGTGGTGGTGAGTTCACATAATTAGAGTTTGAAGAGTTCTACAAGATCAAGAGCTATCCCTTCTACACAAGAGAAGGAAACATAATCTTCGGATGATGGGTATGAAAGTCACCAAACTATCATCACCCAAGTCGAAAACCATTGCCCCATTGGGTGAGGCAGCTCTATGATTCTGCAAACCCCATCCCACAGTCACTAGAATAGGTTGCAGATGGACCGAGGCAATTACAGAGAATAGAGGAACAAAGCAGGGAAAGTGCCCATATTGTAAACACAACCTTGATGGTTGATCTCATACAAGAAGAAGACTCCATGATCCGAATTGGAGGGTTGCCATGCAACCAAAATACAATAATATGATTAAGAATGGATCTTGGGAGCTAGCGGATCGACCTCGTAAGCATAAAGTCACTGGCACCAAGTGGGTCTGGAAGCTAAAGTACAAGGTTGATGGTACTCTAGAACATTACAAAGAAAGACTTGTTGCACAAGACTACTCACAAGTTGAAGGCATTCACTTTTGTGAATCATTTGCCTCACTGCAAGGATGACTACTATCTGAGCATCTGACAATGTAAAAGAACTACCATCAATAGTAATCAAAATGAACTTACCAACTCCCATGACAGGATAAGAGGAGTTGTAGGTGCATGTGACAGTATTCCCTATAGGGGCAGACTCAAGTGAAGTGAAGAAACTATGATATGAGGTAGTATGTTTGGTTGCCCCACCATCAAAGTACCAAACATCTAAGTCTACTATAGACATACACTATTCATGAGAAGATGGGTCATAATTGCAAAAGTAAATGCCCATTCTTCATTCTGCACAAGATTTACAGACTTTGATTTGGAGTTAGAGGCCTCTGCAACAACCATTCTAGCCTCTTTTTTCTTTGCCTCTTTTGGAGCTAGTTTTGGACAACTCTTTATGAAATGATCATTTTCATTATAGTATTTGCAAAACAATTTTTGCTTTTCTCTTTTCTTCTCATCTTTGTCATCTTTCTTTGATTGTGTAGAATTAGCTGATTTTTGCTTACTAGTAGATGAGCTCCATTTATCTTTGCCCTTTTGACTAGCTAGGAAAGCTAGATTTGCAATATGCATAATGGACATGTTCTACCTAGATTGGTCTTTGTGCAATAGGATAGAAACTAACTCCTCAATTGTTAAGGTATTTAGATTGCCTTTCATCATCAATCAAAGAGTAGAAGTAAAACTCTGATATGAATCTGGAAGACCATTCATAAAAATCTGCACAAGTGAACTATTTGGAAAGACTTCATCAGCAAAAATCGATTGCTCCTTCAAATCTTTGATCTTTGTCAAAAAATTATCCATGGAATCTCCTTCATTCATGTGCTTACTGCCCAACTGTTTTTAGAACTAAGCAAATCGAGCCTTGTTTCTTGCCTGGTATAAAGTGGTAAGTGTATCCCAAGCATCCTTTGCTATTTCGCAGGAGCAAATGTGAGGAATAATGGCACATTTAACAAAAAAGGCTATCAATGCATGTGCCTGAGCGTCTCTACCATCCCAATGAAGTTGCTCTACCATAGGTGCAGTAAATACTGAATCATGAACAGGAACTTGAAGAACATCATCTTCAACGCCATCTGCATCACCTTTAGTAACTATATTGGCAGATGTAGTAGGAAATTTTTCAACACCTTGCACAATATTCCACAGTCCTTTTGCGAGTAATACATGATGCATCATATATGCCCATAATAGGTAATTGGTACCATCCAACTTATCCTCAACAACCAACATACGGAATACATCACTGCTTTTAGCCATGTCCACTAACTAAAATACCCCAATGCAAAAACATGATTGTATCTCAAAAAGTTGAACAAAACTAACCTATCGAGTTCTACTAAACCTGTAGTAGACTTTGAGGCACTTATACTAGCGAATTGAAACCTATATATATGTTTGGCACAAAAATAAAAAATTGCTTGCACAAGCACTATGATAGTGTGTTTGAAGGTTGAAATGAGCTTAGATTGTGATTTTGACACCACAAAGAGAAGCAGTTTTTAACTCCTAATCTCCTTGAGTATGTTCACCAATTTTTGTGCAATTGTGAGACTCCGACTGGAGGGGTGCGAATGACACCCTAGATGAAGCGGCGACTTGCCATGATACCAATTGTAGGAGTTTGAGGTTTGCAGAAGCACATGAACAACACAAGAAAGAAGAAGAAGCTTGGAGCACAACACACAATATTGAATGTATTACCAAAAGAATGTACAAAGATAAGTGATGCATTAGGGTTATAGGCATATATACAAGCTGAGGGAAAAAAATCCTCTAAAAGCGGGAAAAAAGTGCCCCGATAGTCCTAGTGTGTTCACACACATCACTATCAAAATATATCAACAAATGCCCACATAGCTCCTTAGCTAATCAATGATCTCAAATGAGTGTCAAATATCATTCTTCTCATAGATGATTGCCCTCTTGAATAAAACAATAATGGCCTTATTTTGTGATTTTTCCTCAACTTTTAGCCTTGTCAAGGATTTAGGAATGATTTGCTTAGCTTATTGGTCTAGTATTTAGGTCCAAATGAGCTCAAATTCCCTTAGTCTTCCTAGATGATTGTCCTACTGATGATTTCACATGAGGTTAGTTAGGTAGGTAGCTAGCTAGAAATAGGAAAATTTTAGGTTTTAAGGTTAGGGTTTCGTGAGTTTTCAATTAAAGCTCAGTTCTCCTCTTCTTTTTTTTTCATCTTTTCTTCTTTTTCTATACATTCTCTTCCTTTTATCTTCTTCTTGTTCTTCTTCTACACACATTTAAAGGCTAGAATAGTAGTTTTTGAGTTGCTTGAGAGAGTTAAGAACGAGCTCAAGAGGGTGCATTGAGAGCTCTTGTAAGTCGTAAAGAAGGCAAGTAGCAAAGCAATCACCCCAGGAAAAGATGTGGCAAGTGTCTTTTTGTGCTTTGTTTTGCTTTTTAAAAAGGTAAGAAAAGATAGACCTAGGGGAGAGGCAAGTAGAATAATTGATTTAGGAGGTGGGAGGAGCAAAACACATCTTAAATAAGCAAGAAAGTGAGAAAAACATAGAGTAATCATCCTCAAGAAAGGGGGTATTTATCTACTTTGAAGTGTGCTATAGCCTTGTGAGGCTTAGATCTATATGTAACAAGAAGCTTTTGCAAAAAGAATTGACATTTGAACAGATTTTTCCACTCACAATTCCTCGATGAAGAAGGTGAAATGCAAAGCAGTCATCGTTAGGAAAATTATCGAAGTTGAAAATGAATTTCATATTTGATTCACTCAACTCATAGGATATTATTATGAAAAATTTGGCACCAAAAGATCAAGAAAACCTTACAAGTTCATACCTAGATTTTGGTGCAAAAAAGACCTAGGAAGGGCCAAGAAATTGACCAAATTTTCCTAAGTTGATAATCTTCTAAGGGAAAAGTGAACTTTTTTCTGCTAAGTTTAGGGTTGGAAAAACCCTAAGGAAGAGTGTCAAGCAAGGAAGGACCAATAAAATTATGCCCTAGGGCAGTTGCCCTTGGGAACCTATCAGAATTTGGACTTTGAGCATATATTGTGTTGGTATATAAGTTCATATGACTTATAAAGAGAGGTCCAAGAAAAGAAACTCAAAGCAAGGGTGGTGCAAAAAGGCAAAATTCCTATCCACAAAATCTATAACTAGTAGGAAAATCACATGGTGGAAAATAACCCAAAAGTTGATTTTTGGGGTTCCTTTTTTGAATAATTTATAGCATAAGCCATTATAGGAGCAAAAAAAGAAGTTCAAGCCAAGAAAAATCAACTTTAAATCCAAATTCAACACACTATTGTTATACCTCCTAGGGAAATCATATGAGCAACCCACATATTGGAGTGATTTTGAACTTGATATTGTTCAAGATTATTGCTTGAGCCAAGACAAACCCTAAAACACCAAGGGATTACCAAAAAGAAAGCTTTATGGAATATACATGATTGCTCTATGCAGGGATTTCGGTTTGTTCTAGGCTCATTTTGAAATTCTCATAATTCCAAGAGATGCATGACCATCAAAATAAGTAAGAAATAAGTTTGGTGTCAAAAATCTAATTTATCTAACCATGATTGCTTTGCTTTTTAGGTCAATTGATTATAGGAATTAAGTGAAGTTTAAGCCTATTTTGATTTATGACAAGTGTTACAACTCATACAAGTGCTCTCGTAAAAACCCATTAAAGGAGACCATCACACATGTCTGCCAATAGATATTCTCGATAATGATGCCAAAAGTTTATCACCTCATCATCATAGTCTATAGGTGCACACAATAAGAAAAGTGTTATATTCAACAAGCAACCAACAAGTTGGTATAAAGACCATGCATGATGAGATAGAACACACACCTATAACAAGAGCCAAATAAGCATGCGAATGAGTGCACACATGCATGCACACACACACGCATGAATAGGCAAGACGGATGATGCTCCAAGAAGCTCTCTCTATTGCAAAAGCCCAAGTACAATGCTCAACAAGATTTTCAAATCTAACTATATCACCCTAATAAATGAGAGCTTTTTCATCTATATAGGTTTTTAAGAGCTCTATCCACACTATAGTGTCCAAACCTAACTTTAAAAAAGAGTATCTAGAAGCCATTTGAAGGCCGAAATGATGTCAAAAAGTGTGTTTATTCTACTCACCCATGAAGCTTAAGTACTATTTAGCTTTTATATTGTGGTACTACTATTGCTAAAAATAGGATTATATGCTAAAAATAGGCATTTTTAAAAGGAATCAGGTAAAAAACAGAAAATAATATATTATGAGGGTATTTTGAGGTGGAAAAAATGAGTAGATTCCTTTACTACTTTGTTTCCATGCTTGGGCTTCTCTTTTGTTGCATTCTTCATCCTTTAACTAAGCTTTGATTGCTTTGACTTGGCAATTTTTAGGTCAAGTTATGAGCTTTCTCTAATGGTAGACCTCGTCCTAGCTATAGTTAGTAGCATAAGTAGACGGATTGGATAGATATCTCTCCAATCTTCTTGTATCAACTCTCAAATTCTTTGATCATCCAAATATGAGATCCACATTGTGTAGGAAAGTGATCAACAAACAAACAATCAAACCCTCGATAAAATGTGTTATTTTGATTAACCCTTGATAAATGGTGTGGTTTTACCAAACTCTGATAAATGGTGTGGTTTTGACCAAGCCTTGATAAATGTTGTGGTTTTGATCAACCGTTAATCAAGAAAAAAGATATAATTCTCGATAAAAAATGGTCAAGTTCATGATCATCTCCAACTTCAAGTCGGACTCACACAACGATTAAGAGAGATAGCTAGTCAGAAAAATGGCCATATTTCCCTCATTACTTGTCTAAATTGAGTGGAAGATGGCTCATTTTGAATTTAATAAGAAGATCTAAAAGTTTCACAATTAACAAAGATAAAGTTTTATAGCTATGTAGAAAGTTGAAAACAACTATAGTCTGTCAAGACACACAATGTTGGCGCAAAACAACTTGTAATCTCAATAATAGATAGAAAATGCTTAGCTTAATGATAGTAGACACAAATGGAAGCAAGTAGCAACATTATATACAAAAAATCATGCAAGATGAAGTCATTAAGCCATGAAAACTTGTGCATGAATTTTGCAAGGAAAAAATCTCTCTTTCTCACATTAGCAAAAAATATTTTCACACATGATGTCTTGGCCTCTTTATTGAAGTTTCTCAATAGTATCCCCCTTTTTTTTTTAAACCTCTAAAAATGAGAAAGAAACCTACTAAAAAATGTTCCTCTTTTGTGGTTTTGTTGAGGGAAGACTTTTCCTTTCACTATAAGGTGTAGAAAATACAAATTCTGTTTCTATATAAAGCTCTTCTATTGTACAATGTTTGTGGAAACTATAAAATATTTATAGACGATGAGTAAAAAACATGAAATTTTGTTATGAAGTTCTTTCCACATTGTGTAACAAATTTGATTTGATAACTTATAATATAAATGCTAGTAGATCTAGAACTATAATGCATTTTCATGATAAATTTGTCTACAAAAAATTAGTGTTTCAGCCTAGCAACTTGTATTTTGGATACAAATATTGGAATTCATCACCTCAACACTTGTGATCCACAAATACTTGAATATGAGCAAATATACATGCATAGAACTTCTCATAAAGCGAACTTTCTAAATAATGAATGAATGCTTGATACTAGGAACCCTTGGATTACTGACAATGGTGTTCCCCCCCTTGGATTACTGACAATGGCGTTCCCCCTTGGATTACTAGGAACCAAAAAGAGTCTGTTGGTTTGAGCATTCTGAATGTGAGAGGTATGGCATATAAGTTGGTTGCCAAATGGGTGCTTAAAGCTTGGTGCAATGTGGAAGCTTCTTGGGCAAAACTAATTCTTAGGGACAAGTCTTCTCTTTCACTTGAGGGAATCCCTAGGTGGAAGAGTCTTGATGTGCTCATGTTGTCGTTTTCTCAGTGTCCAGTGAATCCAAAAGGTTCTGACTTTGTTTGTTCCATTTGGAAGAGTTGGAACAAGATGAAATCATACATCAAGGTTAATGAAGATTGGAAATGGGCAGCTGGGATCAAGCAAAATGATTCCATTTGGTTCCTATTAAGGGAATCAAAGAAGTTGATTTGGAGAACATCCAAAGAGCGAAGAAGTTATGGAACAAAGTTTTTAGCTAATAGAAACGTCTCTGAAACCATGATAGAGGTCATTGGTTAAGGTTTGAAGACACAAACTATGTTAGGAGAATTGACTTTGATGATTGGTGCCTTCTCAGGCAGAGAATCATCTATTGGGACAACTCTGAGTCTCGTCTCCTTCTTGGTAATGACCCTCCCCCCCCCCCCCCCCCCCCCCCCCCAAATTGAAGCGTTAAGATGGACCAACGGTAATAATTTAGACAAAATTATGAGGATACATAAGTACCTTGACTTGCATATCTCCCTTAACAAGGGATGGAGTTAGAACTGGTCGAGCATTAGATGGCAAGTTGTGTGCAGGGAATTGTGGCACCTTCATTGAGAACAAAAAATCTTTTCTTATATGGCAAATCCTCCATTGTGGTATCTGCACCAATGTCAAAGCTAATAAAATATGTGGGACCCCTCATTGGTGTAAGCATTGCATCTGTGGTAGAGAAGACTTTGGTCATCTCTTCTTCTCGTTCCCTAGAAGCATCTCAATTTGGTAGTCTCTCGTCAAGATTTTGAGTTCAACAAGGCAAATCAACTAGAAACAAACATTACTTGGAGAAGCAATTGGCTACTCTTCTGCTTTGTGGAATGCCATAAGAGAGGAAGAGCTCTGGAAGATATGGAAAGAAAGATGTGCAATCAACTTTGATGGTCATTGAAAAGAGTGGTCGATTGAAAAATATGTATACATATTAGGGAGAAGAATATGTAATTGTAAAACAACAAGATTAATAATAATTCTGTCACTCATGAAAGTGACGAAAAAATCATTAAACTTCTGAGCAACTCTCTTTAAAACCTTTGTCTACCATTGAATCGCATGTATCCTTCCAATTTTGGCCTTTTATAGCATTCTCGTCGTTATACTCCTGCTTTGTGGGATACATGGGATCCCAAGGGTACTAAGTCCATTCATTATACAGTTGTTCTTTTATTAATTCAAACATACAAGTAGGCTACTGGTGAACTTCTTAGAAAAAAAAATATCAGCCATCTCCTCGACATGTATGTCTGTCTGTTGCCGTGTCTCCAAAGTAGTGCATGTCTTAGAGTGAGTATCCTAAGGTGACGGAGAAGACGCATTCTCGATCGCAGCTCGCGCGATGTGAATAATCGAGATTCATAATTTTCTGCGACGGGTGTAGCTATGGCGGAGGTGCAGCTCCCGGTGTCCCAGGGCCCGCGATCGGTGATGGCGCTGTTCGGGGAGGATGATACAGATGGAATGCCCCTTTGGTTCAATAAAAGCGCTTTCACGACGTCTGATTTTAGCAGTGAGACTTACATTGCAGATCTGCGCAAGTTCGTGCCCCTTGAGACGCTCCGTTCTGAATTGCGTAGCCATCTTCGGATCCTTAAGGGAGAGCTGGTCGAGCTTATAAATAGGGACTACGCAGACTTTGTTAATCTTAGCACCAAGCTTGTTGATGTGGACGGTGCAGTATTGCGTATGCGTGCACCGCTTAATGATCTCAAGAGCAGGCTTTCTGCCGTCAAAGAAAGTGTTAAGGCTTCTCTCTCTGCCCTAGAAGATGGCTTAGATCGAAGAACTGAGGCTTCCCAAGCCCGTGAAATTCTCGAGCTTCTTTTGGATACATCTCACGTAATGTCTAAGGTAATCTTACTTACCCATCCGGCACTGGTGTCTCTGGGGTTCGTTTTACATTTCTTTACACATAATGTGTAATTTTTGGTAAGGAAACGTAAAATGGCGAAAGAACATCCTATTGATTTTGACGGGAGTGCCGTGCATTTGTAGGTGAAAAGTTCCGACGATTTGCCCCTCATGAGTTCGGGTACCGTTTTTACCTCTTTCCTGTAGCTTGTTGTGCAGGATTCCGGGAGGTTCATGGGCGATCAAATCAATTGCTATGAGTTAGAGCATTGGTAGAGATAAGCTAGAAATATTTTAGAATCTGGATTCATATGTTCTATACTGTCGCAAGATTACTTTTGGATTATGAAGTTGGTGTGCAAGGCTTAATCTCAGAACGATTCTCCACGAAGTTCAAAACCATGAGGGTTAATTCTCTGCTTGTTATGGATAGAAAAAATTCTGAAATCTTCCTGAGTACCGTCTCCTGGGCAGTTTTGCATGCATTGACTTGTCACATGCTTTGCCTTGCGTATTATTTGTTTTCCTTTAATATTCTCTAGTTCACATGCTCTGTCTTCATTATTCAATTTTTGCAACAGAGATGTTTAGGTTTTAACGAGGTATCTTTCGGTCTGTACAGTGGTCCATCGATAGGATGTTCAGAAAGAGGAGGGGAAGGGAGATCTGAGAGGGGGGATTGCATAAGGATTGGTCATGACTGGAGGAACTTGTAAGAAAGTCCTCGTAAACAAAGAGTTGTGAACTTCTCATATAGTTAGCCACAGTCCTTGTGCTTGAGCTACAATACCCAGTCTTTTGAACATAGCTAAATATTAAGTTTTGATTGAT
>CM035424.1:36555950-36570950 GCA_020310875.1 Ceratopteris richardii
GATATTGTGTTGCAAGATTTAGCTCCAGCATTGGCACATGCTTACTTCTTTCATGTTTCTCCACCGATCTCATGAAGTTAGCAACATGGAATATTCAAGGTCTTGGCCAGTATGGAAAGTGGACAAGATTGTGGGGATGGATTGTTAGACATCAATTGGATGTAGTGGCGATTCAAGAGCATAAAAAGCATGATCATGGTGGACTGCTCGGCCAATATGGAAAGTGGACAAGATTGTGGAGATGGATTGTTAGACATCAATTAGATGAAGTGGCGATTCAAGAGCATAAAAAGCATGATCATGGTGAACTGCTCCTTCATACAAAAGATTTTCAACTTCGATACGATGGTATCAAAAACATTTATTGAGGTTGTCTCTTCATTGAAATTCAGTTCAAGGTGATGTTTAATGACCCTCAAGGAAGATTTATTGCTCTAAACCTTACATTGCATGGTGTCCCATTTGTCTGCATTAATGTATATGCTCCTAACTCTCCTTGGAAGCACGTTAGAACTTGGAAAGTCCTTTTAGAAGAGTGGAGAGATGCATGTTAGAACTTGGAAAGTCCTTTAGAAGAGTGGGAAGCAGGTTAGAACTTGGAAAGTTCTTTTAGAAGAGTGCATGCATTTAGAAGAGTGGAGAGATGCTCGTGTCTTACTATGTGGAGATTTTAATATCGTGGATACCTAGGCTGATTGTACAATGACATCGTCTTTGTTTTCTTTACAAGAAAAGGAAATTTGGAAGGAACTTTTAGATGTTCTAAATTTTAAGGATTTGTGGGGATTCATTGGAGGGCATACACTCAAATATACGTTTCATTCAAGGTCGCATCAGACTCCTATGAGTAGGGTGGACAGATGTTGCTACTCCCATGTATACGCTTTAAATGCGGCTTCCACAATGTGGATTGATGCTACGATGCTTCTTTCTGATCATAATCCGCTCTTGATTAATCTTCATGAATTAGACTAGGAGCAGAATATCCCAAGTAATCTTTGTAGAATTCCATTGAGGTTGAATCATGCTTGGCTCCAAACTTCGTTATTTAAATCTAAAGTTGATATCTTGATTCATCATGTCCTCTCCTTGGAAATCTCTGCATGCGTGAAATGGGAACCCCTTGTGGTGGGTAGGCAGGAGGTGATTAGAGTGTTCAAAGTACTTCTCCATCATTCTTACCAAAGCCAAAGTTGAAGGGGAGCGGATGATTGTTTTCATGACAGAAAAAGCTGACTCCAGGCACTTGCTCTCGGAGATAGAGTATATGTGTCTATGTCATGCTTTCAAATGCTTGCAACTGATTGAAAATAATGCTATTCATTCTCCCAAAGTCAAAGCAAGGTGCACAGAAGTTAATGACCTTCATGCAAATTCTAAATTTTTTTTTGATTTGCTTCGTGCTAAGCATCTTAAAGATGCGATTACCTCGTTGGAAGTGGATGGTTCAACCCTTTGGGATGGAAATTCCATTGCTGCTGTTTGCACACAATACTTTCAGAACTTGTTTGCAGCCTCATTTAAAACAGATGATGCATGGTTTTTTGCCCTCCAGGATTCCCTTGCTTTCACTCCTCATGCTCTTGATTCTCATATGGCTGCCACATGTGAAAGAGGTATAACAGAAGAGGAAGTTCTCATGGCTCTCCAATCTCTTCATGAATTAGACTAGGAGCATAATATCCCAAGTAATCTTTGTAGAATTCCATTGAGGTTGAATCATGCTTGGCTCCAAACTTCGTTATTTAAATCTAAAGTTGATATCTTGATTCATCATGTCCTCTCCTTGGAAATCTCTGCATGCGTGAAATGGGAACCCCTTGTGGTGGGTAGGCAGGAGGTGATTAGAGTGTTCAAAGTACTTCTCCATCATTCTTACCAAAGCCAAAGTTGAAGGGGAGCGGATGATTGTTTTCATGACAGAAAAAGCTGACTCCAGGCACTTGCTCTCGGAGATAGAGTATATGTGTCTGTGTCATGCTTTCAAATGCTTGCAACTGATTGAAAATAATGCTATTCATTCTCCCAAAGTCAAAGCAAGGTGCACAGAAGTTAATGACCTTCATGCAAATTCTATTTTTTTTTTTGATTTGCTTCGTGCTAAGCATCTTAAAGATGCGATTACCTCGTTGGAAGTGGATGGTTCAACCCTTTGGGATGGAAATTCCATTGCTGCTGTTTGCACACAATACTTTTAGAACTTGTTTGCAGCCTCATCTAAAACAAATGATGCATGGTTTTTTGCCCTCCAGGATTCCCTTGCTTTCACTCCTCATGCTCTTGATTCTCATATGGCTGCCACATGTGAAAGAGGTATAACAGAAGAGGAAGTTCTCATGGCTCTCCAATCTCTTCATGAATTAGACTAGGAGCATAATATCCCAAGTAATCTTTGTAGAATTCCATTGAGGTTGAATCATGCTTGGCTCCAAACTTCGTTATTTAAATCTAAAGTTGATATCTTGATTCATCATGTCCTCTCCTTGGAAATCTCTGCATGCGTGAAATGGGAACCCCTTGTGGTGGGTAGGCAGGAGGTGATTAGAGTGTTCAAAGTACTTCTCCATCATTCTTACCAAAGCCAAAGTTGAAGGGGAGCGGATGATTGTTTTCATGACAGAAAAAGCTGACTCCAGGCACTTGCTCTCGGAGATAGAGTATATGTGTCTATGTCATGCTTTCAAATGCTTGCAACTGATTGAAAATAATGCTATTCATTCTCCCAAAGTCAAAGCAAGGTGCACAGAAGTTAATGACCTTCATGCAAATTCTAAATTTTTTTTTGATTTGCTTCGTGCTAAGCATCTTAAAGATGCGATTACCTCGTTGGAAGTGGATGGTTCAACCCTTTGGGATGGAAATTCCATTGCTGCTGTTTGCACACAATACTTTCAGAACTTGTTTGCAGCCTCATTTAAAACAGATGATGCATGGTTTTTTGCCCTCCAGGATTCCCTTGCTTTCACTCCTCATGCTCTTGATTCTCATATGGCTTCCACATGTGAAAGAGGTATAACAGAAGAGGAAGTTCTCATGGCTCTCCAATCTCTTCATGAATTAGACTAGGAGCATAATATCCCAAGTAATCTTTGTAGAATTCCATTGAGGTTGAATTATGCTTGGCTCCAAACTTCGTTATTTAAATCTAAAGTTGATATCTTGATTCATCATGTCCTCTCCTTGGAAATCTCTGCATGCGTGAAATGGGAACCCCTTGTGGTGGGTAGGCAGGAGGTGATTAGAGTGTTCAAAGTACTTCTCCATCATTCTTACCAAAGCCAAAGTTGAAGGGGAGCGGATGATTGTTTTCATGACAGAAAAAGCTGACTCCAGGCACTTGCTCTCGGAGATAGAGTATGTGTGTCTGTGTCATGCTTTCAAATGCTTGCAACTGATTGAAAATAATGCTATTCATTCTCCCAAAGTCAAAGCAAGGTGCACAGAAGTTAATGACCTTCATGCAAATTCTAAATTTTTTTTTGATTTGCTTCGTGCTAAGCATCTTAAAGATGCGATTACCTCGTTGGAAGTGGATGGTTCAACCCTTTGGGATGGAAATTCCATTGTTGCTGTTTGCACACAATACTTTCAGAACTTGTTTGCAGCCTCATTTAAAACAGATGATGCATGGTTTTTTGCCCTCCAGGATTCCCTTGCTTTCACTCCTCATGCTCTTGATTCTCATATGGCTGCCACATGTGAAAGAGGTATAACAGAAGAGGAAGTTCTCATGGCTCTCCAATCTCTTCATGAATTAGACTAGGAGCATAATATCCCAAGTAATCTTTGTAGAATTCCATTGAGGTTGAATCATGCTTGGCTCCAAACTTCGTTATTTAAATCTAAAGTTGATATCTTGATTCATCATGTCCTCTCCTTGGAAATCTCTGCATGCGTGAAATGGGAACCCCTTGTGGTGGGTAGGCAGGAGGTGATTAGAGTGTTCAAAGTACTTCTCCATCATTCTTACCAAAGCCAAAGTTGAAGGGGAGCGGATGATTGTTTTCATGACAGAAAAAGCTGACTCCAGGCACTTGCTCTCGGAGATAGAGTATATGTGTCTGTGTCATGCTTTCAAATGCTTGCAACTGATTGAAAATAATGCTATTCATTCTCCCAAAGTCAAAGCAAGGTGCACAGAAGTTAATGACCTTCATGCAAATTCTATTTTTTTTTTTGATTTGCTTCGTGCTAAGCATCTTAAAGATGCGATTACCTCGTTGGAAGTGGATGGTTCAACCCTTTGGGATGGAAATTCCATTGCTGCTGTTTGCACACAATACTTTTAGAACTTGTTTGCAGCCTCATCTAAAACAAATGATGCATGGTTTTTTGCCCTCCAGGATTCCCTTGCTTTCACTCCTCATGCTCTTGATTCTCATATGGCTGCCACATGTGAAAGAGGTATAACAGAAGAGGAAGTTCTCATGGCTCTCCAATCTCTTCATGAATTAGACTAGGAGCATAATATCCCAAGTAATCTTTGTAGAATTCCATTGAGGTTGAATCATGCTTGGCTCCAAACTTCGTTATTTAAATCTAAAGTTGATATCTTGATTCATCATGTCCTCTCCTTGGAAATCTCTGCATGCGTGAAATGGGAACCCCTTGTGGTGGGTAGGCAGGAGGTGATTAGAGTGTTCAAAGTACTTCTCCATCATTCTTACCAAAGCCAAAGTTGAAGGGGAGCGGATGATTGTTTTCATGACAGAAAAAGCTGACTCCAGGCACTTGCTCTCGGAGATAGAGTATATGTGTCTGTGTCATGCTTTCAAATGCTTGCAACTGATTGAAAATAATGCTATTCATTCTCCCAAAGTCAAAGCAAGGTGCACAGAAGTTAATGACCTTCATGCAAATTCTAAATTTTTTTTTGATTTGCTTCGTGCTAAGCATCTTAAAGATGCGATTACCTCGTTGGAAGTGGATGGTTCAAGCCTTTGGGATGGAAATTCCATTGCTGCTGTTTGCACACAATACTTTCAGAACTTGTTTGCAGCCTCATTTAAAACAGATGATGCATGGTTTTTTGCCCTCCAGGATTCCCTTGCTTTCACTCCTCATGCTCTTGATTCTCATATGGCTGCCACATGTGAAAGAGGTATAACAGAAGAGGAAGTTCTCATGGCTCTCCAATCTCTTCATGAATTAGACTAGGAGCATAATATCCCAAGTAATCTTTGTAGAATTCCATTGAGGTTGAATCATGCTTGGCTCCAAACTTCGTTATTTAAATCTAAAGTTGATATCTTGATTCATCATGTCCTCTCCTTGGAAATCTCTGCATGCGTGAAATGGGAACCCCTTGTGGTGGGTAGGCAGGAGGTGATTAGAGTGTTCAAAGTACTTCTCCATCATTCTTACCAAAGCCAAAGTTGAAGGGGAGCGGATGATTGTTTTCATGACAGAAAAAGCTGACTCCAGGCACTTGCTCTCGGAGATAGAGTATATGTGTCTGTGTCATGCTTTCAAATGCTTGCAACTGATTGAAAATAATGCTATTCATTCTCCCAAAGTCAAAGCAAGGTGCACAGAAGTTAATGACCTTCATGCAAATTCTAATTTTTTTTTTGATTTGCTTCGTGCTAAGCATCTTAAAGATGCGATTACCTCGTTGGAAGTGGATGGTTCAACCCTTTGGGATGGAAATTCCATTGCTGCTGTTTGCACACAATACTTTCAGAACTTGTTTGCAGCCTCATTTAAAACAGATGATGCATGGTTTTTTGCCCTCCAGGATTCCCTTGCTTTCACTCCTCATGCTCTTGATTCTCATATGGCTGCCACATGTGAAAGAGGTATAACAGAAGAGGAAGTTCTCATGGCTCTCCAATCTCTTCATGAATTAGACTTGGAGCATAATATCCCAAGTAATCTTTGTAGAATTCCATTGAGGTTGAATCATGCTTGGCTCCAAACTTCGTTATTTAAATCTAAAGTTGATATCTTGATTCATCATGTCCTCTCCTTGGAAATCTCTGCATGCGTGAAATGGGAACCCCTTGTGGTGGGTAGGCAGGAGGTGATTAGAGTGTTCAAAGTACTTCTCCATCATTCTTACCAAAGCCAAAGTTGAAGGGGAGCGGATGATTGTTTTCATGACAGAAAAAGCTGACTCCAGGCACTTGCTCTCGGAGATAGAGTATATGTGTCTGTGTCATGCTTTCAAATGCTTGCAACTGATTGAAAATAATGCTATTCATTCTCCCAAAGTCAAAGCAAGGTGCACAGAAGTTAATGACCTTCATGCAAATTCTAAATTTTTTTTTGATTTGCTTCGTGCTAAGCATCTTAAAGATGCGATTACCTCGTTGGAAGTGGATGGTTCAACCCTTTGGGATGGAAATTCCATTGCTGCTGTTTGCACACAATACTTTCAGAACTTGTTTGCAGCCTCATTTAAAAGAGATGATGCATGGTTCTTTGCCCTCCAGGATTCCCTTGCTTTCACTCCTCATGCTCTTGATTCTCATATGGCTTCCACATGTGAAAGAGGTATAACAGAAGAGGAAGTTCTCATGGCTCTCCAATCTCTTCATGAATTAGACTAGGAGCATAATATCCCAAGTAATCTTTGTAGAATTCCATTGAGGTTGAATCATGCTTGGCTCCAAACTTCGTTATTTAAATCTAAAGTTGATATCTTGATTCATCATGTCCTCTCCTTGGAAATCTCTGCATGCGTGAAATGGGAACCCCTTGTGGTGGGTAGGCAGGAGGTGATTAGAGTGTTCAAAGTACTTCTCCATCATTCTTACCAAAGCCAAAGTTGAAGGGGAGCGGATGATTGTTTTCATGACAGAAAAAGCTGACTCCAGGCACTTGCTCTCGGAGATAGAGTATATGTGTCTGTGTCATGCTTTCAAATGCTTGCAACTGATTGAAAATAATGCTATTCATTCTCCCAAAGTCAAAGCAAGGTGCACAGAAGTTAATGACCTTCATGCAAATTCTAATTTTTTTTTTGATTTGCTTCGTGCTAAGCATCTTAAAGATGCGATTACCTCGTTGGAAGTGGATGGTTCAACCCTTTGGGATGGAAATTCCATTGCTGCTGTTTGCACACAATACTTTCAGAACTTGTTTGCAGCCTCATTTAAAACAGATGATGCATGGTTTTTTGCCCTCCAGGATTCCCTTGCTTTCACTCCTCATGCTCTTGATTCTCATATGGCTGCCACATGTGAAAGAGGTATAACAGAAGAGGAAGTTCTCATGGCTCTCCAATCTCTTCATGAATTAGACTAGGAGCATAATATCCCAAGTAATCTTTGTAGAATTCCATTGAGGTTGAATCATGCTTGGCTCCAAACTTCGTTATTTAAATCTAAAGTTGATATCTTGATTCATCATGTCCTCTCCTTGGAAATCTCTGCATGCGTGAAATGGGAACCCCTTGTGGTGGGTAGGAAGGAGGTGATTAGAGTGTTCAAAGTACTTCTCCATCATTCTTACCAAAGCCAAAGTTGAAGGGGAGCGGATGATTGTTTTCATGACAGAAAAAGCTGACTCCAGGCACTTGCTCTCGGAGATAGAGTATATGTGTCTGTGTCATGCTTTCAAATGCTTGCAACTGATTGAAAATAATGCTATTCATTCTCCCAAAGCCAAAGCAAGGTGCACAGAAGTTAATGACCTTCATGCAAATTCTAAATTTTTTTTTGATTTGCTTCGTGCTAAGCATCTTAAAGATGCGATTACCTCGTTGGAAGTGGATGGTTCAACCCTTTGGGATGGAAATTCCATTGCTGCTGTTTGCACACAATACTTTCAGAACTTGTTTGCAGCCTCATTTAAAACAGATGATGCATGGTTTTTTGCCCTCCAGGATTCCCTTGCTTTCACTCCTCATGCTCTTGATTCTCATATGGCTTCCACATGTGAAAGAGGTATAACAGAAGAGGAAGTTCTCATGGCTCTCCAATCTCTTCATGAATTAGACTAGGAGCATAATATCCCAAGTAATCTTTGTAGAATTCCATTGAGGTTGAATCATGCTTGGCTCCAAACTTCGTTATTTAAATCTAAAGTTGATATCTTGATTCATCATGTCCTCTCCTTGGAAATCTCTGCATGCGTGAAATGGGAACCCCTTGTGGTGGGTAGGCAGGAGGTGATTAGAGTGTTCAAAGTACTTCTCCATCATTCTTACCAAAGCCAAAGTTGAAGGGGAGCGCATGATTGTTTTCATGACAGAAAAAGCTGACTCTAGGCACTTGCTCTCGGAGATAGAGTATATGTGTCTGTGTCATGCTTTCAAATGCTTGCAACTGATTGAAAATAATGCTATTCATTCTCCCAAAGTCAAAGCAAGGTGCACAGAAGTTAATGACCTTCATGCAAATTCTAAATTTTTTTTTGATTTGCTTCGTGCTAAGCATCTTAAAGATGCGATTACCTCGTTGGAAGTGGATGGTTCAATCCTTTGGGATGGAAATTCCATTGCTGCTGTTTGCACACAATACTTTCAGAACTTGTTTGCAGCCTCATTTAAAACAGATGATGCATGGTTTTTCGCCCTCCAGGATTCCCTTGCTTTCACTCCTCATGCTCTTGATTCTCATATGGCTGCCACATGTGAAAGAGGTATAACAGAAGAGGAAGCTCTCATGGCTCTCCAATCTCTTCATGAATTAGACTAGGAGCATAATATCCCAAGTAATCTTTGTAGAATTCCATTGAGGTTGAATCATGCTTGGCTCCAAACTTTGTTATTTAAATCTAAAGTTGATATCTTGATTCATCATGTCCTCTCCTTGGAAATCTCTGCATGCGTGAAATGGGAACCCCTTGTGGTGGGTAGGCAGGAGGTGATTAGAGTGTTCAAAGTACTTCTCCATCATTCTTACCAAAGCCAAAGTTGAAGGGGAGAGGATGATTGTTTTCATGACAGAAAAAGCTGACTCCAGGCACTTGCTCTCGGAGATAGAGTATATGTGTCTGTGTCATGCTTTCAAATGCTTGCAACTGATTGAAAATAATGCTATTCATTCTCCCAAAGTCAAAGCAAGGTGCACAGAAGTTAATGACCTTCATGCAAATTCTAAATTTTTTTTTGATTTGCTTCGTGCTAAGCATCTTAAAGATGCGATTACCTCGTTGGAAGTGGATGGTTCAACCCTTTGGGATGGAAATTCCATTGCTGCTGTTTGCACACAATACTTTCAGAACTTGTTTGCAGCCTCATTTAAAACAGATGATGCATGGTTTTTTGCCCTCCAGGATTCCCTTGCTTTCACTCCTCATGCTCTTGATTCTCATATGGCTGCCACATGTGAAAGAGGTATAACAGAAGAGGAAGTTCTCATGGCTCTCCAATCTCTTCATGAATTAGACTAGGAGCATAATATCCCAAGTAATCTTTGTAGAATTCCATTGAGGTTGAATCATGCTTGGCTCCAAACTTCGTTATTTAAATCTAAAGTTGATATCTTGATTCATCATGTCCTCTCCTTGGAAATCTCTGCATGCGTGAAATGGGAACCCCTTGTGGTGGGTAGGCAGGAGGTGATTAGAGTGTTCAAAGTAGTTCTCCATCATTCTTACCAAAGCCAAAGTGGAAGGGGAGCGGATGATTGTTTTCATGACAGAAAAAGGTGACTCCAGGCACTTGCTCTCGGAGATAGAGTATATGTGTCTGTGTCATGCTTTCAAATGCTTGCAACTGATTGAAAATAATGCTATTCATTCTCCCAAAGTCAAAGCAAGGTGCAAAGAAGTTAATGACCTTCATGCAAATTCTAAATTTTTTTTTGATTTGCTTCGTGCTAAGCATCTTAAAGATGCGATTACCTCGTTGGAAGTGGATGGTTCAACCCTTTGGGATGGAAATTCCATTGCTGCTGTTTGCACACAATACTTTCAGAACTTGTTTGCAGCCTCATTTAAAACAGATGATGCATGGTTTTTTGCCCTCCAGGATTCCCTTGCTTTCACTCCTCATGCTCTTGATTCTCATATGGCTGCCACATGTGAAAGAGGTATAACAGAAGAGGAAGTTTTCATGGCTCTCCAATCTCTTCATGAATTAGACTAGGAGCATAATATCCCAAGTAATCTTTGTAGAATTCCATTGAGGTTGAATCATGCTTGGCTCCAAACTTCGTTATTTAAATCTAAAGTTGATATCTTGATTCATCATGTCCTCTCCTTGGAAATCTCTGCATGCGTGAAATGGGAACCCCTTGTGGTGGGTAGGCAGGAGGTGATTAGAGTGTTCAAAGTACTTCTCCATCATTCTTACCAAAGCCAAAGTTGAAGGGGAGCGGATGATTGTTTTCATGACAGAAAAAGCTGACTCCAGGCACTTGCTCTCGGAGATAGAGTATATGTGTCTGTGTCATGCTTTCAAATGCTTGCAACTGATTGAAAATAATGCTATTCATTCTCCCAAAGTCAAAGCAAGGTGCACAGAAGTTAATGACCTTCATGCAAATTCTAAATTTTTTTTTGATTTGCTTCGTGCTAAGCATCTTAAAGATGCGATTACCTCGTTGGAAGTGGATGGTTCAACCCTTTGGGATGGAAATTCCATTGCTGCTGTTTGCACACAATACTTTCAGAACTTGTTTGCAGCCTCATTTAAAACAGATGATGCATGGTTTTTTGCCCTCCAGGATTCCCTTGCTTTCACTCCTCATGCTCTTGATTCTCATATGGCTGCCACATGTGAAAGAGGTATAACAGAAGAGGAAGCTCTCATGGCTCTCCAATCTCTTCATGAATTAGACTAGGAGCAGAATATCCCAAGTAATCTTTGTAGAATTCCATTGAGGTTGAATCATGCTTGGCTCCAAACTTCGTTATTTAAATCTAAAGTTGATATCTTGATTCATCATGTCCTCTCCTTGGAAATCTCTGCATGCGTGAAATGGGAACCCCTTGTGGTGGGTAGGCAGGAGGTGATTAGAGTGTTCAAAGTACTTCTCCATCATTCTTACCAAAGCCAAAGTTGAAAGGGAGCGGATGATTGTTTTCATGACAGAAAAAGCTGACTCCAGGCACTTGCTCTCGGAGATAGAGTATATGTGTCTGTGTCATGCTTTCAAATGCTTGCAACTGATTGAAAATAATGCTATTCATTCTCCCAAAGTCAAAGCAAGGTGCAAAGAAGTTAATGACCTTCATGCAAATTCTAAATTTTTTTTTGATTTGCTTCGTGCTAAGCATCTTAAAGATACGATTACCTCGTTGGAAGTGGATGGTTCAACCCTTTGGGATGGAAATTCCATTGCTGCTGTTTGCACACAATACTTTCAGAACTTGTTTGCAGCCTCATTTAAAACAGATGATGCATGGTTTTTTGCCCTCCAGGATTCCCTTGCTTTCACTCCTCATGCTCTTGATTCTCATATGGCTGCCACATGTGAAAGAGGTATAACAGAAGAGGAAGTTCTCATGGCTCTCCAATCTCTTCATGAATTAGACTAGGAGCATAATATCCCAAGTAATCTTTGTAGAATTCCATTGAGGTTGAATCATGCTTGGCTCCAAACTTCGTTATTTAAATCTAAAGTTGATATCTTGATTCATCATGTCCTCTCCTTGGAAATCTCTGCATGCGTGAAATGGGAAGTTGTGGTGGGTAGGCAGGAGGTGATTAGAGTGTTCAAAGTACTTCTCCATCATTCTTACCAAAGCCAAAGTTGAAGGGGAGCGGATGATTGTTTTCATGACAGAAAAAGCTGACTCCAGGCACTTGCTCTCCGAGATAGAGTATATGTGTCTGTGTCATGCTTTCAAATGCTTGCAACTGATTGAAAATAATGCTATTCATTCTCCCAAAGTCAAAGCAAGGTGCACAGAAGTTAATGACCTTCATGCAAATTCTAAATTTTTTTTTGATTTGCTTCGTGCTAAGCATCTTAAAGATGCGATTACCTCGTTGGAAGTGGATGGTTCAAGCCTTTGGGATGGAAATTCCATTGCTGCTGTTTGCACACAATACTTTCAGAACTTGTTTGCAGCCTCATTTAAAACAGATGATGCATGGTTTTTTGCCCTCCAGGATTCCCTTGCTTTCACTCCTCATGCTCTTGATTCTCATATGGCTGCCACATGTGAAAGAGGTATAACAGAAGAGGAAGTTCTCATGGCTCTCCAATCTCTTCATGAATTAGACTAGGAGCATAATATCCCAAGTAATCTTTGTAGAATTCCATTGAGGTTGAATCATGCTTGGCTCCAAACTTCGTTATTTAAATCTAAAGTTGATATCTTGATTCATCATGTCCTCTCCTTGGAAATCTCTGCATGCGTGAAATGGGAACCCCTTGTGGTGGGTAGGCAGGAGGTGATTAGAGTGTTCAAAGTACTTCTCCATCATTCTTACCAAAGCCAAAGTTGAAGGGGAGCGGATGATTGTTTTCATGACAGAAAAAGCTGACTCCAGGCACTTGCTCTCGGAGATAGAGTATATGTGTCTGTGTCATGCTTTCAAATGCTTGCAACTGATTGAAAATAATGCTATTCATTCTCCCAAAGTCAAAGCAAGGTGCACAGAAGTTAATGACCTTCATGCAAATTCTAATTTTTTTTTTTGATTTGCTTCGTGCTAAGCATCTTAAAGATGCGATTACCTCGTTGGAAGTGGATGGTTCAACCCTTTGGGATGGAAATTCCATTGGTGCTGTTTGCACACAATACTTTCAGAACTTGTTTGCAGCCTCATTTAAAACAGATCATGCATGGTTTTTTGCCCTCCAGGATTCCCTTGCTTTCACTCCTCATGCTCTTGATTCTCATATGGCTGCCACATGTGAAAGAGGTATAACAGAAGAGGAAGTTCTCATGGCTCTCCAATCTCTTCATGAATTAGACTAGGAGCATAATATCCCAAGTAATCTTTGTAGAATTCCATTGAGGTTGAATCATGCTTGGCTCCAAACTTCGTTATTTAAATCTAAAGTTGATATCTTGATTCATCATGTCCTCTCCTTGGAAATCTCTGCATGCGTGAAATGGGAACCCCTTGTGGTGGGTAGGAAGGAGGTGATTAGAGTGTTCAAAGTACTTCTCCATCATTCTTACCAAAGCCAAAGTTGAAGGGGAGCGGATGATTGTTTTCATGACAGAAAAAGCTGACTCCAGGCACTTGCTCTCGGAGATAGAGTATATGTGTCTGTGTCATGCTTTCAAATGCTTGCAACTGATTGAAAATAATGCTATTCATTCTCCCAAAGTCAAAGCAAGGTGCACAGAAGTTAATGACCTTCATGCAAATTCTAAATTTTTTTTTGATTTGCTTCGTGCTAAGCATCTTAAAGATGCGATTACCTCGTTGGAAGTGGATGGTTCAACCCTTTGGGATGGAAATTCCATTGCTGCTGTTTGCACACAATACTTTCAGAACTTGTTTGCAGCCTCATTTAAAACAGATGATGCATGGTTTTTTGCCCTCCAGGATTCCCTTGCTTTCACTCCTCATGCTCTTGATTCTCATATGGCTGCCACATGTGAAAGAGGTATAACAGAAAAGGAAGTTCTCATGGCTCTCCAATCTCTTAAGAATGGAAAAGGGCAAGGAATAGATGGTATTACGAAGGAATTTGTAATTTCCTTTTGACCCTCTCTTAAAACCTTGGTTCTTGATGTTTGTAATGAAATGTGGAGAGATCAAAAGATGCCCTACTCTTTTAAGTTAGGTAAGATTAAACTTATCCCCAAGTCAGAGGTACCGAAATGGATGGGGGATTGGAGGCCGATCACTATGATGAGCATCATTTATAAAATATTTGCCAAGATTTTTGCCTTGAGACTTAAGCCGATTATTCACCATGTAGTTCATCCTTCGCAGATGGGTTTCATTCATCGTAGATCGATCTATGATAACATCTTTCTCACCCAAATCTTGATGGAGCATGTTGCTTCATCCAATCAGGAAATCGTGGGGATGCAAATTGATTTTGAGAAAGCTTTCGACTATATTCGATAGGACTTCATTGCCATTGTTCTCAAAAAACTTTGTTTTGGAACTAAATTTGGTCGATTGATTTACATCTTAGCTCAAGACAGTGCATCTCAAGTGGAGATAAATGGTAGGCTTTTTGATCCTTTTCCTATTGAACGGTTGATGCACCAGGGATGTCCGCTAAGCCCTTTTTTAATGCTTTGGCTTCCTCACCAATGTTCATTGCCATTGTTCTAAAAAAACTTGGCTTTGGAACTAAATTCTGTCGTTTGATTTACATCTTAGCTCAAGACAGTGCATCTCATGTGGAGATAAATGGTAGGCTTTTTGATCCTTTTCCTATTGAATGGTCGGTGTGCGAGGGATGTCCGCTAAGCCCTTTTTTTAATGCTCTGGCTTCCTCACCAACATTGTAATTGTTGGAGGCTAAAATGAATTCCCATTGTATCCACGGTATCTCAGTATTCGGAGCTTCACATATCGTAGTTGGTTTCATCGATGATACTTTTATCTTTGCAAAAGCAGTTCAGGAGAATATTCAAAATATTGTTAGTTCTTTAAACCCTTTCTCCAATGCATCTCTCTACATATTAATATAAGAAAGTCAGCACTTATTCACATCTCTGCAGAGAACCTTCATTCCTTCACGTGGGAAGGACCTAAAATTGAGAAAGGTACTTTATTCCGCCATCTTGGGTACCCTCTTGGCATAAATGTTTCGTCCAAAGATAAAATCGAATGCATACTGCGCAGAGTCATATGTAAAATGGATATGTGGCATGCTCCACAATGGCCATTTCATGCCAGGATTAGAATTGTCCAAACTTTCCTACAACCTTATGTTATGTACTACTTGTTGTTGCTCGATTGGAAGAAGTGTCATCTTCATACCTTCGAATGCTTGTTGAAGGATTTTCTGTGGAATAAAAAGCATAATCGGGTGCTTGTATTTTTTGCATGGAACTATGTTTTGTCAGCCCAAGATAAGAGGGGGGTCTTGGAATCGTGCATTAACATTCTCATTTACAGTTTAGATGAGTAGCCTTTATTATGCATATTTTTGCCTCTAAAAGGCCTTTATGGACTGATGT
>CM035424.1:36575950-36580950 GCA_020310875.1 Ceratopteris richardii
ATATCCTATAGCACGGGGTCGTCTCCTAGCTCGAGATATCTGAGCCTGCTGAAGAGTCACCCCGCTCGGTATGTGGGCTGAGGGGGGGAGGGCTGCAGCACGTCGTGGAATAAAGAAGTCAGTGAGCTGACTCTGTCTCCCTCCTGTATGGAGTGCTACAGTAGGCTGGAGTAGGGAATCTCTGTGACTCTGTATCTCTAGTAAGAATCGCCCGAACTGTCGCTGGTCTCTAGAGTCCATGATCTCTCGGAGGGTGGGCTGCCCTGCAAACAGAGTCTCGTATCTGCCTCTGATGCCATCATATGCGCTACATCTGCATACAAAGTGCTCCTCATCCTCCATCTCTACTCTGCATACTCTGCATATCCGCTCCTCTCTGGGAATGTCTGCGGCTCTGCCCGTCTCAATCTCGAGTCGGTGTGATGAGACTCTCAGCTTGCCAATCGCTACCCTCAAGCTATGAGGCATGTGAGTATCCATGTAGCGTGGTCGCTGGATGAAACCGTCAGCTAGTATGTCTATGAACTGGTCTCGATAGTGCGATAGTCTCGATCCCATGTGTGGTGTGTGCCATGTCTGACTAATGTAGAGCTGCCAGAGATCCTGTCTGAGCACAACATTCCTCTCACGACGAGAGAGGTGGATGTGAGGTGAGTCTGGGTCATACTGAAAAGGCGGCAATCTGTCCATATCAAGTCCATGACTATCAAACCAGACTCTAACCTGAGTGTACCAAGCTCTCTCATATCCTAACTCTGATATCTGTATAGATGCCTCAAGAGCTCTGTGTGTGAGTCTATCTGTAGGGAGGTCCCTAATCCTCTGAATAAAGCAGATAGTCTGGAATAGTGCCTCTACTGCCATGGGTGGTGCAGCTAGCTCTGCCCTGATGATGTCATGTGGCACCGACTGTTTCCCACGAAATAATCGCGAGATCATACGTACCTGTGGCCTCTCGATCGCACTCCACTGGGTGACTGTGAGACCTGGGGCCCAAACCGTCGCAGCATACATCATAGCTGGTCTGACCAGTGTGTCAAATAGCCAGCCCTTCGTGCGGGGCTCCTGGAAGTGTGCTTGGTGACATCTCCGTTCTAACATGGCTAAAGCTGCATATCCACGTGTGAGTCTATCGGTGGCTGCCTGTCTCATGCTGAAGGGGCCAGGCAAGCTCGTGAATGTGACTCCGAGATAGACATAGGAAGTGACCACCTCAATCTGTCCACCACCAGCTCTGAATCCTGCTCCATTCCTCACCATGGGGGAGGTGTGGAAGATCATGACCTTGGTCTTGCCAAGGTTTACTGTCAAGCCCCTCTGTGTACAAAACTCATCCAGGGCCTCAAGGTGGCGCTGTAATCCCTCGGGTGACTCTGAAATCAAGACAATGTCATCGGCATATAATAAAATGTGGACATGTGTACCTGCGAGGTCTGCACCCTCTCCTCCAGCTCGGAGAATGTAGTCCTCAATCTCGTCAATGTAGAGACCAAATAGAGTGGGAGAGAGTGGGCAGCCTTGCTTAACACCGATGGTGCTAGCAATGGCCTCAGACATACCTCCTGGACACCGTACCCTCCCAGTCACCTGCTCATAGAGTGCATAGATGGCCCAAATCATCCCTGATGGTACTCCCAAGCTCTGGAGGCGTTGGAAGAGCCTCTCTCGCGGCACTGTATCAAAAGCTTTGCGGAAGTCCACAAAGCAGCAATATAGCCTCTTCTTCCGCACCCTTGCCCCATCAATGAGGCAGCGCAGAATGAAGATGTGATCAATAGTAGAGAAAGCTCGTCGAAAACCTGCCTGGCCTCGTGCTCGTAGCCCCTCAGTCTCTGCATATGAACTGAGCTCTGCCTCAAGTATGGCACCGTATAGTTTGGCCATGGTGTGGCCAATCATGATGGTCCTGTAGTTCCCTGGATCCAGGGTGTCGCCAGATTTGTGGATAGGCACAATGGTGTGCCTAGTCCACTCCTCTGGGAAGCCCTCTCCTATAGCCCGGTTGAAGACATGTGCAATCAACGGGGCTATAGTGGAGGCTGCATATATGAGATGCTCGCTCTTCAATCCTGCGTGGTCTGTCGAACGTCCATGTCGAAGTCGTCGTATGGCCCTCTCAACCATCTTTGCTGTGAAGAGAGAAGAACTAGTAGGGCGAGGCTCAAGTGGCTGGGGAATGGGAGGCTGCCTAGGTACCTCATATAACCTCTGAGCATAATCATGCCATGTGTGTGGGTCTCCAATAGGTGTGGTCGGGCGTGGCTCTCGTAGGCTGCGCCATGCTGCAGCACTGTCCATACTCATAAAGAGATGGTATAGCTCAAGCTCCTGTGCCTCCTCAAAGGCTCGCCTCTTTCGACGTGTGAGAGTCTTCATCTGTCCCTTGGCCTCTCTCTCTGTGATCTCTCCCAATGCTCGCTGAGCTCGTAGTCGGCGGTAAAGATCTCTGCAATCCTCATCATACCAACGATGTTGTGGCATAGTCCCGGGAGGAGGTGTGTGACGAGAATGGATGGTGTGTGGGAAGGAGCTGATGGCTGATGTCTGAAGAACTGATGCTATCTGAGAGGTGAGTAGGGATAGTGGAGTGTCAGGATGAAGTAAGAGAAGACCCTGCTCGACTCGAGCCGCATATATGTGAGCTAGCTCGTGTGTGAAGTGGATGGTGGTGTGTGGGATGCGTGCTGCGGGTATGCGTGTAGGGGTGTCTCCCTTCAGGGAGAGTGCGAGGTATGTGTGATCGGCCCCAATGGGTATGGGTGGGATGGTGAATGAGGTAAGTAGGTGGATGGCCTCTCTGGACCCCATGACGTAATCTACTGTACTTCCCCCGCCATCTGTGACTGAGTGTGGTATGCATGTCAATCCTCCTGAGGTAGGCCACTGAGTCATCCCGTTGTAGATAACGAGATTATGTCGAGAGCCTAGTCTGAGTAGGTGAGTGCCATAGTGAGTGTGTGTAGGGTCAGCTGAAGCTCGAGCTGTAGACTCATCCTCTATGGTATGTAGTATCTCCGGGTCTTCTGGGTCAAATATCTCACACTGATCATTGCCTGTCCTGGCATTGAAGTCTCCCATAAGGAAGACTTCCCCTAATGCAGAGTACTCTGTAATCTCTTCTGACAAGCAAGTGTATGGTGAGTCCTCCTCTCGATCTATGATAGCGAAACGCGAGCTAGAAGGAGCAAAGTAGCATAATGCTATGAAGATGATCCGCTCCTGCGAGAGAGAGAGAGAGAGAGAGAGAGAGAGAGAGAGAGAGAGAGAGAGAGAGAGAGAGAGAGAGAGAGAGAGAGAGAGAGAGAGAGAGAGAGAGAGAGAGAGAGAGAGAGAGAGAGAGAGAGAGAGAGAGAGAGAGAGAGAGAGAGAGAGAGAGAGAGAGAGAGAGAGAGAGAGAGAGAGAGAGAGAGAGAGAGAGAGAGAGAAGACAGTGTTTTTACGTCTATTAGGAGGCTGAACTCGGCCTATGAGACAAATCAATGTACATGGGTGTATCTTCTATCAATCAGAAAAGATAAAAGTACTGAAAAAAAACTGGTAAAGCTGATATAGGTCTCCGTAGTATGCATGTGGAGATACCCATGAAAGTGGGGGGTGGGTGTATGGAGTGCAATATCTATGATAGTCTATATGCAAAGGGTAGTACAACAAGCATGAGAATGCATCTGAAACGACTAACTAGCTCCATCCTGTGCTAGTGGGTGGGTGTAAGATGTAATACATAGGTGGAGGTGGAGTCAGGGCCACCCTGATGGTTGCAGCAGGATCAGCCATCATCTGGGATCGCCTCTCCTCCATGGCGCGATGGTCAGGGGCCTGGATCTCCGCAATCTGGTGTCAGTGTAGTCTCGGGACCCGATATCCTATAGCACGGGGTCGTCTCCTAGCTTGAGAAGTCTAAGCCTGCTCAAGAGTCACCCCTCTTGGTGTGTGGGCTGAGGGGGGGAGGGCTGTAGCACGTCGTGGAATAAAGAAGTCAGTGAGCTGACTCTGTCTCCCTCCTGTATGGGCGGCTATAGTAGGCTGGAGTTAGGAATCTCTGTGATTCTGTATCTCTAGTAAGAATCGCCCAAGCTGTCGCTTGTCTCGTCCATGATCTCTCGGAGGGTGGGCTGCCCTGCAAACAGAGTCTCGTATCTTCCTTTGATGCCATCATATGTGCTACATCTGCATACAAAGTGCTCCTCATCCTCCATCTCTACTCTGCATACCCTGCATATCTGCTCCTCTCTGGGAATGTCTTCGGCTCTGCCTGTCTCAATCTCTAGTCGGTGTGATGAGACTCTCAGCTTGCCAATCGCTACCCTCGAGCTACGAGGCATGTAAGTATCCATGTAGCATGGTCGCTGGATGAAACCGTCTGCTAGTATGTCTAAGAAGTGGGCTCGGTAGTGTGATAGTCTTGGTCCCTTGTGTGGTGCGTGCCATGTCTGACTAATGTAGAGCTGCCAGAGATCCTGTCTGAGCACAACATTCCTCTCACGACGAGAGAGGTGGATGTGAGGTGAGTCTAGGTCATACTGAAAAGGCGGCAATCTGTCCATATCAAGTCCATGACTATCAAACCAGACTCTAACCTGAGTGTACCAAGCTCTCTCATATCCTGACTCTGATATCTGTATAGATGCCTCAAAAGCTTTGCGTGTGAGTTTGTTCGTAGGGAGCTCCCTCATCCTTTGAATAAAGCAGATAGTCTCGAATAGTGCATCTACTTCCATGGGTGGTGCAGCTAGCTCTGCCCTGATGATGTCATATGGTACCTACTGTTTCCCAGAAATAATTGCGAGATCATACGTACCTGTGGCCTCTCGATCGCACTCCATTGGGCGACTGTGAGGCCAGGGGCCCAAACTCTCGCAGCATACATCATAGCTGGTCTGACTAGTGTGTCAAATAGCCACCTCTTTGTGCGTGGCTCCTGGAAGTGTGCCTGGTGACATCTCCGCTCTAACATGGCTAAAGCTGCATATCCACGTGTGAGTCTATCGGTGGCTTCCTGT